>CM046365.1:15384158-15876004 GCA_025413025.1 Ficus hispida | reverse complement strand
ATTACACGACGGTTTTTTACCGTCGTGTAAAGATTACACGACGGTTCACGAACCGTCGTGTAATCTAGTGTCGTGGAAGATAAGACGACGGTCCAGTTACCGTCGTCGTATCTCAATGTTACACCATGCTTGGCGTCATCAAAAACCACATTACACGACGGTTCTTGACCAAACCGTCGTGTAATAAGGACATTACACGACGGTTCTTGGCCAAACCGTCGTGTAATATAGACATTACACGACGGTTCTTGGCCGAACCGTCGTTTAATATGTTACATGCGACAACTTTACACGACGGTTCTTGGCCGAACCGTCGTGTAAAGTTGTCGTATGTAACATATTAAACGACGGTTCCTATACGAACTGTCGTGTAATGTATGCGTACTTAAGTATATTACACGACGGTTCGATATATAACCGTCGTTTAATGTATACATTACACGACGGTTCTTTATCGAACCGTCGTGTAATATATACAGATTACACGACGGTTTTTGTCGAACCGTCGTGTAATGTTTCGGCCGGAAACGTCGTGTAATATTCTTAGTTAAAAAATTATTTGGTTTTTTTGGTGATTTTCCGTGCTAGCCTAACCTGCATGTTATCCAATACACGATCCAAGAGAGTAACTTCAACTATCAAAATAAAAATACATACAAATTTTTACATTACAAGTTCACATATCAGATTTAATGAATTGCATTACATGGCTAGCCCATTCTCCCCTAATCAAATTCAAATCCTCAGAAGTATAAAATTCTTTACTTTCTAGTACTTCAATTCCATTCAACACTATATCCCTCATAAAACCTAATATAAAATAACCACATTCACTACTTCCCTCTTGGAGAGGACAAGGACGGTCCGAGATTATAGTTTTATAATCTTGTCTCCTTCTAATCCTTGACCGGCTATAATCTTCCAATCCGATAGGGCCCTAGCAAATTGGTAGAATTGAAATTAAGTAATTAAGATACATATATATAATAAATAAGAAGATTAAAAAAAATTTTCGGATTAAATTGACTTACACGCTGATTAGCTCCGTAAAATCGTCTCGTTTCTTCTCTCGAAGAGGATCAAAATAAAGGACGAAGTCCTCCCATGGGTCAATGACTCCCAACACCCAATGTCTCCCTCTGTTATGTGGCATAAGATAAATCCGGCCTTTTGGTCCGTCACGCAAAAAGCTGATAAGATTGTCTGCTCGGTCTCTCATGCCAGCATCTTCAGTATCTGTTCTCACCGGTGAGATTAAGGTTGGAGACACAAACGCAAACTTGTCAGCGAGGCCGTTACTCCTACATAGCTCCTCCAAATATCTGCATATAAGCATATCAGAATTGTTACTATACCTGAGATATAGAAGGATTTCCAGATTATAGAAATTTTAGAGATAGAATGTCGTACCTCATGTAGACTAATATACAATTTGCACTGATTTCTTGTAAATTTATGAACTCATAAATATCTTCAAAACTCAGAAAGACAGGCATTTTAAAAGTCATGATGGTGGATGGTATTGGGATCTCAATCTGATTACCGTCACGCATGATACTATGTGCATAAAAAGCCAAAGGCCTCATCGCCATGTTCATGTTGTTAAAGTCGAACAAAAGTTGTTGTTGTTGTTGTTGCACACCTTGTTGTACCTCCGTCCGAGAGTCGATGGTCTTATTTCGAAGCTTTTTTTGGCGTTTTGTTTTTCCAGCTGTTGGGTCAGGAACGTGACTAGGCCCTCGACTCGCCTTGTTCATACTCGTGTCGAGCTCGACTAATGTTTAGGCCAAGCAACAAACCCATTAATGGCCTCCTCCACAGTTGTTGCCTCGTACGTCGGTATAGGTAATTGTGCTTTTTTTAATTTTGGCACACTGATTGACACGCGCACGTTCCCTTCCCCCAGTGGTATCCCATGCACCGTATCGGTTGGAAGGCTCTCCATCCATGCTCTTCCAAACGCGACAAGCAACTGTCCACCCTGCACTTCATCGAAAATATAGAGCTTACACTCATTGCTTTCGACTGCCATGGGTGGCGGATCAGAAACTCCCCCATGTTGTTTTTCTTGAGCAGAGCAACTAGCCTTAAAACTGTTGTGTTGGTCCACGGTTGGTACATTGGTGGGATCAACCGACGGCACCACATCTTTGCTCGCACATAGACCACGCACCAATGCCTTTAATTCTTCTATTTCACGTCTCATTGATTGTACTTCATTGTTTCTACTCGAACTTCGATCTAGGTTAAAGTACTGAGACGGCTTTACGAACTTTGATTGGCCACGGACACGCCCTTTGTGTTCGGGTCTAGATAATGCTTGCGCCAACACATCACTAGTGCCAACTGATTCGAAAGTGCCTTGGCTCTGCTATGTGTTGTACTCCATCTACAAGATAATTAACATAACTCGTTTATGATTAAGGGTTGTAAGTACATATACTAGTGAGTAAAAATTTATTGGTAGTTTGTAAACTTACTATCAACTCGCTAACTTTTTGACATGCTGGATCTTTGAACTCTCCATCAGGGCCTATCTGTTGCTCAAGCCACAAACTATCTCTTTTTTCCCATTTCCCAGTCTTCTTAAACTGTAATTCAACATTGTTAGTATAAATGAGGACATAATGTTCTATAAATATCATATGATTTTGTATGAACACGTTAATTTTGACATACCTTTTCTTGGTCGAGCTTCCTATATCCGTCTCGGCCTCCTCTTGATGAGTATTCGTTGTTTGTCCTTATTCCGCTTCCACGATCCGATAGTTGTTGGAATTGTGATGATGTTCTATATTGAACGAATTTCACCCAATCCTCTTCTTCTATATTAGGGTAGAGTTCAATAACTTTTTGCGGCCGTGTCCAAACACTTTCTTCTGTTAAAACTCCCTCGACAAACGTCTTGTATAGATCATGCCGGAAATTCCGTGCAGCTTCACCACATGATTTTATACACGAATGCCGAAAGCTTTCATCTACGGTGAAAGAAGTAATGGTTTCTTTCCAAACAATTTCTTTCAATCTGTCTAATTCACGAGATCTCCAATCCTGTATCCATATTGGAATGTGCTCTCGAGCGAGCACACCAATCCAACTCATCAATTCGTCACCGTGCTTTCCTTCGGGTTGTCCTTTCTCGTCAAACGTGACGGAAATTCGTTCACCCCTTTTCCTTGCCATGTGGACACGTTTCATTATAGTTGCCTTTCGCTTGCCATCAACATTGGGCTCCGACGGGTTCATCCTTCGTGCTCGTCCCTTTTTGGAATGTTCCATTGTATTCGTTTACCTATAGTTATTGGCAAAAAAGTGAAAATCAATAACAATTATGTCATACCAATATAATCGATTCATTTTAAATTTAATTAAGAATCACACAATACATTAACTTTTCACCCAAACGCAAAGGTGCAGAAACTTATTTAGTTGGAAATTCGTCCATAAAAAGGCACTTTAACAACCTGAATTTTTTTAAAAAACCAACGGTCGCTAGGCAACCCCCGGGCGCCCAGGCACACCGAGAGGGCGCCTAGCGCCCCCACCGAGTGGGGGCCAGGCGCCCCCCATGCCCGCCCAGGCGGTAGGGTCCCCCACGGGCGCCAGGCCCCCCACCGAGGGGGCACCAGGCGCGCCCCCCACGGGCGCCAGGCGCCCCCACCGAGGGGGCACTAGGTACGCCCGAGGGGGCGCTAGGCGCCCCCACGGGCTCGCCGGTGCCCCCACGGGTGCCAGGCGTCCGTCGTTAAAAGTGACGGTCATAGGCCGTTTTGATGCATTATTTTTGTATTTTCATGCTAGAAGACTTCATGTAATCTTGCTATAGTTATGCTGTCAATATTGATCAAATTCTTTTCTCTTTTTCGAAAAGAAAAACTCATTATGGCATTCCGTCGAGCATGTTGTGTGCGAAAAATAAAACATGTTCATAAATGTGTGTAAAGTGTAAAAAGTAACGATCCACAATCATTTTTCTCTGCTACAAAGAGAAATATTAAAAACAAACACACTCATTTGCAACAAGAATTCTTTAACTCCTGAAAGAACCAAATGTGGTTTAGTTTATATACGAAGTCACCTTACTTTTCTCTGAAAAAGACTAGTCACGCACGTACAATGCAAGAAGGAGGCGGCGGCGGCAATGACGGCAATGGCGGATTGACCGGATTTTAAACGAGAAGTATCGGCGGGTTGGTGAAGTATGTGTGGGTACTTGGAAAAATTAGAGAGTGTTAAGAGAAAAATGGAGATGCGAGAGAAATTTTGAACAGAAATGAAGAGGAAAGTTGTATTTAAGTACTTGGTTTTCGCGCGGAATTTGAAAATGAAAAGTGAAAATTTTTAAAAATTTGAGCATTACACGACGGGTAAGAAAAAACCGTCGACTAAAAACCATTCATTACATAGGCGCGCGCCCGCGCGGCGCGGGCACCGCATGAGACGCGCGGGCGCGCGCCTAGTTCGGCCTGACGAGTAGCAGGCGCGCGCCCGCGCGGCGTGGGCGCCCACGCCGCGGGCGCGCGCCTGCGTGAGAATACACGACGGTTCCTTCTGGGACCGTCGTGTATTCTCCATACCATTTACCCAAAATCTGAAACTTCTTTATCTAATAACCCTGTTTTATTTACCAAATTTTCACATATATATGTACTACTGTTGTGGCTTGGATCGAAATTAATAGTCACGGTATATATATATATATATAAAGCAATGAACATAACAAAATAAATATATAATACTATTAGGAATATAATATAAATAAAGTAATGTTTTGTACAAAATAAATGGCATAATGTTCAAGTTTTTTTCTTTTTTCTTTTTGCTTGCTCAACACGGGTCCATTCAATATCCGGTCGAACCAAGTGGGAAACATCATCATCGAGCACGTCAATCTCCTCAACCGGTGGCAATCCCTGTGTGAAAGGAGGAATGTCGGAGCAATCTTCCTCATCTTCTTGACCATGGAGAATTTTTTGCTGCATCGGTACTACTAGGAACAACTCTAAATTGCTGGGATCCGTTGTATAAAATACTTGGATTGCCTGTGATGCCATAATGAATGGATCATTTTTGTATCCCAATCGTCTAAAGTCCACTACTGTGATGCCATCACTGTCGGTCCATACATAATTATTGTCGGCCCATTTGCACTTAAATAGTGCTATATGTAACCCACAGTAATCGAGTTCCCAAATATCTTCAATAAACCCGAAGTAGTTCATAGTTCCATAAACTGGATTCTTGTCCTTTGCAGATGAAATATGCATTGACTTGGCTCGGATACTAACACCACTATTTTGAACAGGATGCTTCTCATCTCTTTCGCGAGTGTAGAATGTATAACCATTGACGAAGTATGATGTATAACGTGTAACAACGGTCGACGGTCCTCTAGCGAGGTTCATTAACTCCTGTGAAAAGCTGTCATTCTGTAAGACATGTCTTCGGAGCCACTGACGAAACGTCCGATTATGTTCATCTACAAGCAACTTTTCATTTCTTCCTCTTCTTGGATTGCTATCTCTTAATTCCTGTAGGTGAACCTCAATAAAGGGCTCAACTTCAACCCTATTTTGTAAGGTATAGAGACAAGCTTTTTCCCATTCACCTCGATCAACCGAAGATGGAATACCGACAGATAGTCCTTTCCAGTCAATGTTTGTAGTCTTTGGCAACCCAATCGCTTCCGCGGTGGACAAATACTCGGAGCAAAATTCGACGGATTCTTCTGCAATGTAGCTTTCTACTATACATCCTTCTGGCCTATTTCGGTTCTTGACATAACCCTTCAAAACCTTCATGTACCTTTCAAAAGGATACATCCATCTCAAGTAAACCGGTCCACATAGCTTCACTTCCCGGACTAAGTGCACCGTTAGATGAATCATTATGTCAAAAAATGAGGGTGGAAAGTACTTCTCAAGCAAGCACAACGTCTTAACTAACTCTGATTGTAGCAAATCTAGTGTCAATGGATCAATTACCTTAGAGCAAATCGAGTTGAAAAAAGAGCATAATTTGGTAATTGCGAATCTTACATCCTTCGTTAAAACTCCTCGTAATGCCAGCGGTAATAACTGTTGCATCAAGATATGACAATCATGTGTTTTCATTCCAATCAGCCTCAAATCCTTCATAGACACCAACCTTTTGATGTTGGAAGAATACCCGTTGGGCACTTTAACAGAAGACAGCCACTCACAAAGCTTTCTTTTTTCCTGTCTCGATAACGTGTACTTCGCCGGAGGTAAGTAAGTTGCATTCCCTTTTTTCGTAGGGATCAAGTTAGGTCTAATCTTCAAGTCCTTAAGATCTAACCGTGCTTTTTCACCGTCTTTGGTCTTATTAGGAATGTCTAGCAACGTGCCCACAATTGATTCACAAACGTTTTTCTCAATATGCATGACATCCAAGCAATGACGAACAAAAAGTGTCCTCCAATATGGAAGTTCGTAGAAGATTGACCGCTTTTTCCAAGGTCCATCAACCACGGGATCGTTGTTACGCCGCTTTCTTTTCCCGAGAACCACTTTCAATTCCTTAACCATCTCATAAACGTCTTCACCCGTCAAAACCCGCGGAGGGGCTCTTTCTTCTGTATTACCATCAAAAGCCTTTTTCTGTTTGCGGTATCGATGATTTTGTGGTAAGAATCTCCTATGACCAAGGTAAACGGTTTTCTTACCATTCTTCAATCGGATGGAAGATGTTTCTTTCATACAAACAGGACAGCCGATAGAACTCTTGACTGAATAACCAGATAGATTACCATAAGCAGGAAAGTCATTAATTGTCCACATCAACATTGCACGGAGTGTGAATGTCTCTTGACGGAACGCATCTCTAACCTCGATCCCCTTTTCCCATAAACTCTTTAGATCATCGATTAGTGGTGCTAAGTACACATCAATGTCATTCCCTGGTTGTTGAGGACCTTATATCAATAATGTCAACATCAAGAACTTCCGCTTCATGCTCAACTTCGGGGGGAGATTGTAGTTGACAAGTATGACGGGCCAAGTACTATGCCTACTACTCATATTACCATGTGGGTTCATTCCGTCCGCCGACAAACCAAGACGTAGATTCCGTGGTTCCGAACTAAATTCAGGATGATCAGCATCAAAGGTCTTCCATTGTGGTGCATCTGCTGGATGTCTAAGCATGCCATCTTCAACACGTTTATCATGATGCCAAGTCAAATTCTTGGCATGCTCGGCATTACGGAATAGACGCCGCAGACGTGGTGCCGGAGGAATGTACCATAACACCTTTGCCGGCACACCTTTACTGCAATTCATTGGATTCTTGCCCTTCTTCCACCTTGACTCCTTACAAACCGGACATTCATCTAAATCCGCGTACGCATCTCGGTAAAGGGCGCAATCATTTGGACATGCATGAATTTTTTCATATTCCATTCCCAAAGTGCTCAACGTCTTCTTAGCTTCGTACATACTAGAGGGTATTTTATTATCAACCGGTAGAACCTCTCTTAGAAATTCTAAAAGAGCCGTGAAACTAGAATTTGTCCAACCTCCCGATGCCTTCATGTTCCATAATTTGACCAAAGCGGACAATTTCCTATATTTACTACACCCGTCATACAAGGGCATCTCGACATCATTCACCATTGCTTCAAATAACTCCGGACGATGCACAAACTGTTCTTCCAAATCATTAACCATATCAAACAAATTATCTCCTACCCCTTCCTCAACAATAGGTTCTTTCGCTTTATTCTTCGATGATGGATTAAAACACATATCACCGTGTAAATACCATGTTTGGTAGGAACAATAATTCCACGGGCAAGCAAGTGTCTTCTAACTTCATCAACTGAATGGGATCTATGATTTCCACAATCCACACAAGGACATCGAATCTTTTCATTCTTCATGTGAATTTCGGCAAATGATAAAAATTCTTCAACACCATCTCGATTTTTTCTTGTCAATCTATTAGCCCACATCCATTTTCGATCCATTTCCAAGAACCCGTCCTAAATCGATAATAAATATATCATACAATTTATTCAATAATCAAGATTTTGCATTTAAACCCACATTATATATATATATATATATATATATGAAGCTATTGAAAAAATTCAACAAATAATTAATCATTCTTTCAAGAAGAAGAAAAAAAAAAACCATTTTTGACATTTACTAAAAGTAAAAAAAAAATCGAATAACTAAAAAGAAGAGTAAGTAATAATCACTATACTTACAAAAAACCGTCAAAGTGTGATTCGCAGGAGGAGATGTTGGTTCGTAGTAGAGGAGCCGTGGATTCGCAGGTTTCTGTGATATTTTTCACGGCTGCGCGATAGTTCTGTGAGATAAAATGAGGGCTGCTGGAAAAACAGAATTAATAATACACATTGAAACTTTACACGACGGTTTCTTGGAACCGTCGTGTAAAGTATCACTTTAAACGACGGTTTCTTGGAACCGTCGTGTAAAGTGTGTGCGAATCCCACTTTACACGATGGTTTCTTAGAACCGTCGTGTAAAGCGCGATACTTTACATGACGGTTCCAAGAAACCGTCGTGTAAACTTGACTTTACACGACGGTTCAAAGAAACCGTCGTGTAATGTGTGTGCGAAACACACTTTACACGACGGTTTCTTAGAACCGTCGTGTAAAGCGCGACACTTTACACGACGGTTCCAAGAAACCGTCGTGTAAACTTTACTTTACACGACGGTTCAAAGAAACCGTCGTGTAATGTGTGTTTCGCACACACATTACACGACGGTTTCTTGGAACCGTCGTGTAAAGTGTGTGCGAAACACACTTTACACGACGGTTTATTGGACCCGTCGTGTAAAGTCAAGTTTACACGACGGTTTCTTGGAACCGTCGTGTAATCTCTGTCGTGTAATCTATATTTTGTAGTAGTGGTTGCCAGCAAAGCAATGACCTCATTTAAGACTTAAGACTCACCTTTTTTTTTTTTTTTTTTTTAATTTGTGGATAAAAATGCATCTCATTCAACTTAAGAATCACTTAATAATGCAAATTCTCATCAAAAGACGTAGATATATATACATATACAAACATATAAAATACCAAATAAAGCACCTGCTTCCCCATAGGTCCATATTATTTTCTCTAGCTAGCAAGTTTTATAACATCACGAGGAAGATGATCAGCCAACCGGCGGAGCTGGTTTTCGTACCTTCTCCCGGCGTAGGCCACCTCGTCCGACGGTGGAGATGGCGAAGCTCCTTGTTGCCCGTGACTCTCTCCTTTTCATCACCGTCCTCATCATCAAGTACCCATCTGACTCCAGTATGGTAAATTCCTACTCGGAATCACTTCTCTCCTCTTCTTCTCCCTCTGAGTTGGAGCGCATCATGCTCATCGACCTGCCGGAGACTCAGACCGTATTGAATCTCAATAATCAAAGCGGGACAGACAAGAAGACAGATGATATCGTGACGTGGCTTGATAAACAGCCTCCCTCGTCGGTGGTGTTCCTGTGCTTTGGGAGCAAGGGATGCTTCTGCGAGGAGCAAGTGAAGGAGATCGCCATGGCACTTGAGCGAAGCGGGATTCGGTTCTTGTGGTCCCTACGCCGACCACCGCAGAAAAGCAAGTTCGATAGCCCGGCCGATTACACAGATCCGAATGAAGTCCTCCCAGAAGGATTCCTTAATCGGACAGCTGAGATTGGTAAAGTTATAGGTTGGGCTCCACAAACGACCGTCCTGGCCCACCCCGCGGTCGGAGGATTTTTGTCGCATTGCGGATAGAACTCCACCCTAGAGAGCTTGTGGTTCGGCGTGCCAACTGCCACGTGGTCGTTGTCTGCAGAGCAACAACTCAATGCTTTTGAGATGGTGGTTGAGCTGGGATTGGCGGTGGAGATTAAGATCGACTACAGGAAGGATTTGGGAAATGACCTTGACGCCGTTATTTTAAGAGCCGAAGAGATAGAGAGAGGGATAAGGAGTTTGATGCAGCATGACATTGATATAAGGAAGAGGGTCAAAGAGATGAGTGAGAAAAGTAGGAAAAGCTTGTTGAATGGTGGGTCCTCCTACTCTTCATTGGGTCGTTTCATAGACACCGTGATAGAGAACATGCCATGAAATCACTTTTATATTTGTTTGGTATCCTATTTTAATTTCATTTTTCAAAATTTTT
This sequence comes from Ficus hispida, assembly GCA_025413025.1. Classification (NCBI taxonomy): domain Eukaryota; kingdom Viridiplantae; phylum Streptophyta; class Magnoliopsida; order Rosales; family Moraceae; genus Ficus; species Ficus hispida. The sequence goes on along the minus strand of CM046365.1, from coordinate 15,865,845 downwards.
TAAGGTGTTTTCTCTTTGATCTAAATGTTGAATTTGCTGTTTAAATTATGGGTCTAAATTAATGATCTAAAAGACCTTAATTACTACATGTTTGTACTTTCTATTAAGCCTCATAATATTGTGACTAAGTTATTTAAATTCTCCATTTTACTTTTAGTCCTAGCAAATTCCTCTTTTAATATTGAATAATGACACGAAAACATCAATGACATCCTTTTTTTTTTTAAACAAAATTGAAAAAAAGATCATTTGTCAACATTTTTTATGTATGTTTGTATTTATCGTTTTTATTTTTCTTTTATTTTTTCAAGTCACATAAATACAAACATTAATGCTTTAATAATCTCATAAAATGAGGAAACTTAACTCTTGTTGATGGTGTAATTATCCCGACACTCGAGACCGCCTATTCATCGAGGAATGAAGCACGCGAGAACTAATATGCTTTTTTTCCTATCCAATGGAGAAGATCCGACCACCTGATGAGATTCAATCATATCAGAGAAGTCCTTTCTTGGGTCACCGAGCTAACCTACTGGTGCCTAAACAACTAATTACCACTTCGTTGAGATCCTCTAACAGATCACCATCGGGCTCTCATTTACTAACCTGAGCAACACTTCCTCGACCACGAAAAGATCCTTCTCAAGATGGCCTACATGGGCTGCCCTTGCCACACCATCCTATACCTACTGACAACCGTATTGTGATAAGGCATACCGCACCTACTACTCTACACCACCTCATACTTGACATCCGGTACATGTCATTATACTTGTCTTTGTCCCTGCTCCATTGTCAACTTCCACCACCTAACCGAACTAACACAGTACTGGCTGCCTACGCAATTACTAATAGCATGCACTCGTGTCCTCCCATTACCCGAATGGTAGGGCACGTGGCATCCGTCTATTGGAGATCAAGTATATGTACACCAAGAGCATGTCTACCTATCGGGACCACTTGGAATACGACTCATTAAGGTCACCTAAGCACCCGAATCCATAGGAAACGCCTATAAATACAGGAGTGCCTCACTCACTCACTCAAGTATAATCTAATATGTCTTGCCTAAACTTTACTAACTTGAGCATCATAATGTCATTAGTAGACACCCTACTGGTGTCCTTCTTACTATGACTTGCTTCTCTTTTGTAGGCAACTAGACGGAGCACAACGGTACAATGTGGATCACGTCAAGTGATCTTATTTGGTGTTATGTCAAAGATTCTTGGCATTAACATTTTGGTGTTAAAAGTAAGACCACGCGCTTTTCCATCAACTGCTTCCCAATCATCCATGTTCTCAGTTCATCTGCCCTTTTACACCACTTGCATACCGTGTTAAGCCCATGGAAGAGCAGGCTAACCTGGACAACCAGGGTCACGAGATCCCTGCCCTGACCGGTTCCCAAAGCATTCGGCGAGCCCAATGCATGCACGGTGCGTAAGCTCCGTGAAAACCCACACAGACGAAGATCCTCACTTGAAATGTCCAAAACTTAACAGAGACCATTTGGATACTCGCTGCCACCTTTAGGTAATTTCGAGGAGCACTACCCCATCCAACAGAGGAGGAAGAATCCTAAGACTCCTCACCAGCTGGGCGATGATTATTACTTTAGAGGTCAAGAAGCCTAGGCCTAGTGGTCTTGTGCCCGAACAACCAAGGCATGAAGGAAGCTCGAGAAGAGGGGGCTGAGACCTCAAAGAGTGCAATTCGAAAAGAGTAGCCATAACAGTATGACTCGGTCAGAAACTCGAGCAGACCATGAGGAATCTATCTCCACACCCATGGTTGAAGCCATTTTCTGCAAAGCTTTCTGCCTGACCCTAACCGGCACTACTCGGTAGTGGTATCGAAGACTAATACTAGGGTCGATGGACTCTTTCAGGCAGTTTTCTATTGCCTTCTTGGTGGCGTTCCTTAATGCAAAAACCTGGAAGAAGAAGACCTCATACTTGTTTAAGACTAATACTAGGGTCGATGGACTCTTTCAGGCAGTTTTCTATTGCCTTCTTGGTGGCGTTCCTTAATGCAAAAACCTGGAAGAAGAAGACCTCATACTTGTTTAAATTAAATAAGGTGAAAATGATTCTTTGAAAGGGTACTTAGACTGCTTTGACAAGCCATCATACAAGTTAAGAATTGCTCTGATAACACACTTATACAGGCATAAAAAGAGGGAGTCAATGACAAAAATTTGCTTTGGGCAATTGCTTATGATGTTCCCATTATCGTTGTGCACTTAAGGGGTATAGCTCAAAAGCACACCGAAGCGGAGAAGTACATCAAGGGGCAGAACTCTGTAGTCGGAGAAACGTTGTGACCCGTTGGGAAGAACAAGCCCAAGAAGGACGGGGCAGGTTAGACTGGAACAACCACCAAGAAGGCCACTTGTAAAGTTGAAGCTGCATCAAAACCTAAAACTCCTGCATAAAGATTTCGTCAATACACTCCCCTAGTTGCCACGGCAGAACATGTGATGAGCCAAATCTCCGAAAGGAGATTGCTCAGTGACCCCTACCAATTAGAAACGGACTATACCCGTAGAAACTAGAATAAGAACTACAACTTCCACAATGATATTGGCTCTGAAACGAAAGATTGTATACAGTTATGGGACCAAATCAAGCTCTTAGTACGGGACAGACACCTACGAGATTTTGTAGATAAGGTATTACCCCAACAAGTGGGGCCAATAAAATCAGTTAGGTTCAACCACACCCTGCTTCATGGACAGGTGACTGAACCAACGCCCTGGAGCCCGAGCACATTGTCCATACCATTTTAGGGGGAACGGCCACATATGATATAGTAAGCGGTAAAAGAAGCTACGCTCGAGGTGCTAGGTAGGTAGTACGTTCGGAATACATTAACATGGCCGAACATATGACAAAGACGTCCCACTAAGATAGTGTCATTATTACCTTCACCGATTATGAAGCCAACAAGCTTCTCCACCAACACAAAGATGCTCTGGTCAGAGAAATCAAGATAACCGATAACACTATTCGGCATGTCTTGATCAACAATAGGAGCTCCACAAACATCTTATACATGGACGCCTTCACCAGGCTAAAAATTAGCATAGCAATCTCGGTACCCATCCAAACCCCACAATACGGATATGTCAATAAATGTGTTCGAGGAACCGGCTTAATTTGTCTCCCGATCATTATCGGTGATAGGCTGGAGAAGGCTACCCGAATGGTAGAGTTCCTTATCATTGACAAATCATTGGTTCATAATGTTATCTTGGGAAGACCGACCCTGAATACGCTGAAAGCAATGGTATCAATTTATCACCTAGCTATGAAATTCCCCATTCCAAATGGAGTCGTGGAGTCGGGATTTTCAGAGGTAATCAGGAGAGGGCTAGGAAATGTTATGTCGAACAAGTGAATAAAGTGTGCCAATAAGTACCCCAATCAGCTGTGGTAACCTCCATTTTCAATATTGATGTGAATGACACCCCCAACGGCAAAATGAAATTATTGAGTGACCTAGACCGTCGAATATCTGAGGAAGAAATCCAAGCACAACCTATCGGGGATCTGGTCCCTTACCACCTGGACCCTGAGTACCCAAACAAGACAATATTGTTTAGGTCGAAGCTCCGACCAGAAGTCCGAGCGAAACTAGAACAGTTCTTCCAAGAACATAGTGATGTCTTCACCTAGCCATATGTGAACATGCCCGAGATTGACCTGGCAGTGATATGTCACCGACTGCATGTGAACCCGAAGCACAAATCAGTCGTCCAGAAGATAAGTGCTTCAACCTTGAAAGGAACAAGGCCATTAATGAGGAAGTGAAGAAGTTGGTCGCCATTGGTTTCATCTGAGAAGTGAGCTATTCAGAGTGATGCGCAAACGTAGTCTTTGTCAAGAAAGCTAATGTAACGGCCCGGCCGTCTACGTAGGGCCGACTACCTAAACGTGGGCCGTTACTTTACTTATTTAACTTACTTCTTAATTCATTTACTTTAAACTTACTGAAAATTCCGGAGTAAATTTTTTTTTCTTACTTTACTTTAAACTTAACTTATCCGCATACATATTCATATGTACTCACTCGAGTACCGAGCCTTCATAATCATATTGAAAGCTATCATATTCAAACCGTGGACTAACCCGACCTAATGCGGGTTGGTACTACACGAGGCAACTTGTTGCCATCATACTTGAATACTTTTCCTTAACTTGTTCTTGAAAACAATTTCTTAAAAATAGTTTTCTTCTTGAAAATAATTCCTTATTCATACTATCACTTAATTATATCATAACATAACATAAAACATATTTTACAAATACATTTTACAAAACATATTTTACATAACATAATTTTTCAAAACCTATGGCGGTGTCCATCCCACATTTCACAGTTTGTAGCATCAGCCTCCACAGTCTTGCATCAAGTATTGCTGGTAGGTTGCTAACCTACAGTATGAACGTAAGTAATGAGCTTATGCCCAGTAAGTATAACATTCAATCCGCAAAACATTTTAATAAAAGAATGCATGAACCGGTTATGCTTTCTCATGAATCAATTATACTTTCATATTTTATTTTGATTCGGTGCCCTTACATGTCATGCGTGCACATACCGTGGTACATAGCTATGGAGTGGCTGGAGGCGGCCAGTCCAATCCAACTCAAATCATGAAATAAACCGTTTAACATGGAGTAATTGGGGGCAGCCAATCTAATTCAACTCAAACCATAGACTAAACCATTTAAACCCGCCCTCATGGGAAGTCGGTACGACACAATGACCTTAGCTTGTCTTATCTTATAACTTAAAACGTGTTCTTACCATGTGGTTTAATATTAGTGAGCATGCTGCATGGTGTCACTATATTAAAACATATAACATAACATACTAACAAACCATAACATAAACCTCATAACATAGCATCATAACATAAACATCATAACATAAACCATCGTAATGTAAGCAATATAACATATAACATATGTAAATCATGTACATCAATACATGATTTCTTAAAAAACATGTCATGTAAAAACATTTTGTCCATGCTGTAGGCGGAGTTGTACTTACTTGTCGTCCTATGCTCTTGGTTTATAGTCCAAACATGGCACGACAACAGTTCATACTCCTGTTTCTAAATAGGATGTAAGATAAGAGTCATACACATTCTATCTTACCATAATCATAATCATTAAATGTTGGTGTCCTAACCAACATTTATGAATAGCCTTAGTTATATTATATGTCCCCCTTTACAACAACTTATGATATCTCGATAGGTTACTTGCTGTAACCCCAGGGCTCATGGCCCAACATCTTATTAGGTTACTATCTTATTAAAGCCCAACCCACTATCTTGGGTATCTCATGTGGTTGCTATAAGTAACTTAAATTATTTGGCCCAATAAAATTAGGTAACTTTCGCAATTACTATTTGTCCTATAGTTGTTTACCATAAAACTTGGCTTATTTCATTCTTTAGTTGATAAATTTTAACCCTTTTTTTATAAATTACTCAAAACAGTCTCTTAACTTTGAAAAAAGTTTCTTAATTTCAGTTATCAGTGTATGTGCAGGAACTTCCTACTTTTACACTATTTTCTTAAAATCCTGTGCAGGAATTTCTTGTTTCCTGCACAGTTTTGGGAATCTAATTTTACTTTAAAATATGCATCTAATTTGAGAACGTTATAGATCTCGAATAATGCTACAACGTTGTGTTTTACTCAAAATTCAGTTTTGCCTTTAACTAGTCCATTTTTCTTGTTGAACCTGTCTGGCCGTGCACACTGGGTCTAGCTGACTAGGCTCGGGTTTTTACAAAACCAGAGGTCTTTGGAGTCTTATTTTTAAAAACTGTCTATGCTGTCCCCTAGGATTTTCCATTTTCTACAACTTTGTAGTTTTGAGTTTCTTCAAATTCGGCCTCTAAGGGCCTTAAATTACCGTTTCCAAAATACTGCCCAGTCTTGATCTAAGACTGACAGTTTTGGTTTCGGTTCATTCTTACGTAAAATTACGCACGCACTACCTCAAATGATCGCAACCGTGAGCCTACGTCAGGCATGCAGCGTAATACTAATGTTATCAAGATCATACATTCATTCTTAAACTTATAGGGACATATAACAAACATATAGGAGGCATACTTGCAAACCCTAACATCTCACAAGCATATCATCAAAAACATGCATCAAAACATAATTTAGAGACCACCAAACCCTAATCAAGCACCAATCTAAAAATCTAAACTAGGGCATGAACATAATTGGTGAGCTTATGCTCTTACAATCTAACTTTTGAAATACACTTAATTCAATTTAAAGCTCAATTGAAAAGCTTAGGAGCCAAAGAGGATTACCTTATCCAATCTCAAATATTGATGCTAGGTTTTTGAATCAACTTTCTTCTCTTTGCTCCCTACCACAATGGGCCTCCCTTGGCAAGATTGGTTCCAAATTTTTCGCCACCATTGATTGGTGTTTCTCCAAGTTTTCCAACCACCTAACCTCTATTTTTTTTTCTTTTCTCAATGGTTGTTTTTTAGGGGGAGAGGGTGAGGGAAAAGTTTGGCATAATTTTGGGGTGTTTTCTCATTTTTGTGAACAAAATGAGCCCCCCTCCCCATCACCTATTTATAGGTGATAAACAATTAAATTTTTGGATTTATTTTTAATCCAAAAATTACATAATAGCCCTTAAGAGAAAAATATTTGCCCATAAGTCCTTGGGAGCAAAATATTTGCTCAATGGTCCCTTATAGGTGGCTGGCCATTTGGAAAAACTATAAGACCAAGTTATTTGCTTACATCATCATGCTTACTTTTCTAAAAATTACACTTAGGCCCCTACGGATAAAATATTTACAATTTAGTCCTTGAAGGTGGCCGACTATGGTGGAGCTACTTGGCTTCCAATTCTTGCATAATTATCCACTTGATTCTAAAAATCCATTAATATACTTATGCAATCCATTTCCTTACTAACTTAAATAATATCAATACTGTTTTTCACTAAAAACAGTATTGTCATACTGGACTATAGTCCAGAATTCATTTGCATAAAATTGGAATGTGTATCAGATTTTCTTAGGACTTAAAACTATTTAGTCCATATTGCCCTAAATATTATGCTTGATTTTTCTAGAGTGGTCTCATAGCTTATTCTTACTTATTCGTCCGTAATGACTGTTTTCCACAGTATAATTTCCATAATATTAATTACACTGTAGTACCACCTCAGTCAAACATAAAGCCAACCTGGTCAAACTTTGACCAGTATAAAATCATAAATTTCTACTTTGGCCTTTTTCTCAAAAGACCTCATGCTTGACTAAAGTAAACTATTATTGAGTCTCGTAGCTAATTAAACGAGAACTCAAACATATACTGATATTATGCTCAGATCATGAGATTCATATCGACATACAAGAGTCAGACTTGGATTTTCCTTATCTAAAAGGAAATCACAAGTTCATCAAAATTTTGGATTCTTACAGCTAATGGCAAATGGCAGGTCTGTATAGACCACACAAACCTAGACAAAACTTGCCTAAAAGATTGCTTCCCTCTTCTCGGGATAGACTAACTCGTCGATGCAACTGCTGGTCAGGAATTGTTCAACTTCATGGATGTGTACCCCGAGTACAACTAGATCCCCAGGAGCGAAACCAACCAGGCCAGATTGTATTTACAATGGACTATAGGTTATACTGTTATTAGATTATGCCTTTTGGTATATAGAAAACTTAGGCCATGTAACAGAGATTAATGAACAAGATGTTTGCCTCACTAATCGGGAAGTCCATTGATGTATATATAGACGACTCACTGGTGAAGAGCAAGTAAGCGAGTGAGCACACTGGGGACCTAAATGATTGCTTCAATGTTCTCGACAATATCGATTGAAGCTGAACCCTGCCATTGTGCCTTTGGAGTCGAATATCAGAAGTTCCTTGGATTCATAGTAAACAATCGAGGCATTGAGCTGAACCCAACCAAGACACAGGCTGTAGTAGACCTATAATCGCCACACACCAGCAAATAAATTCAAAGACTAACTCGGATCATAACAGCGCTCTCACAATTCGTGTACAGGTCCCTCGACAAGTGCCACCCCATCTTCCAAGCACTCAAGGGTATAGGCAAAATCAACTAGGACGACAACTGTGAATAGGCTTTTCAAGCTCTCAAGATGTACTTACCAAGCCCGCCCTTACTATCCAAGCCGTTGAGTGGGGAAGCATTTTACGTGTACAGGTCCCCCGACAAGTGCCACTCAATCTTCCAAGCACTCAAGGGCATAGGCAAAATCAACTAGGATGATAACTGTGAAGAAGCTTTTCAGGGTCTCAAGATGTACTTACCAAGCCTGTAATACCCGAAATTTTGATGAACTTATAATTTCCTTTTAGACAAGGAAAATTTCAAGTTTGAATCTTGTATGTCGATATGAAACTCACGATCTGAGTTAAATATCAGTATATGTTTGAGTTCTCGTTTAATTAGACTCAATAAGCAGTTTGCTTAGTTATTAATGCTACCCTTGAGTAAAAAGAGAAGGAAAATTCTATGATTTCATTCTGGTAAAATTTTGACCGAAAAAGTCAAAATTGACCGAAAAGTCAAAAGGTTGACCAGGAAGGTCAAATAGATGAAGGTGCTGAGATACGGCAAAGCAGTATGGAATTATACTGCGGCAAACCTTCATTACGGACAATGTAGCAAGCATAAGCTATGAGACCACCGTAGAAAAATCAAGCACACTAAGTATAGTATGAAGGGCAAGAAAGGTTCCAAGAAATAAGAAAAATTTTATACTGCTCATTTTTACACAGATAAATTTTAGACTGTAGTACAGTGTAAAATACTGTTATTAGTTAATAACAGTATTAGAAATATCTGTGTAGCATAAAAATGGACTGCATTTTAAAGGAAAGGCCAAACAAGGCCTTATGGTGACATCACCTTGATGACATCACCTTATCTTGGATTTATGACATCATAATTGATTAAAGAAAAATTGGAAAATTCCTAGTATGACACCTAGCTAGATGGCCGGCCATTTTGGAGGGTATTTGTGCAAAAATTTGTGCAAATACTTGCTTCTTGAAGGACTATTTTGTAATTTTGAAAAGTTTCAAAAACCTCTATAAATAGGGGTGCATTTTATTCAAAAAAATCAGAAAATTGGGAGAGGTTCTGCCCATTTTCCAGCCCCAAAAATCGTCCTTGATCAGCCAAGAAAAACAAAACCGAAACCCAAAGGAAAAAATTGGAATGGCCGGATTTTGTGAGGAAGAAAAGAAAGTGTGGAAAAAAAAATTGGAAACCCATTTTTCTTGGCATGAATGGCCGGCTGTGGGTTAGTAAGAAAAAGCAGAAAAAAGTGAGCTTGAGTGGTCGGTTTCCTAGCTAGAACCACAAGAAAAAGTTGAGAAAAACTTTGGTACCCATTGGAGGCCAAGTGGCCGGCCATGGGAGAGGAAGAGGAAGGAAAATAGAAAAGTGCAGAAAATGGTTTAGGGACAGCCGGATTTTTGAGGGAAGATCCACCAAATGACCAACAAGTTTTTGTGCTCATTGGAGGAGCCAAAACCGGATTTAGGTAGCCAAGGAGATAGGGCAGAAAAATGCACCAAACCTCTAGCCTAGCCTTGTGTGCATCGAGGTAATCTCCGTTGATCTTAAGCTTTTCGATTAAGCTTTAAATTTGGGAAATTTAAGTGTATTTCCAGCATTGAATGTAAGAGCATAAGCTCACCTATTTTATGTCTATGCTCTAGTTAAGTGCTTGATTATGCTTGATTTCGGTTGGTGGTCTCTAGTTTACATTTTTGACGCATGTTTATGGGTTTTTGAGTTTGCCTACTAAGTGTTTGTTATATGTTCCCATAGGTTTAAGATTGAATGTATGATGCATTGGAACGTTAGAAACGATTGCATGTGTGACTTTAGGCTCCCGCTGTGGTCGGTTGAGGTAGTGTGTACGTTTTAGGACGAGAAACGAATTTATGAACCAAAACTGCCAGTCTCGGGTCAAGACTGGTCAGTGTTCTGGAAATGGTATTTTGAGGCCCTTAGAGGCCGAATTTGAAGAAACTCAAAACTACAAAGTTGTAGATAATGGTTTTTCCTAGAGGGCAGCGTGGACCGTTTTTCAAAATAAGACTCCAATGGCCTCCGTTTTTACGAAAATCCGAGGCTAATCTGCCCAGACCTAGTCTACACGTCCAGTAAGTTTCAAATTAAAACTGACAAGAATCCAAGCAGAACTGGGTTTTACTCAAAACATGAAAGTTGTAGTATTATCCGAGATCTACAACTTTTATGAAGAAATTTTTATCAAATTACGAACAGATTTTAAAGTACAATTTGATTCCCAAAACTGTGCAGGAAACAGAAATTCCAGCACAGGATTTTCAGAAAAACAGTGCATAAGCAGGATATTCCTGCACATGCACTGATAACCTAAGTTTAAGAAACTGTTTTCAAAGATTGTTTTCAGAGCTTGATAGTTTTTAACTGTCTTTGCTTAAATATTAAGATTTGATGAAAATGCGGTTTTCATTAAGATTGTTAAAGAAAACTTGACAACGGTTTGTCAAGAAATAATTGAAATACGCAGGGTCCTATGGTAAACAACTATAGGACAAATAGTAACCGGGAAGGTTACCTAATTTTATTGGGCCAATAAGTTAGGTTACTCATAGTAACCACTTGAGATACCCGAGATAGCGGGTTGGGCCTTAATAACATTAGCAACCTAATATTATTCATGTATGGTTGGGCTTAGTACCCAAGGTTACCTGAAGTAACCTAATTAGTTATTGTTTAAGTATGTTGGGCCTTGGGCCCTAGTGTTACGGAAAGTAACCGAGCAAGTTATCATGTGATGTTTTAAGGGGAACATATAATATAACTAAGGCTACTCATAAATGTTGGTTAGGACACCAACATTTAACGATTATGATTTATGGTAAGCAAGAATGTGTATGGCTCTTATCTTACGTCCTGTTTGGAAACAGGAGTAGGAACTGTTGTCGTGCCACGTTTGGACGATAAACCAAGAGCATAGGACTAAAGGTAAGTACAACTCCGCCTACAGCATGGGCAAAATGTTTTTAAAACATGTTTTTCATACGTTGATACGCACGATTTATGTTATGGTATGAGATTTATGTTATGATGTTATGATATGAGGTTTACGTGATATGCTATGCTATGATGCCATGTTATGAGGTTACGTTTATGCTATGATGCCATGTTATGAGGTTATGGTTATGCTATGATGCCATGTTATGAGGTTATGTTATGATGCTATGATGCTATGTTATGAGGTTCATGTTATGATGTTTATGTTATGGCTTATGTTAAGTTATGTTATACGTTTAATATAGTGACATCATGTAGTATGTTCACTAATATTTAACTACATGGTAAGAATACATTTTAAGACAAGCTAAGGTCATTGTGTCGTACCGACTTGCCACGATGGCGGGTTTAAACGGTTTAGTCTATGGTTTGGGTTGAACTGGATTGGCTGCCCCAATTACTCCATGTTAAACAGTTTGTTTCATGGTTTGAGTTGGATTGGATTGCCTGCCTCCAACCACTCCATAGCTATGGACCACGATACGTGCACACATGACATGTAAGCAAATAGAATCAAGATAATGTTAAAAAAGTTAAATTGATTCACAAGAAAGCATAATTGGTTCATGCATTCTTTTATGAAAAATGTTTTGCGGATTGAACGTTGTGCTTACTGAGCTTTAGCTCATTACTTACGTTCATGCTGTAGGTTAGCTACCTACTGGCAATCCTTGATGCAAGACTGTGAAGGCTGGTGCTACAGGCTGTGAAATGTGGGATGGACACCGCCACGTGTTTTGAATTTATGTTATGTAAAATATGTTTTGAAAAATATATTTGAAAGATGTGTTTTATGTTATGTGATAGTATGGATAAGAAACCGTTTTCAAGAAGAAAACTATTTTTAAGAAATTGTTTTCAAGAACGAGTTAAGGAATGGTTTTCAAGGATGATGGCAAGCAAGTTACCTCGTGTCGTACCGACCCACACTAGGTTGGGTTTGGTCCACGGTATGATTATGTTAGCTTTCAATATGATTATGAAAGCTCAATACTCGAGTGAGTACATATGATTATGCATGATGATAAGTTAAGTTCAAAGTAAGAAAAGAAAAAAAAAATTTTTACTCCGAATTTTCCGCAGTTTAAGCTTTTTAAATTAAGAAGTAAGTTAAGCAAGTAATGTAACGGCCCACGTCTGGACAGTAGGACGCTCCTACGCGTGACGGTTCGGGGCGTTACAGAGCCCGCCCCTACTATCCAAGCCGTTGAGTAGGGAAGTGTTTTACGTGTGTTTGACAGTTTTGAAAAATGCGGTAAGCTCAATCTTGATCAGAGAAGAGAACAAGTTACAAATGTCCGTACATTACAGTAACAAGGCATTCTAAGGAGTAGAGGAAAGATATATATCTTTGGAAAAGCTTGTCTTGTCATTAGTCACATTAGTTCGTAAACTGAGACCTTACTTCTAAAACTATCTCATCCGTGCTAGACCAGTTACCTGTTTTATCAGGTCCAACAGAACCCTGAGTTGTCCAATCAGAGTTCCAAGTCGATGGTTGAGCTGGGGGAATTCTACATCAAATACATTCCCCAGACAGCCATCAAGGCTCAAGCTCTAGCCGATTTTGTGGCTGAGTTCAACGAATAACCTGGACTAGCACTTAAGTTTGTGGAGAACACAACCACCACCGTGTCTACACTAGAAAGCTCGAATACACCTGATTATGACTGCCCCCAGTGGAAGCTATTTGTAGACGGGTCATCTAGCTCAAGGGGCTTGGAGTGGGGCTTGTACTGATCTACCTTGACCACTACAAGACTAGCTATGCTCTTTATTTTGACTTCAAAGCATCGAACAACGAAGCAGAGTATGAAGCTCTGATAGCAGGTCTTGACTTGGCATGGGAACTCAGAGTGATGACCATTAAGGTCTTCAGTAACTCTATGATGATCGTTAACTAGGTGACATGAGCATTTCAGGCCAACGAGGAATGAATGGCTAAATACTTTGGGAAGGTTAAAAACCTCATAGATTAATTTAGGAAGCACACTGTGACCTTGACACCTCGGTCTAAGAACTACGAAATAGTTGCATTAGCCCAATTAGCCTTGGCATCAATACTGAGGGTCTAGTCTTTGTACACGTGGAACACCTTTAACAGCCTAGCATCGAGCACATCGAGCAAGTATTCTGCTACGAGAAGGTTAAGAGTTGGATGGACCTGATTGTAGATTAACTTACCACATCTAGGCTCTCAAAGGATCGGGAACACTTTTGAAAGGTACACCATGGTCAACGGAAAATTGTATCAGAGAGGACACTCAGTCCATTCTAGCAGTGCATTGAACCATTAAAAGTCGACTATTTGACGATAGAAATACATAATGGGGTATGCGGAAATCACTATGGGGGGAAGGCCTTATCCTTTAAGTACTTTCGTCAGGGATATTACTACCCGACTATGGATAGAGACACTAAAGAGTTCATCCAGAAGTGCGTCAAGTGCCAACAATTTGCAATGATGATTAAGTCCCACTCGGAGAAGCTCGCCACAGTAGTTAGTGCATGGGCCTTTACAAAATAAGCACTTGACCTGATAGGGACTACTACCGATGGCCAGATCCCAGTTCCGATGCCACCATGTGGCCATAGACTATCTCATAAAGTTGATAAAAACGGAACCCCTGACTCAGCAGACAGAGGTAAGTGCACCAACTTCTTATGAGAGAACATAATATGTAGGTTCGGGCTCCCACATATCGTTGTCACGGACAATGGGAAACAGTTTGACAACCTAAGCTTTGTCGCCCTCTACAAACAATTCGGGATCAAAAAAGTATTCTCTTCCCTGGGGTACCCCCAGAGTAATAGGCAGATCGGGACCATTAACAAGACCATAAAAGAGAACTTAAAAATGAAGCTAGAGAAAGATAAAGGGGCCTAGATTAATGAACTGTCCAAAATTATCTAGGCTTACCAGACCTATAATGCCTCGATCTACACAGGGCCATTACAAGTTGGTATTATAGTGGGTTTCCTGCCATCCAGTTTCACTGTTCTGCTACCAGCGCCATAGTTTTGTAAGTTTATTTTCTTACTCTATTATTTGTATATTAATCTAGTGAGGTTATAATATTATAATGATAAAGATATGTACCTGGTGACAAATCCGTTTGATTAAAGAGAATCGCGAGGCTTCGTTGGCATTCTGGGAAATGGAGCAATGCATCTTCAATAAGACACAGGGAGCGGCTGCCTTAACTGAGTGGCTGTACGGTATTTAGATCTTCTTCATATTATGTTATGTAGAGGCGTTATAGGACCACTAGCTACACTGTAACTGGCGAAACCCCATTCATCATGGCTTTTGGTGTAGAGGCAGTTATACTAACCAAAATGAGCTTACCAAGTTATCGAGAAGAAAACAATGATGAGGAGAACAATGCATAATAGATGATGGCTGAACTCGATCTGGTTGAAGAAAAGAGAGAACAAGCCCTCATTTGCACCACTGCCCGTAACCAAGTGATAACTAAATACTACAAAAAGAGGTTCCAACTAAGGACTTTCAAGGTTGGAGACCTAGTTCTTAAGAAAGTCCTGGTCCAAAAGCCCAGACTAGGTTCCTTTGGCTCTTAGTGGGAAGGACAAGTCATGGTCACTGACATCGTGCGATCAGAGACATATCATCTCGCCAATCAAGACATGATTGTCCTAGGTCACCCATGGATCACTGATTACCTCAAGTGTTTTTACCAGTAATCATCTTATTTCCTAAAGTTGTGTACTAGTTAATTATCTTAATGAAAAGAAATTTTTTTATATTGTCTCCATTTATCGCTTTAATTCATTATATACCAGAGAAGCCGATCAGGTTCACTCTAACAGACCATATTTTTCCCGGGGATCATGGACTGTAGGGAGAAGAAAAGGGATTCTTGTGCGGGGATGCTAACCAGAGTATGACTTGAGGTGTTATTTAAAACAAGAACCCCCAAGTCAACCAAATGAGGCACCCTAGCAGGTCTGCTCTTTAGACCACATTGTTCCCGAGGTCCATGGAATGTTGGGAGAAAAAAAAGGGTTCCTGCACTGCCTCCGCCGCCGTCGCACGAACCATTTATGATGGCCGCATCTGGGTGGATTGTGGTGCTACCATTCCTTTAGGATACCTTTCGGCTTCAGTAAAAACTCTTCCCCCTTAGTTTTTATAGAGATTTTTTTTTTACGGTAACTCAACTTTGAGTATGGAATTGACTTTGTAATTAAGTAGCATCCTTCGACCTTCAAGGTCTATCTGACTTCTGAAAAGATGCCATTTCACACCTCTATGATTGATTATGAAATCATCATTCGGATTTAATAATGTGTGATCCTCAACCGGGTTAATTGAGGTGGCTAGATGGACCCACTCTAACTCCAACTAAACTTAATTACATAAAGTAAAATATAGTCAAGCCCCTTGTACCCATATAAGTAAGTGATAAAAAATCATTCCATTGGAAAATACTACACTGGGCTCCAGCAATTCAATGATCTCTGTGACTTGGCTATCAAGGTCAGTCGCCACGAGCACTTGTGTAAGTTCGAAAAGCGCAGTCTCTATTGGTACTTAATTATAACAAAGAGCAATTCGGACTTCATGCAATGGTGGCGGAGATCAAGATCACTAAGCCAGTTCTTTGCCTTGCTCTACGCAAAGCCCCACCCAATCAGGCTGCCATGCTGAACAAGCCTGGAGGCGTTATTTAAAACAAAAACCCTCAAGCCAACTAAAGGAGGCACCTAAGCATGTCTGCTCTAGTAGACCACATTGTTTTCGGAGTCCATGGACTACGGGAAAGAAACATGATCAAATGGTTGTGCTAGTGATAACCGACCACGTCTAGACTTGAAAAGTTTATATAACACCTTCAAGTCTAGGGGGTAACATGGGCAGACACTATATACGCCAAAAAAAAAATAACAAGAAAGCAAAAATGAGAAGAAAAAAGGAGAATTTCATTGATTAAAATTTCATTGCCTGGATGGAGGATCACCTCTCGGTCACAGCCTGCTTGGTCACCCCCAGCTCAACAGCGACTTCCGACTCTTCGGCTACCCAGACCCCTCTCCGTCTCCGACGACCGCACTGTCGCCATTGTCAACTTGGGTCTCCCTAGAGATCTTAGGCATGAAAGATCAATACAACCTGGTCAACATGGGATTGGCCAAGGTGAAACTGGCATTCATATCCCTTATGTGTAACACCCCAAATGCTACTTAACAATAACATTAGAAAATTAACTTTAGAATTAATATGGATAATGTGATAAGATAGTAATTTCATAATTCTAATATTATGTTGAGTTATTTTTTACATGTGACATGATGAGAACTCGATATGCTGAAAAAAGTTCATATCAAATTGATGAATTTTTATGATGATTTGATAATTTTGCGTGATAGTTTAATTAAAGAAATATTTTTAATATAAGTATGCTATGTAATATATATCTATATGTGTAGTATGATGTGTATAGTTATATAAATTTATGTGTGTGTGTGTATATATATATATCATCTATAAATAGCAATCGGCAAAGGCAGGAAAAGAAAAAAAAATTACCACCTCTTCGTCACATAAATCCAATCGCAACTCCCTCTCCAATGCTTAGGGGCGGGGGGGGGGGGGGGGGAGTATGTTATCCAAAATACATATTTTACATGATATTTATTTCCAACTCAATTATGAACATCTAAATGTCAAAAATTATTTCTGTAATTTAGATAAACTTATAGAGCTTTTTATAAGCTTTCCAACGCTTATTCACTTGTGCAAGTCTGATATCGAAGTAAGAAATTATGATCAGTATACTACCCGGATACCTACTAGTCACTAACCAATTTACTATGTGCGATAGTAGGTGTGAAAATTTTAAAAGTTGACCTAGTTATTTCCTTTTCCTCCCACACGTTTTCACACCCTAATGACAGCCATTTCCCACCTATTAAGAGACAATTAAACTAAAAAAATTGAATCCTAATTAATTTTAAAATTGATTTGGGAGTAAATTACTCATAATTTATTTTATCACATTCAAAATTTCCCTTTTTTACATGCTCTCTCTCTCTCTCTTAGTTTCCTAATATCCCTCTTCTACATACTATCATTCTCATTCTCTTTTTCTCGCTCTCTCTACCCCTCTCACATGCACAAAATAAATAAATAAAACCACTAAACCTCCAAATTCTTCCAAGCCAAAATCAAAAGGATTTCAAGGTGTGTTTTGGTATTATTTGATGATGATAATGATTTTCTTATTTGTTTTGGTTTGTGATCTTTCGACGAGCCAGATAATTTTCTCGATGTGTTTCTTCATGTTAGTTTGAGGAAAAGATGAGAAATATCCATTAAATGATGATTGAGGAAGGCTATATGATTGATTGACGATTGTTTATTGTATTTTATCAACATGATGATTTTAGGGGTTTTTTATTTCTTAATTAATGATTTTCTTGGTATGGTGATTTAATATTTTATATGTTACAAACATATCTTAGGGCTGTTTTGAGTGTATATGTGTATGAATCATGTATGTTGTGGTGGCAATTTTTATATTTTTAATGAATTTTTGGATTTTTCCACTGCAACTAGAAATTTCCATATTTTATGATAAGTATTCCAAACTGTTTTTGAGGATACAAATGGACTCCATTTAAAATAAATTTAGTATTGTTGGAAAGCCCTGGATGTCTACTTTCATTTGAAATCTATTTCGTAATGTTTAGAGATATATATAAATTTTGTTGATTTTTCAAAAAGGCAAAAGTCCAACTGCCAGAGTCTGAAAAATTTAGCGATCAATTTTCAAAACTATTTTTGAGGATCCAAACAATCTTCGTTTTAACAAATTTAGTATTATTAGAAATCTCTAGATGTATACTTTTATTTGAATATATTTCATATCATTTGGAGATATATATGAATTTTTGTGATTTTTCAAATAGGCAGAAGTTTGGCAGCTAATTTATGTAAAATTTTAGTAATTAAATTCAAAATTATTTTTGAGGGTATAAATGGTCTCCGTTTTAACAAATTAGGTACTATTTGAAAGATCTAGATGTTTACTTTTGTTTACAATTGGCTTCAAATCATTTGGAGTCCTGCACAAATTTTTATCAATTTTTAAAAAGAAAAATGCCTGACTGTCAATTTTTGTAAAAGTTTTATAATTTTGTGAAATTATTCGATTTTTATGTTTTGATATTATTGAATGATGAAATAGGTCTTTTAAACAATGTTGTGATATGATATATGTGTTTGATGAATTATTATGAACTTTTGTTGATTTGAGAACTCCAATTGATCAAGTCCAAGTAATTGAGACCAAATACCTTGCATAATGTCACACTCAAGACCATGTGCTATGAATCCCCGAGTAAAATGACTTATTCTCATATTCTTAAAAAATATGTCCCAACTCCGAACAATAATGTCAGTTACAAGTTTAGCTTAAAATTAGAGTAGGTTATTGTGGTGAGTTGTAATATTTAGCTCTAACTTTATATTTGATCATATTACAAAATGTGAAGTTTGAATCTCACATTTTTATGTTTAAAAAATAAAATAAAGTGGGCTGTTTAACGTAACGTGTTCTGTTTCTTACTCAGAAGTCAGAACAGGTTAATAGTAGTTCGCCAAATATAGAAGGGAACAAAAAAAAACAAAAACTTCCGCAAAGCATATTCCCCCACCCACTAATATGGATCAAGACAAATTATTTGTTTTGTTTTGTTTTTTGTTTTTTTGTTTTTTTTTTTTTTTTTTTGGAAAGCTCACAAAAACAAATTATTTATTAAATCATTGACCAGAGAGCTCAAAGAAGAATGTGAGGACCCACCTTCCATCAATGCCTTCCTACTTTTGTCACTCATCTCTTTTACCCTCTTCCTTACATCACTATCATGCACCATCAACCGCATAATAGCTTTCTCGATCTCTTGGGCTCCTACAACCGTCCGATCATTCTCACAATAAAACCCACTCTTATAGTCCAACTTTAAATTCACAGCTGATCCCAATTCCTTAACCAACTGAAAAGCATTCGAATGTTGTTCCGCATACAATGGCAACGTGGCCACGGGAACCCCAAACCATAGGCTCTCTAGTACAGAATTCCAACCACAATGCGACACAAATCCTCCAATTGCCGGGTGTGATAAGATGTCTACTTGTGGGGCCCAACCTATGACTCGCCCTCGCTCTACCGTCCGATCGATGAACCCCTCGGGCAAGATTTCGCTAGGGTTTTTGTAATCACCCGGGGACGTGTAATTGAAGGACTTTTGATCATCCTTCGGCGGAGGCTGGCGCAAGGCCCACAGAAACTTAAGCCCACTGTGCTCAAGCGCACGGGCAATCTCTTTCACCTGATCCACATGGAAGTATCCCATGCTTCCGAAACATAGGAACACCACCGAACAATCAGGTTGATCATCAAGCCACTTGAATATAAAGTGGGCCCTGCTACTTCTCTTGAGGTTCAGCATGGGTCCCACCGGGTACACCTTAGGCAACACACCATCACAGAGAGAGGAGATCGCATGGGATTCCAGCTCCAGAAACGTATTTACGATAATACCCTTGGTCTTCCTCATCCTTCGGGTGTTATGGTGCAGCACCGAAGCCCAGCTCTTCTCCACCATCACGTACGGCAAGGAACTGGCCGGAATCGGGTGGACAAAACTCGGAACGACAAACTCAGTGCTCGAATCGTTCTTGAACTCAGCCAGGTCCATGCCGTGGTCATCGTTCAGGGATTGGAAATGAAACGACAGGGAAAGAAAGCCCGCGTTGCACGTGTAGAACACGTAAGTGGGGACGCCGAATTCGTTGGCCACGTCGATCATGGTGGTGCAGAACATGTCGACGACGAAGCCGGTGAGCACAGACCGAGCCGAGCCGGACCGGACAATATTCTCGGCGACGATCTTTCTGACGAGAGGCTTCTGGCTCTCGATGAAAAAGGTCTTGCACAAGCCGGGGTTCGACTCCGCCGACGAATCGTAGCCGTCGAGAGTCGCGAGGTCAACGAACTTGATCCGTCGTTCCGACATGTCGGCGGCGACGTAGGCGGAGTCAATGAGGTTGTCGATGAAGGCGGTGACGTCGGTTTGGTAGGGGAGCTTCATGATGAGCACAGTGATGGAGAGACGGTCGTCGCGATCAAGCAGGAGCTTGGCAAACTCCACCGTTGATCCGAGGTGGCCTATACCCGGTGATGGGATGAAAACAATTTCGGCTGATTTCTTGGTCATTTTGTGATGATTTCTGATCAGAGATCAGTGGCCAACCGAAAGTTGATCTCAGGCTGTACATGTGTTCTGGTATATAAATAGTGAAATCGGGCATGTGATGATCTCATTGCTTTGCTGGGATGCGTATATGAATTGAACTTTTATATTTGTTCCATCTTCTATACATATTTTATTGACCAGTTATTAATGTTTCACTTCACTTTCCTCGAAACAACAATGTTTGTTTTTATATTCAACAATTATTGTCGTTTCAGAAGAGTATTATACCGAATTTGAAATCCGACAACGAAAAGTCATGCCAATGAATTTACATATATATACATCTATATATTCTGCCACAAATGTTTTAAAATACGCGTGGTTTAATTCGCCAATAAGTAACCCGGAAGCAGAAATGTAATATATAGATTTAGGAAACAAGTAGCCGCTTGTTAAGGGTTAAAGGTTAGGTACGATAAGTCCAAGGTTCGATTATTTGTACGCGTAAAAAAATTTGTAGATTAGGTTAATTTAAAAGAGGTGTTTGGTGCTTACCAATCATTAAAAAAAAAAAAAAAAAAAAAGGAAAAAGGCCGGCGCTACTCTCTAATAGGATTTTCAGATTTGGACAATCGTTTGAAAAATGAAATTGTTCCATATCTTTCTTTCTAATAAGATTCTTCATATACATATATATATATACACTTTCTTTCTATCTCGTAGTTTTAGCATGCATTTAGGAAACGGGTTTTGAGATAAAATTTTTAGGTTGAAATTGGTTGACTTTTCAAAAACTAGTTAAAATTTTAGTTGATTTTAAAAAAAAAAAGACAAAAAAAAAACCTAAAATCTTAGGTTCTGGATTTGTCAACCAAAAGGACCCTTAGTCTC
This sequence comes from Ficus hispida, assembly GCA_025413025.1. Lineage (NCBI taxonomy): Eukaryota > Viridiplantae > Streptophyta > Magnoliopsida > Rosales > Moraceae > Ficus > Ficus hispida. The sequence continues at coordinate 15,844,582 of CM046365.1, read as the reverse complement.
ATGATGAATATTAAACATATATGTTTATTTAAATTCCATTATATAGTACCTTCGAAAAAAATTTTCCATTATATAATGGAAATGAGTTTGATTAACTTGTGTTGATGCCCAAAAATGCACATGGCCCAACGACAAAGCCCATATCCAATAACTTTTCCGAAACTGAAGAAAGGTGTGTCTGTGTGCTTAAGCCACGTTTGGGGAAGCTTAGTAGGCTGTGGCTTGGTGGCCAATGGTAGCATTAGTGGGTCTACTCCTTTTACAGTTTAAGTAGTTCTTAACCCACTTGGGGGATATTTAACTCATTAAGCCAAAAGAATAAGTTGGACAAACCAAGAAAAAATAATCCGCTTCTTTACTTCAACTAGTCCAACAAGCCCAATTTTTTGAATATCTCACTAGAATATTCATTAAGTAGAGCGCCAAAATTAAGCCTTCAAACTTATTCGGAGATAGAGGTAGTGTCCGATCATATTTCAACATCTGCTTATATGGTTAGCTATCACGTAAAAAATATATTGCTCAGCTGAGTATATTTTCGAAATACTCAAACAACCCAAAATAGAGTTCCAAAAGAAGCCTATTGGTCGTCAATCCCCATATATATTTTTTCCACCAAAATTAAAGTTTGATCATGTCCAAATATTAGTTTAAATTTCTTCTAGTTCTCAATACTGCCTTGATTAGCTATGTAGGAGTAACTAAGTGTAGGAATGAAACCAAAATTCTTCTTCTGCGGTAAGGGAGCTAACTAGCTTATCTAGAGGCTAGTTAGGTAGAGAAATTCTCCCATATTATAAATACCCCTCCACCTTAGACGGCGATAACACACAAGAGACATACTTACCTTCTCTAGAAAAAAAAAATGTTGAAAGCTTTTTTCTTATGCTCTCAAAGGTCACAAGAGCAAGTATAGAAATCTCAATCTATAAATCCCTTACCAAGCCCGTGCCTTTTCCATAGTCATCTCATTATTGTTAATATTTGTATCTAGAAACTCTTCATCCTTAGAAGTTTTCTTTGATTTCGGGGCCAAAGACATTCTCTGGAGACTTTTGGTCTTTTGTCTTCTTCTTTGGTTTTGTGGCTAGAAACTTACTCTGGAGACTCTTTGCCTTTAGCCGTTCCTTTTTGGTTTTGTGGCTAGAAACTTCTTTTGGAAACTCTTTGCTTTAAAAACTTTCTTTATTTTTCTCGCCATAGGCCTTTGTCCTTTACCTCCAAAAAAATGTTTATGCACCCCCCTCACATCTACATGCTTGCAAAGATTGTCATCTATATTGAAGCTCTCGTCCATTGAAGTTTAGCAACATTTGAGTCCCTAGAGGCCATCTTTTCTGGTTCATTTGAGCCTAGTTAGATCCCTAGACTTGGGGTTTTGCATATGTTATTAGAAATTGACACAGCATAAGTTCCCTAAAGACTGGGCATCATACAAAAGCCAGTGTCTCTGGTCCAATCAAACTAAATCACGGAAGTACCATCCTGCACATCAACAGGTCAACGCGATTTTGCCCCAACAACTTGGATCTTAATATGGTAGTTGTAACCTATTTAAGTTCATCATTTTTGTAGTTTTTAAGTTTCATTTTATAGTGGTGATGAGTTTGAGTTACTTGAATATATTTATCAGGTTGTAATAACATATTAACTTTATCATTTTTGTATTGTTTCTTTCTTCATCATCATCATCTTCTTCTTCTTCTTCTTCTTTTTTTTTTTTTTTCTTTTTTCCGATATGTAGCTAAGTAGATCAAGAAGAATCTAAAAGGGGCTAAAATCAACATTTGTGGCATGTTCCTTATTGTATCAATTATATAATAAACCTTATGTAACGGACAGAGGTAGGATTTTTCAATGGAGGATTATGAGTACGATTCCACCTAATTATATGTTGACACATGAATTTTGAAGAATAATAATTATTATAATAATAGTAATAAACTACAGAGGCAAAGGGCATTTTGACAGAGATAATGACTCGTTTCTTATGTAGAGCTTTGTGGCCTTACGTTTTTGCACACCATATAAAAGGGCCTACGAAGAGACCGATCCCCTTCATTACTAGAAGAACTGGTTTGACTCTTTGCAGAGTTTCCTAAGATCTAGATGACATGTGTAGATTTGACAGTTCCTTCACATATGTTAATTAAACATGAATCTTATTATAATTTTTATTGGAAGAGTTGGTGATCATTAATGGATTATTTATGTCAATGGCCTATTTTTGGATTTTTAGGGGGGGGGGGGGGGTGGTTTCGACTTTTTTGGGCTTATAAAATTATTACCTATTTTTTGGTAAGTTAATTAATTGAGTGAGGACACAAGTAAAATTTACAAACAACATAAGAGCACAACAACTGAAAATTAATAAGTTCAAAAATAAATTATTAAAATTAAAAATTTAAACGATAATTTTTTAAAAGATGACAAAATTAAATTACCTTTTGTTTATCCGTATGACTTCTGTATATTTTCAGAACTTAAAATTACATTTATATATTATTTTTTTATAGCAAAAACAGATAATCAAGAAGAACAATGCTTGAATTTTGTTATAAAAAAAAAAAAAAAACAATGCTAGCATTTATAAAATATATATATATATAGATATATATATACAAGAACAAAGCTAGCGGCAACAGTAGTGTTCAACACAGGGCAGTAATAAAACAGAAGTAGGTCTTACAGTACGTACAAGATCTATAAACCAACTAGACTGACTTTATATATATATATATATATATAAATATATATTATTAATATGGTTATTTTCATCAGTCATGTCCGGAGTCTTTTTCTTTCAAGGCATACTCTGGATCACATCGTCTACGAAACGACCCAACGAAGAGTAGGAGGACCCGCCAATCAATATGCTCTTCCTGCTCTTGTCAGTCGTCTCTTTGACCCTCTTCCTTATATCACAATCATGTTCCATCACACTCTTTATCCCTCTCTCTATCTCTTCAGCTCTTAAAATAACAGCCTCAAGCCCATTTCCGAGTTCTTTCCTATAGTCCATCTTAATCTCCACGGCCAATCCCAGCTCTCTCACCAATTGAAATGCATTGAGTTGTTGCTCCGCGTACATCGGCCACGTGGCAACAGGCACCCCGAACCACAAGCTCTCTAGCGTAGAGTTCCAACCGCAATGCGACACAAATCCCCCCACAGCCGGATGGGCCAGGATTGCCACCTGTGGAGCCCATCCTATGACTTTACCAATCTCAGCCGTCCGATGGAGGAATCCTTCCGGAAGGGCTGCATTCAGATCCGTGTAGTCGCTTGGGATGGGGGCCTCACCTTGCTGTGGTGGTTTCCGTAGGGACCACAAGAACCGAATCCCACTTCGCTCCAACGCCAAGGCGATCTCTTTCGCTTGTTCCTCACCGAAGCTTCCCATGCTCCCGAAGCACAGGAAAACTACCGAGGAAGGTGGCTGCTTATCAAGCCACGCAACGATATTCTCCGTCTTCTTGTCCGACCCGTCTGGGTTGAGATTCAATACGGGCCCCACAGGGTAAATGGGTGGGAGTTCACTGTGTGACAACGACAGGATCACGTTGGATTCTAGCTCCATGAACGAATTTACCAAAATACCCTTTGAACTTCTTATCCTCTTGTAGTGATTGAGAAACAAGGGGGCCGTGGCCTTATCCAACAAGACACCGGGTAAGACCTTAGCCGGAACCGGGTTGACGAAACCGGGTACTAGAAGCTCCGAATCCGGTTTGTCCTTAAAGTCAGTGCTGTCCATGTTATGCTCGTCGATTAGGGTTAGCATATGTGAGATAAGGCTAATACACCCAGCGCCGGACGTGTAGAACACGTAGGACGGAACCCCTAACTCATCGGCGACGTCAATCATGGTGGTGCAGAACATGTCGACAACAAACCCGGCGAGACGGGGCGAGTCGGGACTACCCGAGTTGGAGTCGACGAGCTTGCGGACGGCGTCTCGGACGAGCGGCTTCTTCTTCTCGAAGAATGAAGAGAGGAAACCGACGATAGTGAGGTCAGCGCCGTCGATCGGGCTCTCCGGCAGGTCGACGAACTTGATGCGTCCCGAAACATAAGTAGCAGAAGAAGAGACGAACAATTCAGTCGGAGAGCGGACATTGGAAGCAACTGGAAAGGTGATGATGAGGACAGTGATGGAGAGACGAGAGTCACGTGCCACAAGGTGCTTGGCAATCTCCACCGTCGATACGAGGTGGCCTGCACCCGGAGCAGGGACGAAAACCAGCTCTGCCGATTGGCTTGTCATCTTCCTCGTTCTCACTTAACTAGAGAGTATATTTTTTGATGTATAACTGCCTCTTGTGTTCCGTATGTTTTATGTTTATAGGCGCACCACAACGACAAATCCATATTTTAAATTCAGTGGATACAATTAAAGGCAAAAATTTTCAAACTTCGAGAAAATTTTTTTTTTTTCCTTAACTACAACTTTCATATGTAATTAATAAATTACAACTGAATCCGATAACACTTTATGCATTAAAATAATTTTATGATAGTCTCGTTATTAATCCTAATAAAAATATCTTTTGTAATATACATAATCAAGAACATATAAAAATTAAAATTAGGTCTTGGTAAATGAATTCAAACTATATTTTTTTATTTCAGTTTTATCTTTATTTTAAAAAGTTTATCTTTTTGAAAAAAAGTTTTTATTTTTTTATGAAAAATCAATAAAAATTTTTAATTCAAATTATATATTTTTAATTTAAATTCATTCACCAAACGGATCCTAAGATATAATATTCACATCTAAAACTGCAAATAGATAGATATAATAATAAAATAAAAAACTTTTAAAATTTTAAATTATAAATCTAATCTTTCTAAAATGATATAATATACCTTTTTTTTATCGTAAGAGGAAATAAGGACATTAAACAAAATTAGAAAATACATGAGTAGGGACCTTATGGGAAGTCCCCCAAAGCAAGCCGAAAAAAAAAAAAAAAAAAAAAAAAAAAAAAAAAAAAAGCCCATCTAAGATGATGAATTAGGCAACTCATTCAAAGTGACGGAAGAAAGGGGGGGAAAAAAGTGAACGGCATCGGTTAATATTTGAAGTTTTAATGTGACGTTGATGAAGCCGGAGGCGTGAAGACAACAGAGAAAGGACAATGCAGAGAAAGGACAATGGAGCAGCCAGCAGGTGAAGGAAAAAAAAAAAAAAAAAAAGAAGTGAAAAGAAAAAACATGGTTGTGGTAGAGACTCTCTGAGGGTTACTACCGGTAGAATCTTTTTTTGGACCGTTTAGATTTAATCGAACGGTTCAAATGTTGATGGTATATGATATTTATCATACACCTAACCTCACACAATCATTTCCACCTAAACTCTTCTCCGTCGCCGGCGACTCATCCTTGACGTCGGCGACCCAACTCCGGCCACCTCCGGCCCCCAGCCCCGGACGCCGGCCGTCGCCACCGGCCTGCGTCCGGGCTGGGGGAAGAGAGAGAGAAAGAGTAGAGAGAGAAAGTGGAAGAGAGAGGGGGGTCGTCGGGGGGTGTGGCAGCCGGGGGTGGGGGGAGGCGGGTGTGGGGGCCGGCGGGAGGGAGGGGAAGAGAGAGAAAGGGGAAGAGAGAGAGAAGAGAGAGAAAGGGGAAGAGAGAGAAAATGGGGTCACCGGCGGCGATGGTCGGCGTCCGGGACTGGTGGCCGGAATTGGGTCACCGGTGTCGGGGATGAGTCGTCGGCGTCCGTCGCCGGCGGTGGAAAAATCACCGAAGGCGGAGAAGATTTTAGGTGGAAATGATTATGTGAGGTTAGGTGTATGATAAATATCGTACACCATCAACATTTAAACCGTTCGATTAAATCTTAACGATCTAAAAAAATACCTTACTGATAGAGATCATCAGAGGGTCTCTATCACATATATCCCCGAAAAGAAAATACGGTAAAGTGAGAAACAAAAAGGACATAGAGGAATCTGAAAAGAACGCTGATTTGGTTTTTTTTTTTTTTAAGTAAAAGAAAAAAAAGTGCTTGGAAAGGTCCATCCGTTTACTCAACTAAAATTACAAAAAGCCTAACGAGGGTACAAATATGAAAATTCACTTTAAATTGATATATTTAATATTTTTTTCAATTTCCTCGGTGGGTCCCCCACTGGTCCCATAAACACTCATCCCCGAGCACACACGTTTATATAAAATAATAATAAAAAAGTAATATTCAGTGAGTGACGTCATGGCTTTGCTGGCATCCATGTTCTTTTTGGCAGATTTATGAAGCAAATTGATGGACAGGAAAGGGACGAGATGATCGAGAAACAAGAATGGCCCCTTGGGCCACAAGTGCTTGTTTCAGAACCACAATCCACCCCTTCCTTTATTCGTTTGTATTCCTGGCTAAAGCTAGGTTCGTTTCATAATAAAGTTTAATTTTAATTAAATTATATTTTTTTATATTAATTTTAATTTTTTAAAAAAATTAATAAAGTTTATATTTATTTTTTAAATAATCAATTCAACTCAAATTTAAAAATTTCAATTCAATTTAAATTCAACTCATTTATTAAATAGATTTTAAGATTACGAGTGTTCTAGACGCTATGTCCAAATCTGATCGTCTGGTGGTCGAGATTAATTGCAATACTTAGAATTACATATATGGTTATAAAAGTTCAATGTCCGGTAGAAATTATTTTATATCATTATACACGTACATGTGTTAAAATATAAAAGTATTGTTCAATATAAAATTAGGGTTAATTTCAGTTTTAGCACCTCTAAAATAAATAATATTAAAAACAGCACCACTTTTTTTTCCCTTCATTATTAGCATTCAAAGTGGGACCCAGTAGCATTTAATGTATATTAAATTACAGGTCTACCCTCATCTCCTACAAGCTCAAATATCCCTCTCCCTCGCATGGCCCAAAAATTTTCTTTCAAACCAACGTCTACAGTGTTTTAGAGAGAGAAAACTGAAATCTAGAGAGAGAAAGAGTTACCATTCACCGGAATCTTATTTTTTATTTCACTTTTCCCCCTAGCTCCCACCCATTTTGAAACCCAAATCTTCATATAATAGAGAAAATTTCTATCTAAAGAGAGAAACTTCCATTTAGAGAGAGAAACTTCCATTTAGAGAGAGAAACTTCTATCGAAAGTTTTTTTTGTTTTTTAAAATCGAACATTTTTTGTCATTTTTTAGTAAAGGTCATAACCATTACGACCACTCGGTCATAACCGTTATGACCAGATTTTATTATTTTTGTAAATTAATTTTTGATCATTTTTTAGCAAAGGTCATAACCATTATGACCGCGCGGTCAATACCGTTATGACCAGTTTTTTTTATTTGTGTAAATGAATTTTTGACCATTTTTTAGCAAAGGTCATAACCATTATGACCGCGCGGTTAATACCGTTATGACCATTTTTTTTTTATTTGTTTAAATGAATTTTTGACCATTTTTTAGCAAAGGTCATAACCATTATGACCGCGCGGTCAATACCGTTATGACCAGTTTTTTTTGTTTTTTTTGTTATATAATGCACCCTTACGGTGGTCACAACGGTATTGACCGCGCGGTCAACTTCGTTGTGACCGTCCCTGTGAGAGAAGGCATCGTCCTCAGGGACGGTCACTACGAAGTTAACCGCGCGGTCACTACCGTAGTGACCGTACCTGATGACGATTCCTTCACTCACAGGGACGGTCACAACGAAGTTGACCGCGCGGTCACTACCGTAGTGACCGTACCTGATGACGATGCCTTCATTCACAGGGACGGTCACTACGAAGTTGACCGCGCGGTCATAATGGTTATGACCTATGCTAAAAAATATTATAAAATTCATTTGTAAAAAAAAAAATAAACTGGTCATAACGGTTATGACCGAGTGGTCGTAATGGTTATGACCTTTACTAAAAAAATGGTCAAAAATTCATTTACACAAATAAATAAAAAAACTGGTCATAACGGTATTGACCGCGCGGTCATAATGGTTATGACCTTTGCTAAAAAATGATCAAAAATTCATTTACACAACTAAAAAAAACTGGTCATAACGGTATTGACCGCGCGGTCATAATGGTTATGACCTTTGCTAAAAAATGGTCAAAAATTCATTTAAACAAATAAAAAAAAATGGTCATAACGGTATTGACCGCGCGGTCATAATGGTTATGACCTTTGCTAAAAAATATTATAAAATTCATTTAAACAAATAAAAAAAATGGTCATAACGGTATTGACCGCGCGGTCATAATGGTTATGATATTTGCTAAAAAATGATCAAAAATTCATTTACACAACTAAAAAAAACTGGTCATAACGGTATTGACCGCGCGGTCATAATGGTTATGACCTTTGCTAAAAAATGATCAAAAATTAATTTACAAAAATAATAAAATCTGGTCATAACGGTTATGACCGAGTGGTCGTAATGGTTATGACCTTTACTAAAAAAATGGTCAAAAATTCATTTACGCAAATAAAAAAAAAACTGGTCATAACGGTATTGACCGCGCGGTCATAATGGTTATGACCTTTGCTAAAAAATGATCAAAAATTCATTTACACAACTAAAAAAAACTGGTCATAACGGTATTGACCGCGCGGTCATAATGGTTATGACCTTTGCTAAAAAATGGTCAAAAATTCATTTAAACAAATAAAAAAAACTGGTCATAACGGTATTGACCGCGCGGTCATAATGGTTATGACCTTTCCTAAAAAATGATCAAAAATTCATTTAAACAAATAAAAAAAATGGTCATAACGGTATTGACCGAGTGGTCGTAATGGTTATGACCTTTACTAAAAAAATGGTCAAAAATTCATTTACACAAATAAAAAAAAACTGGTCATAACGGTATTGACCGCGCGGTCATAATGGTTATGACCTTTGCTAAAAAATGATCAAAAATTCATTTACACAACTAAAAAAAACTGGTCATAACGGTATTGACCGCGCGGTCATAATGGTTATGACCTTTGCTAAAAAATGGTCAAAAATTCATTTAAACAAATAAAAAAAACTGGTCATAACGGTATTGACCGCGCGGTCATAATGGTTATGACCTTTGCTAAAAAATGATCAAAAAATCATTTAAACAAATAAAAAAAATGGTCATAACGGTATTGACCGAGTGGTCGTAATGGTTATGACCTTTACTAAAAAAATGGTCAAAAATTCATTTACACAAATAAAAAAAAAATGGTCATAACGGTATTGACCGCGCGGTCATAATGGTTATGACCTTTGCAAAAAAATGATCAAAAATTCATTTACACAACTAAAAAAAACTGGTCATAACGGTATTGACCGCGCGGTCATAATGGTTATGACATTTGCTAAAAAATGGTCAAAAATTCATTTAAACAAATAAAAAAAATGGTCATAACGGTATTGACCGCGCGGTCATAATGGTTATGACCTTTGCTAAAAAATGATCAAACATTAATTTACAAAAATAATAAAATCTGGTCATAATGGTTATGACCGAGTGGTCGTAATAGTTATGACCTTTACTAAAAAAATGGTCAAAAATTCATTTACACAAATAAAAAAAAACTGGTCATAACGGTATTGACCGCGCGGTCATAATGGTTATGACCTTTGCAAAAAAATGATCAAAAATTCATTTACACAACTAAAAAAAACTGGTCATAACGGTATTGACCGCGCGGTCATAATGGTTATGATCTTTGCTAAAAAATGGTCAAAAATTCATTTAAACAAATAAAAAAAACTGGTCATAACGGTATTGACCGCGCGGTCATAATGGTTATGACCTTTCCTAAAAAATGATCAAAAATTCATTTAAACAAATAAAAAAAATGGTCATAACGGTATTGACCGAGTGGTCGTAATGGTTATGACCTTTACTAAAAAAATGGTCAAAAATTCATTTACACAAATAAAAAAAAACTGGTCATAACGGTATTGACCGCGCGGTCATAATGGTTATGACCTTTGCTAAAAAATGATCAAAAATTCATTTACACAACTAAAAAAAACTGGTCATAACGGTATTGACCGCGCGGTCATAATGGTTATGACCTTTGCTAAAAAATGGTCAAAAATTCATTTAAACAAATAAAAAAAACTGGTCATAACGGTATTGACCGCGCGGTCATAATGGTTATGACCTTTGCTAAAAAATGATCAAAAATCATTTAAACAAATAAAAAAAATGGTCATAACGGTATTGACCGAGTGGTCGTAATGGTTATGACCTTTACTAAAAAATGGTCAAAAATTCATTTACACAAATAAAAAAAAATGATCATAAGGTATTGACCGCGGTCATAATGGTTATGACCTTTGCAAAAAAATGATCAAAAATTCATTTACACAACTAAAAAAAACTGGTCATAACGGTATTGACCGCGCGGTCATAATGGTTATGACATTTGCTAAAAAATGGTCAAAAATTCATTTAAACAAATAAAAAAAATGGTCATAACGGTATTGACCGCGCGGTCATAATGGTTATGACCTTTGCTAAAAAATGATCAAACATTAATTTACAAAAATAATAAAATCTGGTCATAATGGTTATGACCGAGTGGTCGTAATAGTTATGACCTTTACTAAAAAAATGGTCAAAAATTCATTTAAACAAATAAAAAAAATGGTCATAACGGTATTGACCGCGCGGTCATAATGGTTATGACCTTTGCAAAAAAATGATCAAAAATTCATTTACACAACTAAAAAAAACTGGTCATAACGGTATTGACCGCGCGGTCATAATGGTTATGATCTTTGCTAAAAAATGGTCAAAAATTCATTTAAACAAATAAAAAAAATGGTCATAACGGTATTAACCGCGCGGTCATAATGGTTATGACCTTTGCTAAAAAAATGGTCAAAAATTCATTTACACAAATAAATAAAACTGGTCATAACGGTATTGACCGCGCGATCATAATGGTTATGACCTTTGCTAAAAAATGGTCAAAAATTCATTTAAACAAATAAAAAAAATGGTCATAACGGTATTGACCGCGCGGTCATAATGGTTATGACATTTGCTAAAAAAATGGTCAAAAATTCATTTACACAAATAAAAAAAACTGGTCATAACGGTATTGACCGCGCGGTCATAATGGTTATGACCTTTGCTAAAAAATGGTCAAAACTTAATTTACCAAAATAATAAAAACCGTTGTGACCGCAGTCCCCTTCGTGACACATGGCCATACCATGTTTTAATTCATATTTGCCTATGTCCCCAATTGAATGATAATACCTTTTTGATAATTTTTTTTAACCTTCAAACATAAGTTATTACAATATGATATTTAAAAAATGTTAAGGTATGGTCCTATCTACTGTGTAGTAATGTTTGAAAAATATAAAATATAATTGTTTTGTTAGGCGAAGTCCTTGTCCCCATCGTCATCGCTTTTGTAATTGTTGTCAATTTTCCGGTTGGCATGCCTCCAGAGGTAACACGCTAGCCACTCCCGAAATAATTTCATTCGTTCGGCGATTACCCAATAACTGACATCCCTCCCTTCTATCAAGCATTCAGCATATTTAATGGTAAACACTCCACAATCACCCCTGTTGCACGAATGACAAAGATGAGTAAAAATCGCATGATCCATTTAATGCGTAATAGTAAAAAACAAAATAGGCTGGTACGATCGCGAGGAAAAAAAAGCTCCCGCCAGAATCGTGTAGGAGGTCAGTCGGCTATGTTTGGAAGTGGATTCCAGATCTCAGATGCTTTGTACGACGATCCAAGTACGACCCGATGGCCGTTTGTCCTAGCCTTGATAGTCTCGCCCTTCTTTCCTCTTAGGGATCTACAAAGGACATATGTTAAACGAGTTAATCAACTGGATAATTCCATATAATTGTAAGTTGTCAGTCACAGTTATGCGTCGCAACCATGGCCAGTAAGGCTTTCGTGTTGGAAGGCTCGTCAGTAGTGACAGGACCATGTGGTGCGATGATTAAATCAACCTCCTCCTCCTCCAGCCGTCACCATGTTGCACGTCAGCCATGGGCTCCTCACGTGTTCCAACGAGTGGGTCATCGTTTAGGCTCGCCTCGGCCCCCTGTACATCCTGGGCATTTTCTTGCGAAGCGATCACCTTTTCGGATGTGAGAAATTCCATGGCTGCCTGTAGGCCTACATCGATGTCAGGGGAAGGCGTCTTGTAGGCAGCTGAATCAGGCTTCTTAGCATGAACGTCGTCGCTGCTGTCGACATCCGACGCATGACGTTCATGTCCTTTTTCGTTGGCCGCCAACTTTTTCAGAACAGATCTTAAAAGTTTATTGGAATGGGATTGTGCTTTTTATCTCGTCTAATTTTTTATTGATTGGTCCACTTCGCCTCTGATCTATTCTAACTCCATCCCTCGGATTGGTTTCAGGCTACGCTTGGGGACCGAAGTTTCGGAGGTGGTAATTGAGGCAGTGACTTCGGTTGGTTCAAAATAGTCTGCCATTTTTTTTCTTTTTTTTTTTTTTTTATTTTTTTTTCTTATCGTCTACTATGCACCTTTTTATCCAGTGGGGATCTAAGTATCCAAAAAATATTTGGTCCAACTATGCCGTTCGTGAATTCAATGTCGCGTGGTCTAGCATTGGAACGTCGTATTGGTGTGAACTTTGCTGGTCCATGGATGGTAGTGTCTCATATCTGCAGCGATTTCGATGTGGCATGGCTGTGGACATCGATGTCGGAGGCGTCTGTACATGAACAGCTTCTGATCGTCTGTTGAATCCGGTGGTTCATGTCCTTTTTCGTTGGCCGCCAACTTTTTCAGAACAGATCTTAAAAGTTATTGGAATGGGATTGTGCCTTTTTTATCTCGTCTAATTTTTATTGATTGCGTCCACTTCGCCTCTGATCTCATTCCTAAACTCCATCCACTCGGATTTGGTTTCAGGGCTACGCTTGGGGACCGAAGTCTTCGGAGGTGGTAATTGAGGCAGTGACTTCGGTTGGTTCAAAAATAGTCTCGCCACATTATCGTTCTTTAGCTCCTCTTCGGTGGGGAACAAGATAAAAGAATTCTGCAAATAAAATTTTTCAAATTAGTCATTCATAGACAATGCCTTTGGTTGCTGCGAACGTACTCGGTCATAACGGTAGTGACCAGACGGTCAATTTTGTTATGACCAAAATGTGAGGGATGCTGTTTAAAGTTCATCTTCACAAAACCATCATTTGAAGTACCTGGAATTCGCCAACCTCCGCAAATGCCCGGTTAACGTCGTCAAACTTCACAATGTCCGCCGTGGTCCATGATGCCATTCGCGGAACGGCTGGCAAGTAATTGGTTGTGAACTTTGCTGCTATGGATGGTAGTGTCTCATATGCCCAGACGATTAAGGCATGTGGGAAACCAGGAACGCTGTAATGAACAGTGTTGATCTTTTTCCGTTGGGTTGTCTTCGACGTCAACCTGTTTTCCACTTTAGAACAGATTGTAGACCGGGTTGCCTCCCATGATAGAACACTCCAAGGAAAATCGTTGAATGCATCCAAGTTTTCGGCCAAGCCAAAAAATTTGGGGCCGATCTTCACGGGGATAGCATTTGATAAAGGGATTGAAAATATAATGTACAGAAGGCTAAGCTTTACCGCATCCTCGTCGGTCTCAAAATTAGCATTCGACAGTTGCAACTCCAAATTTTCTTTCGATACACCCTTCACCGTCGAAAAATATCTTGCCATTAATCTGCTTTCGACTACGGGAAGCTGAGTAGACCCTGCACATTTGAGCCCGGTTATTAGGCAGAAGTCGTTGATGGAGAATCTTCCCAAATCTTCACCAATCTCGAACCACAAAGAGTCCCCCATGGCTGTGTGATTTGTCAGTCGCATGACAATGTTGTGGAATAACTGTCCAGCCCACCCTAGAGACTCTAAATGCATGAACGGTTGGATGCATGGCTGGGCCTTGACAGACTCTAACTGTCCTCGTGTCAACCACTTGGCCAGTTTGTTCCATGTCTCATTGATGTTTATGAATGTATTGATCTTCGCCCTCGTTATCTCACTGTCTGGGACTAGGCAGACGTATCGACACTGTGTTAATGGAAACATAAAATGGTTACTAAAAGAAAACGTACCAGGTGTAGCGATAACATATATAAAAAAAATGATAAGTTTTTATTCCGACAACCAAAAAAAAATTTTCACCTCTTCGGCCGTCGATGTCTTGTTTTTTTTTGGACTCGCTTCATTCACATCCATTCCCCCCCGATTTCTCTCCAAATCTGTGATAGTCACCATTTTCGGCAAATGGAATTTTCCTGTATAAGGATTTCTGCTATGCTCTAACGACGATTATGGTGTGGAATGGGGTCGTGTACCGAACGGTTTTAAGCTTTATCTCTCTAGAACCGTGTTTCCCTCTCTAAACACTGTAAACAGTGGATTCAAAATGGGTTTGTTCAACCGCCTCAGATGAAGAGTCACTCTTAGGAATGTGGGCCATGAGGGCAATTCCGGTATTTAGCACTGTCACTACCGTATAAATGACTGTTGGCATTCACAGAAATACACCCGTACGGTGGTCACAACGAAGTTGACCGCGCGGTCAATACCGTAGTGACCGTCCCTGTGAGTGAAGGCATCGTCATCAGGTACGGTCACTACGAAGGTGACCGGGCGGTCAATACCCTAGTGACCGCCTTAGACGCACTACTCCCAACATGCATTTAATGCGATATCCTCGATTTTTCTGTAAAGTGGGCGTGTAGAGGGAAAATATTATTTTTTTTTTTTTTTAAATGCAACCGTACGGTGGTCACTATGGTATTGACCGCGCGGTCAATACCGTAGTGACCGTCCCTGTGAGTGAAGGCATCGTCCTCAGGGACGGTCAATACGAAGGTGACCGGGCGGTCAATACCCTAGTGACCACCTTAGACGCACTACAAAAAAAAAAAACTAAAAAAAATAAATAACAAAAAAATAATATTTTCCATCTACGCGCCCACTTTACACAAAAATCAAGGATATCGCATTAAATGCGGTCAGGAAAGGCTAATTAAATGCATGTTGGGAGTAGTGCGTCTAGGACGGTCACTACGGAATTGACCGCGCGGTCAACTTCGTATTGACCGTCCCTGAGGACGATGCCTTCACTCACAGGGACAGTCACTACGGTATTGACCGCGCGGTCAATACCATAGTGACCACCGTACGGTTGCATTTAAAAAAAAAAAAAAAAAAATAATATTTTCCCTCTACACGCCCACTTTACAGAAAAATCGAGGATATCGCATTAAATGCATGTTGGGAGTAGTGCGTCTAAGGCGGTCACTAGGGTATTGACCGCCCGGTCACCTTCGTATTGACCGTCCCTGAGGACGATGCCTTCACTCACAGGGACGGTCACTACGGTATTGACCGCGCGGTCAATACCATAGTGACTACCGTAACGTTGCATTTAAAAAAAAATTAACAATTAAAAAATTTAAAAAAATCTTTTCTGCCCTTGTAATGGCATCCAACTGCTCATAGGGAGTTTATCTGCTAAAATTACATGTTCGACCGAATTACAAACAAATTATCAGTACTGTGAATGTAAGATTCAGTATGAAAATAAGAAAAAAACTAAGTACACAGCTAAATTGTGTTTTCGACCACATAATTAAGAACTGGGAGTGATGAACGATGGATTCGACCTTGCTGGACGGGTTCTTAAGGGTACTGCATTCGCACAGGTTTGTCGGTTGTGACCATAACCATTACATCTACCACACCGGACTGACTCATGTTCTTCTCCTTGGGACAAAATCCTTCGAACCCGTGGCCTTCCGGGCCTACGCTTTGTTTTGGGAGGATTGACAATTTGCGACCTGACATCTTCAGGAACATCCCAGCCATCGGCGCTGCCAATAGGATGGACAACAGATGAATAACAACCATAAAGATAATCTTTCGTGTAGTAATTCGAGCAATAATTGTAAGGATCTATACGTCGGTGGTTACAAACGGCCATGGTATGAGGGCAAGGAATTTGATCGACCTGAAATCGTCGGCACGTACATGCCTTTCGCTCATGTCGACGATCCATATTTGGCTAGAATTTTAGTAACCGCGTACTCAAACTGATCGGCTGGCCGCGGCTGTAACAAAGTGAATTTTAACACATTGACCAACTATGATATCGGGGAAAATTGGCATATATGTGTACTCGAGTTGTGGTGGTAAGCACGTACCGTCACTGTTAGGCCTAGTGAGAAGTTGGTGCGAAGCAATTTCTCAGCCTTTGGAGCAAGGTTCGCTGTCAATTTTAGGGCCTCCTCACGCCTGTGGACAAACCATCTTTGTTGTAGTTCCCTCAACCATTCCACTAAGAATCCAACTGGCATTAACCTGGCTTTCCGATCAACATTATTCAATGACTCCGCAATGTTGGTTGTCATGATTGCATACCTCCGGCCGTTGAAATATGCTCGCGACCATTTTGTAGGATCGGCCTGCATGAGATATCGGTACATGTCGGGATTACGATTACGGATGGATTCCATATGACGATAGTGCTCACATAAAAGATACGACCTCGTTGCACCATCAAAATAGGTCTTCATAGGGCCTTTGAAATCCTTGTACTTGGTCTTAAGGTTTGCAGCCAGGTGTTGAACGCATATTCCGAAGGCAGCCTCCGGATAAATGAGGTTGGCTCCATATTCGATACCCTTATGCCTATCAGCAACAATAGCAAGAGAATCTCGGGTGCCGATTGAAGCCCTTAGCTTCTCGAAGAACCATGTCCATGTTTCGCTGCTTTCGGAATGAACGATCCCAAATGCTAGTGGAAATATGCAGCCATTTGCGTCGTGACCGCATGCTGCAAGAAGCATTCCCCCAAACTTGGCCTTTAATGCGGACCCATCAACCACAATAACTGGTCGACAATAAGGCCAACCGTGCTTCGAAGCAGCTAAGCACATGTAGAAGCATTGTAAGCAATTTGATGAGTCTGTCTCGATGTCAATGTCGGATCCAGGATTTTTCCTCTTCACCATCTCAGCCCACGCGGGCAGAACTGTAATATAAACAAGTAATAAAAATTATTATAGCACTTGTCATGAATATAACACTTATAATGTCGTTAATTAACATATTATAAGATAAAGAAAAGGGATACCATTGTATGACTCTGCATCATTGCCCCTCAAGCTGGTTAGTGCTGCTTCCTTCCCTCGCCATGCCCGGAGATAATTGAAAGACACTCCAAAGTCGGCCTGCATGTCTCGCATGATTTCTCGAGGTCTATACGAGGTATTTGTGGGATCCAAGTATTTTGCCTTGACACATTCCCCAATCATCCAACTCTTGGCTTGACGATGATGCCCTTGAACAATTTCGATTGAACAAGTATGGACGTCGTCGTACCGCTTCACGACAAACATTTCACTTCCTCGCATCCTAGTCGCACGCAATTGCCATGGACAGTTTTCGATATCTATACATATCACGTGTAACAGAGTAGAGTTCGACCTCTTCACCCTGAATTGATAGTGTTTACTCATGGCATCGTGATGAAGATGGAATTGCAACAACTTTTTGTTCTGAAAAATGCAGTTTATTCGCAATGTGACAGGTGTATAATCAGCAACAACTACTGAATTGGATAACCTGTCAGTGATTGGTACATTATCGGATTGAGATGTCACCTTCTTGGCAGTAGAATGTGCTCCAATGCTTACTTCGACACTATTCTCGTTTGATTGACGAGCATCACACCCAAAATTCAGTTCGTCTACATGAGGAGGGATATGAGGAGTAGGAGAAGGGATGACCAGATTCCTCGCATCTAACCGTTGCATGGCTTCATCACTCTGTACACCCTCTATGCCCTCTCTGGAAAGTTGGACTTCTATGTGGTTGCTTGCACCCAGCTCCGGTGGCATTACCTCAGCCGCAACATCATCCAATACGTCACAGGTAATAGGAAATTTACTAAGCACATGAACATCCTTCTTCTTCAATTGTATATAGAATTTAACATCATCATCACACTGTATCCGGACAAGAGGATTACCAGGTTCAATACCGTATCTCATGACTATAGTATTGGTTGGGACACTCAGACCAATTGCACGTCTGACCAACTCAATAAGTGCAACGTATGTTGCAGTCTCGGGTACCAATATTCCCTTCATTTCTCCACCAACATAACTCAATGTGCCGTCCCATTGACCATTGTACTTGATGAAAACACAGACGTCCTCCATTTACTGTGAATCTGCAAAGAGTTATCGAATATATAAAAATATGGGAACAATTATGAAGCACAATGGGATGGCTTAAATGTTATATCTGGTCACAATGATAATGATCGGGTGGTCAATATGAAAATAAATCACAATGATGTTGACAGGATGGTCAATATGGAAATGACCAACTTATTTCATATTGGTCACCATGCTGATGGCCGGATGGTCAACATCAGACTGACCGGGTTATTTCGAACTGGTAACAATGATGTTGACCAGATGGTCAATATGAAAATGACCGGCTGCACGATGGTCACAATGATGATGACCATATGGTCAATATGAAAATGACCGGTTAATAACCGGTTAATTTCAAAACTGGCGACGATGGTCACAATGATGATGACCAGATGGTCAATATGAAAATTACTGGTTAATAACCGGTTCATTTCAAAACTGGTCACGATGGTCACAATGATGATGACCAGATGGTCATCATCACAGTGACCGGTTTGTCGTGAAAATTTTTTAATTGACCTTTTTTGTTTCAGAGGGCCATCTTAATACACCCCCATTTAAAGCATGTATTAACAATTAAAATCAACTAAAAACCACCATTACCTCAGACTGGTTGTTTAGCAATGAGACGAAATCCACTGAAATGGAGAAGGAGATCTGCGAACTTGTCCGGCGCAGTTTTAACAGACCAAAAAAATATGGGAGGGGGATATTATGCAGGCTTAGAGTTAGTTTGGATCAATGGGTAATGGTGCATTGAGGATTCGTGAGGAGTGGGTGCGAGAAAATCAAGAAAACGAGGGAAGAAAAAGAAAATTTTTTTTTGTTCAGTTGGTTAAATAGCGTCGCTGTGGATGTGGAGGGAAGGGAGTGAGGGTGGCGGGATAGCAGGAAAATTTTTCAGCTTTAGGGTTGGCTGAGGGCATATATGCCTTTATACATCAACCAAAACAATGTGTGGTGACGTGGCGGTGCTAATAATGAAGGAAAAAAAAAGTGGTGCTGTTTTTAATATTATTTATTTTAGAGGTGTTAAAACTGAAATTAACCCTATAAAATTATTTAATATCATTATACACGTACATGTGTTAAAATATAAAATTATTATTGACCAATTCTCTAATAACTTAATTTTTTAAGAGAATTAGTAAAGTAACATGGTATCAGAACAGGAGATCATGAGTTCGAACTCCTACAATTACACTCTTATTTATGTGTTGGGTTTTTAATATATTCGGGTTTCTTTTAAATATTTGTATTAGACTTTTTAATTAATATATAATCATACGCTTTCCCATTGTTTGACCTATACATAAGGAGAAGTGTTGAAATATAAAACTATTATTGACTTATCTCATAACAACTTAAGCTTTTGGGAAAATTATGTATACAGTGTTGAAATATTAAACTAATAACATAGCACTGCATACATAACATAACCCGAAAGCAAATATTATATATTATTACAAGGAGTGAGGTGTAAAATAACATATATTTAACTATGAAAATACTATTTACTAGTGATAACATCAATTTTCCATTGAGTGCGTATGAAATATTGTATTTTTAACCTTTTTTTTTTTTTTTTTTGGCTAATGAGATAGAATTCTGAATTTTTGTTTTTTTTTTTAAATAAATTTGAGGGATTTAGTTTCTTCTCACCATTTATATATATTGTCTCTAGTGCTATTATGTTTGATTCCCCCTTTCTAAATTGATAAAAGCCCAGCTTTTTTATTTTGAAGAAAATCTAAAAAATACTATTTTAAATATAACTTCGTAAATTGTTCTATGTTATAAGTGAGTTGATTTTCAGATGACAAATTAATTTATATCATTCTGTTCGTTACATGAATTTGTATCCTTGACTTAATTAGTTATCTTCCTTTTATTACTTATCTAACCGTAATAGTTAAAAGTGGCAGACAGAAATTTTATTTTTCTGTCAAATAATGCACGTATATTAAACTAAAAATTTATACTAAAACTGTAATGTAATTAAAATCTATTACCATATTTATTTATTTGTATCTTTGATTTTTCTTCCTAAATAAACTAAGTTTGTAATAGAGTTTAATTCAATTTTAAGCTTCTGTTCCTTATCTTCCTTTTTTTATTTATCTTACTATAATAATAAATAGCAGTGGTAAGAATTTTTATTTTCAAAGGGGACGTAAATTAAACTAAAATTTTATACTAAAACTGTAAAAGATAATTTATACTAAAACTGTAATGTAATTAAAATCTATTATCATATTCATTTATTTGTATCTTTGATTTTCTTCCTAAATAAATTAAGTTTGTAATAGATTTAATTCTATCTTAAAGTTTAGAATTCAAAAATTGTGAATTTCTATTGTAATATAGTTGCTTTTTTATTTAATTTTTAAAAACTGTGAATTTTACATTGTCATACAGTTGCCCTCTTTAAAAATTATGCTATAATTTTAAATTAGAGTTTCTAGATATGCTATTTGACTCTTTCTTCCTTTCTAATTTAGAGGATGTTTGGTAACAAAGTTTCACTCCAATTAAACTGTACTTTTCATCTCAATTTTTATCTTTTTCTGCAAAGTCAACAAAGTTTATAACTATTTTTTAAAAAGTCAACTCAACTCAAACTTAAAAATTTCAACTCAACTCAAACTCAACTCATTCACCAAATAGAGGGATAAATAAAGGATAAAATTGTAAAACTATTTCAGTATTTTAGGAAAATTATAAAGCTCCATTGAAATTTTTTTTATATAATTAAAAAAAATAAAGGGGGTCAAAGGGAAATTTTCAAAAATCTAAAGGAGATATGTGCCCCCTTATCGAGGGTAAGCCTCCCTCCGTCCATGAGAGTAAGTAAATCCACAACTTTATATGTAACAATACAGCGTAGGAGAGTACCAAACCATGGTCAAATCTGGAAAAGTAAAAACCACATGATATGGAATCTACAAGTAAGTTTAAATTATATTAATTGTAGTATTTAACAATATTGATTTCTTCAAAAATATTTTTTATTATTTAATATGTGTCTCCTTTCATATCTTTTAAATTATATTATGACATATATTTAACTAACATAATTTTTTAACTGATGTGATATACTTTATATGTATCCATATAGCGTAGGAGACTACCAAACCAAGGTCAAATGTGGAAAAGTAAAAACCACATGGTACGGAGTCTACATATATGTTTAACTTCTATTAATTATAGTGTTTAGCAATATTGATTTCCCCAAAATATTTTTATTGACTAATATGTATCTTTTTTTGCATCTTTCCAATAATATTAGTATAAATTACATTTTTTTTTCTCATGAATTTTGGAAATTGTCATAAAATATTCTTGGAACTTTAATCTGTAACATCTGTTTCCCCCAACCTTTCGAATGTTTGCAAATTTTCACTACTACAAAAACTGTCATCTATAATAGGGGAAACGCTATAGGTAAACGCTATAACATGCCATGCTATAAAAGGTCTGCACATGTCATAGCATTTTTCTGATACTATTAAATCGCTATAATAAATTTTTTAATAGCATTTATTTGGTGCTATTCAAGGTTTTTAAAAGCATTTTAATTGTGTAATGAAAATGCCTTTATTTATTTTATATTAATATAATAGTATTTTTAAAACACTACATATTTATTTTTATCTGATTCCAAATTTGCAGTCAAACTATAAGCATTTTTTCTTTCCTTATTGGAATATGTTTGATAGTTAATTAATAATGATATTGCATTTTGTATGGATAATTGATACATATCATAAATGGTTTTTCATTGCTCTACTAATAATTAATTTGATTGAATACTTCAAGTACACAAACATCTGTACATTCATTCCCTAATCTAACAACATAAAAACAACGTTTTCAACCAACAGCCATTATGGTAAACAAAAATTAAAATAATGAAGGAAAATGCATAGATTAGTACAATAACTTCACCAACGGCCATGGATATAGATTCACCATTTTTCTTCTTATATGCCTAGGTCCAAACAGCAACTCTAGATGGTTGTTTTTTTTTTTATTTTCTCCTTTAAATCTTATCAAGTATTTTTCAGGTCTGTAGCATTGAAACATTGCAGTGTTTAAAGGTTTTAAGCTACCAAATAGAAGAAAAAAATTAAAAGAGAGAGAAAAAAAAAACAGAGCACCTGCAACTTTGTTATAGTTCAACATATTTAATTAGTTAGAACTAAGGCAACCAGATTCTCTAGTAATTACAACTACACAAATAAAATATGAAAACAATTAAAAATATAAGCATGTTAAATACCTTAAAGTTTGTACTTAATTTTTCCCTCAGAAAAGCTTTCCAATCAACTTCAGATTTGATGTTATCGGGTTGTAGCTTTAGTCTTTCAGCAGTATCATTTGGTGCTTCTACTATTTTTTTTTTTCACTAACTTTGATTTTGAAGCTCTCCAAAGATTAGCCATCACCTTAAAGACATAAGCCTTTTCCCAATCTTTTTGGAGCTTGTATCTTACCTGACATACATAGTAAAAAAATGAGCTATTAGAATTTTAATTTCTATCTACTAATATAAAGATAAAATAAAAAAAATTATATATCAATTTCATACCTGAACAGATTTCTACAAAATCTCCATCATCCCTTTGGTAACCTTCCTCCAATCAGCAATTAAACTAAAATGCCTTCACAATCCTCTCTCACAAATTGAATTCCATCTGTACTATCCATGTTAACTTTGGATCTTAGATTATCTGGAGATATTGAAATTACATCTTCACGTTCATCATATTTTTCCAACTCATGGAAGCCTCTTGGTGGTGCCTTTAACATTACATACCAATTGGAAGAATCTCGCTCTCTCGAGTAGAAGATATTCAACTTCTATTTTTACTAGCAGTAAATACTATAGACTAGGCAATCATATAAAAGAATTGATCAATCATATCGAAACTAGAAAGGAAATGTTTAGTTAGTTCATGAACCCCTAATACACATAGATCTCTATGAAGCATTTCCAATTTCAATTTAGCACTCAATAATGCATAGATTGGCTACTGTCCTGGAAATCTTTAGAAGAAAAAAGGTGGAACCACACATTCAAAAGATTATACACGTGCATAGACAATGAGATATTGGCCTCTCACTTCGTTGAGTTTCAGAGGTCTAATAAACAAATGCAATAAGATTTACAACAAGTGAGAAACTTACATTGAGATAATTGGGAACGGAGTCACATCGGATTATTTGAGCCAAAATCACAATGATCAGTTGTTTCCCCAAGATTAATTGTTTGCCAGCAATAGATCCTCTGTTATTGGTATTGTGTTCTCTGTCAATACCTAAAGCAATTCCTGAAAGCAGAAATTGAACATATACAAATGACTTAACTAAAAGTATGATAGTGACTACTTTAACATTGTATACTTCATCCCCTCATAATCCAAATAAGATTTAAAATTTTTATTGGATGATAAGAAGAGGGTGTATTTGCCCCAACGAAGTGAGAAGAATCGTCCATAATAAGAAGAATCGTTAAAGACTTGAGCTAGAATCGTTAAAGACTTTGGGGAAAATTTTGGGAGCTTAGGATTAATCCGGAATTTGGGTGAAATTTTAGGGATTTGAAAGAGAGAGACTGTTGGATATTTTAATTTGATCAGTTTTCATCTTTCATCCTTCTAGTTCAAGGGGATGTAGTTGCTCATTTTTCGATTATTGGGGAAAAGGATTTTGATAACCATACGGTTCTCTTTCTTAGGTGTTCTTAGAAGTTCTTGGGTTATTCTTTTCAAAAAGGCAAAAATTTCGTGGGTAATTGCCGCTAAAAAAATTTGAGTCTTTTTTTTCAAATTTATTTTTGTTGGTTTCCGTCATATCAGAGAACACTTTTTGAGAAACGCTATTACTTGATGTTATAAAAATGCTTTATTATTGTAGTGTTTCCCTTTCTATTAAGTTGTTAACTGAAAATGACACGTGACACTCGTTCACAACATAAGTTGGGATATTGCATGTGTAATTACAAAGTTTTCCCTAGAATTAAAGATAAAATACCATTTTTTTCCCCTAATAACAAACCTTAATAGCAAAAATTCAAAAGATCATAAGAAAATTGAATTATAAAATCCTAATTATTTCTAAAACTCCAATATCGATACTCGAAAATAACATTAAATGTTATTCCACAACAAATTTATTAAATTAAAAAGATTAAATTTGCAAAAAAAAAAAAAAAAAATTCAACTCTCTACAGAGAGGTCATCGGAGGATGGTGTGACAGTTGGCCGGAGAATAGGGTGGGTTAGCTACTGGGGGGAGAAGCGTGAAGCACACGCATCTTGAAAATAAACATCTTGATTATTTTCAAGATAGCTTGTGGGCATTGTGAAAAAGCTTTGGTCGGTCAGGTGAAAAGGGGATGTGAATCATGATATTGTCGTTTTGACCCAAAAATAATGTAAACCAACCATGATGGAACCTGGAGTGAAAAACCCCGAAAGGAATAGAGATAATGAAAGTGAAAATGAAGGAATAGTGGTAGAGGCGCGGGGCAGATTTGAGGTGAGGGGTGACCGTGAGCTCGAGTGTTGCGGCCAAGATCTAGGATGGAAGGAAGGGTGCGCAGCCGTTTGGTGGGGCTGTTGCCGGAGGGGGAGAGGTGCCGCCGTCGAAAGTGGGGAGCGAGCTTAGCGGCAGTCTTGCTTTCAACGGCAAATGGGGATGCCGTCGCCGAAGAGCGTCATTTTTTTCTTTTCATTTTTTTTAAAAGGAAATTATCCATTTTTAAGAGAATTTCTTTTATAAATTTAATTATGTTTTTACAAAAATACCCATTCGAAGTTTGGTCTGTTTTGACATGTGGCAACTCTGTCAGTAGACCTAACAGAACAGAAGGGAGAAAATTGCAAACGGGCAAAAGTCTCCGGGAACGAAGGTTATAAATTAATGATAAGTTTTGAATAAAAGCTCTTGAAGATGAAATTTTTAGGTTAAAATTTATTGATTTTTTAGAAAAAAATAAAAATTAAGATGAAAATTTTAAATTTATACTTGAAAACCTAATACTTGTTAAAATTTAGGAGGCATTTTATTATAAGATTTAAAATTCTTGTGAAAAAAAGTTTAATTTATCCGTAATATTATAATATATATTTAACTAATATAATTTTTTAATTAATATAATATAACATTATTTTTTAAAATATTTTAAATTAATATGTCATGATATTATTAGGTACATATAAAAAAGGGTAATAGAGTGACACATGTGTTGAATTTTTTAACTTTTATCATTTGCTATGCCTATATACTTCCCTATTATACTGTCATTTCCCCCCTCTTTTGCTGATGAAGTGGGCTCAAGGATTTTATTTTTCTTGTTATCAAGATCTACTTTTTGGTATGTATAAAATGTAGGTGTCTACCTTAGAAATTTACAATGCTCTTATTTATAGACAAAATTATCACAGAAAAATTAATTAGAACAAAATTATTTACAGTTGTTTGAACATTAAACTGTTAAAAATTTAAAATAACAGTTAAAATTATCAACGGTGAAAAAGAATAGTTCCTATAATATAATTTTTCCAAAAAAAAAAAAAAGAGCGAAAAAGAAACGACCCAAGATATTTTCTTTTGTCAATTTCTCTTTCAGTCATGAAGGAAATCTGCAGCCACAAGCTGCCACAGACAAGACAAAATAACAATGTGACGTCCGCAGCTAGATGGTCCAACCCGGCAGTAACGTTTTCTCCGAAGATAATATTACTCCAAAATAATAGCATAGACCATGCACATGTCAGATATCAAATAATCGGGGCTGTACTCATTGGATTGAAAGGGCACTTAAAAAAGAAAAATTGTGAAACCTATACAAAATTGTCTTGTCAAGGAATCGACATAGCATGTTAACAGAACACGAGAAAAAGGTTAAATAAGATTAAAATGTATTCCAGCAAAGCAATAAGATCACCGACAGAAGCAACTTTCGGTAGATGACAAATAATATAATTCAAATATATAATAAAAATATTATTTTACGAACCAATAATGCAATGATAATATAAAGAGTCGTAAAAAGCATAAACTCTTGGTCTAGGGGACAAGGTATAGGCTAGTGCTGATCAAAAGTGAAGATCAATAGAGTATTTGAGGTTTAAATTTGAGTTAAAATTTATAAATTTAAATAGTAATTTTAATTAATTTTTTTAAAAAAAAATAAAAAATTAAAAAAATAAAAATAAAATTAAATTGATGGCGATGAGTTTAAATTTATCAATTAAATTGGGTCTGAGATCACAATAATGACAGAGAAATCTTCCGCACAACTGATATTTATCCCGTCACCGGGTATGGGCCACCTGGTGGCGGCGGTGGAGATGGCGAACCTCCTGCTCGACCGCGACGACCATCTGTCCGTCACAATGATACTCATTAGGCTACCATCTCAACTTGATGTCTCTGCCTACGTCGACAACCTTTCGGCCTCGGCCTCTACCGAAATGTCGGAGAGAATCGTGTTCATCGACCTCTCCAAGCTCGAAGGTTACGACTCCTCCGCGGAGGCCAGGCCCGGTTTCGTCAAAACTTTGTTCATTGAGAGCCAGAAAGCTCAAGTCAGAAACGTCGTCGCCGTGATCATCCGATCCAATTCCGGTCGAACGGACTCGCCTCGCCTCGCGGGGTTCGTCATCGACATGTTCTGCACCACCATGATCGACGTGGCCAACGAATTCGGCGCTCCCACTTACATGTTTTACGCCAGCAGCGCGGCGTTCGTCGGCCTCAAGTTCTTCCTCCAATCTCGGAAAGACGAGCATGACATGGATGCCGCCGTGTTCAAGAACGATCCCGACGCCTACTTAGCCGTTCCGAGTTTTCTCCTGCCGGTTCCGGCCAGTGCGCTGCCGTATTTGGTGGTGGAAAAGAGTTGCGCGCTTCCTTTCTCCTCCAGCACAGCAGAAGGACGAGGGTGGTCAAGGGTATTATGGTAAATTCGTTTCAGGAGTTGGAATCCCATGCGATCACTTCCCTCTGTGATGGGGTGTTGCCTAAGGTGTATCCCGTGGGACCCGTGTTGAACCTGAATAGGGATTGCATCAGCAGGCGTCTCTTATCGAGTGGGACCCACTTGATATTGAAGTGGCTTGATGATCAACCTAATTCCTCCGTGGTGTTCCTATGCTTCGGGAGCATGGGAAGCTTGCATGAGGATCAATTGAAAGAGATTGCCCACGCGCGTGAGCATAGTGGGCTGCGATTCTTGTGGTTCCTACGCAGGCCTCCACAAAAGGCTGAGAACTTGACTTACGAGTCCCCGGGGGTTTATGAAAATCCGAGGGAAGTCTAGCCAGAGGGATTCATCGGTCGGACGGCGGAGAGAGGGAGAGTCATAGGTTGGGCCCCACAGGTAGACATCTTATCGCACCCGGCGATCGGAGGATTCATGTCGCATTGCGGTTGGAATTCTATACAAGAGAGCCTATGGTTTGGGGTTCCCATCGCTACTCTTCCATTGCATGCGGAGCAACATTTGAATGCATTTGAGATGGTCAAGGAATTAGGATGGTCAGTGGAGATTAAGTTGGACTATGAGAGTGGTTTTTATTGTGATAATGATCGAACGGTTGTAGGAGCCCAAGAGATTGAGGAGTGGATCATGAGGTTGATGGTGCGTGACAGTGATGTGAGGAAGAGGGTAAAAGAGATGAGTGAGAAGAGTAGGAAGGTGGATCCTCTTATTCTTCATTGGGTCATCTGGTCAATGATTTATTTAATAACTTTTGATAAAGCAAAATAAAGCATCTTCTATACTAATGCTTTTAAAAAATAAAAAATAAAATAAAGAGTATAATTCGACAGAATTGATTACTCAAAGTATCAGGATTTAGCCCAACTTATCGGTTTGAATCCCTTTTTTCTTTCACGAAGCTGTTGAGGTTCCCTTCTTTAATTACTACCACTATCCAGATTTGATATTGTACTCGAGAAAGCCATATTTAATAAAGAAGTATTTTAATTTTGAACTAAACTTATAATAATTGGTTTTGGCTGTGAAAATGTACTACGTATAGGAGTAACAATTATTACTTTATCATCAAAGTTGATTGTGACTTCACACGTTTCAGTATCAGAATGTTGAGCTACTCACCACTGAGTAAATCTTAAGTAGGAAATTCGACACACTCGGCAACCTAACAACAATTGCCCATTAGCTCGGAGTTCTTCCAGGGAAGCATATGAAGTGCATGCTTCAAACTAGCCTTTTAAGATCTTCTCAATTGTCACATATAAATAAAGGGGTACACACCCTTACTAATTGTCAACTCATCATTTATGGGTTTTAGCTTAGCACAATTAGCGGAGAAAATAATAATTGTTTCAATATATATATATATATATATATATATAGAGAAACGGCACCAGCGTTTTTTTTTTTTTTTTTTTTTTGTCAGCCAAAGCACATCTCTTGAGAGAAAGGAGACTGTCACTGTAACATGCAGGCTAGACGTCAGAATATGAAGGTTGAACGTAAGAATTGGATAATATATTTTAATTAAAAATAAGGTGGATTGTTCATTGTATGTAGGTTTATAGGTATCAGAAAAGTAAGTAAATAAAAAAAATTAAGGGTAAATGTGTGCTTACGGATGAAATTATGTATTTTGCAGAAACCTAATGGAAAATTATTTTAGATAAAATGTGAAACGCAGTAGGGTTGTTGTTGGTACGGGGAAAAAAATGTAGAGGTGAATTTGTGGAAATAGGAATTTTCCACAACCCTTTTTAAAAAACTTTTCAAAATTTTTTTTTTTTTTTCCAGATTTTCAGCTGTGTGTTTTAGAGCATAAATTTAAATTTAAAAAAAAAAAGTTGCATTCCTTCCCGAAACCCATCTCTTTTGCGCCTCTTTTACTCTCACCTCCAATCTCTCTCTCGAAACCCATCTCATCCTACATGACTCCTCACTCTATTATCTCTCGCATCTTTCCCTCTCTACCTCGCCTCCAATCACTGTTGCCCTCCCTCCATTCTCTCTTGCCCCTCACCCTCTATCTCTTGCCTGCATCTCCGCTGCGACTCCTCCCTCCAATCTCTTCCTCGAAACCCATCATCCGTCACTTACCCCGTTATCACACTTCCCGCACCCACATCCGTGGAATTGGTAAGTCTCTCTCTTTCTTGCTCTCTCTTGCGCCACACATATTATGATTTTGAAGACCATTTAGTTGGTTGTGTTTGTGATTTTGGGTGATTGTTTTAATTTTGGAAAAAAAAAAGTTATGATAACTTGATTATTTTTTACATATTACATGTATGACAAAATGTCCAATTTTATGATATTTACATATTTGGGTGAGGATTAGATTTAGATTGATTTAAAATGTTTGGGTGAGGATTTGGTTTGGATTGCTTTCAGGAAAAAAAAAGTGTTAATTTTGTGATTTATGCTTTTGCGTATTATATGTTCGACAAAATACCAATTTGTATGATTGTGTGTTTTTTACATAATTATGTTAAGATTTGGTTTAGATTGATTTAAAATGTCACAAGTATGATTTTGTGTGATTGATTTAAAATGTCACAAGATAAGATGGATGTGGCAACAACTTCTCAAGTTGAAAAATCAAGACGAACAAATACACCCATATTCAATCCCGATGAAGATGATAAATAAAGAACAACTCTTATGAGACGAGTCCATATTATTAGGAAAAGGAGAGAAAGAATTCAAGTTTCATTCGACCCTAAAGGGCAACCGATAGGGAAGGAGGGGAATGAACTACAAAGTTGGATTGAATTAATTACTCGAGAACACATTCCCAGATGGATAGCTAACTTTCGAAGTGTCGATTTAGCCCCAAGGAAAGAAAGATTTTGGGTGGAAGTCATAACTTCTTTCATTGTGGAACTTTTTTTTTTTTAAATCTAGTTTTGAAATCATGCACAGAGTCTGTCAAAAATTTTAGATATGATATTTACTAGACTTTTGTCAATGATCATATTGATGAAGAAAGTATGTGGACTCAGCCACCCAAAGTAGTAAAAAATTACCCCTCCATAAGTTAGGATGTTTGGCAGAGATTCATTACATATCGACGTTCATAGGATTTTAAAAAACTATCAGAAAAAGAATGTGAGTTAAGAAAAATAAGCAAATACGGATCAACGAGAAGTCAAGACGGCTACAGGAAATGTGATCAAAACTCGTATATGAATTACTTGGTTTGGTATTGTTACAGTACATTAATGATGTTATTTTTATTTTTATGTTTACTAACAGTAATTGTTAAACTATAGTTTGAGGCAACAGAAGAATGGCAAGTGAAACATAATTTGTGGCTAGACATGCACATAAAATCTAGTAGAGAATACAAGAATCCATCATTTAGAATTATTGGTGATATGATAGTAAGTACAAGAATCCATGCGATGTGATATTATCATTTATACAACCTTATTTATGGGTTCATGACATATTATCTAATTCTTACCAGGGGATTTTAGTGAACATCAGACACAAGAGAGTTTCGAATATATTAGGACTAATGACATATTGACCAAGTCATTAGGCAATGACAAACATTTGGGACGAACCCATGGTCAATCTAAGTTTGTCAGGCAATCTCATTACTTCAGTATTATACAAAGTTCAAAGTCTAATGTTGAAGTATTGGTAGTGAAATGCCAGCTTGCTGCGCTTGAAAAAACTGCACAGGAACTTTGTGCAAAGCATGGTATAGACAAGAGACTATGGCTGAGGAGAATGTTACGCCGACTGTTGATTAACATAACAACTGAAAGGCTAGTTGCACCCATAATTAAAAAGAACTTGGGGTGTCGGATCTGCAACCCATGCCGAACGCAAGTAAGGAATGTCGGTTCCTTCTTGATGATACAATTAATGGTAGGGATGTGCTTGTTGTTATTGGCAAGGCGTACATAGACTGTGTTCCAATTGACACAGTCCATGAGATTCCTTTAGGTAAGGAGAATATGTGAGTGACAATTACAGTCCTGAAACTAAAACACGCATTTGTACCTATTCCGACAAACGAAGCAACAACATTAAAAGAAGCTGTCGATGTGTTTGTTGCTTGGCTGAAAAGATTAATCGTCATTGAAATGAATCTGAGCCATGTAAGTCAAGGTCCTAGTCACATTCCTGACCTAGAAGTTGAGGAAAACAAATACATCAAAAAGAAAGCAGGGAAAAAGAAACTACAGTCACAATCAGAGGTACAACAATAATATGCACAACAACAACCACCTCCGTTCGACTTTAGTGAAATTCCTTTCGACTTAAGACCATTGGCGTACTATGCACAATGTTCCATGCGTGACAGATTACAAATAGTGTACCCAACCCAACAGGCCATCAGTGGCAATGATTTGCCTATCTATATTTGGTTTGAAGATGTATACCATTTCATTACTTTTTAAGAAATTAGTGTAAACAATATAATGGTTTACATCAGATAATAGATATATTCATAAACAGTACTTATTTTTTCTTGTTAATCTTATGTTATTTTTCATAATAAGTTTGACTAATTATTTTGCAGCTATTTAGCAGAATGTTGTGAAAAAAAAGGTGTTGATCAATGGTTCGGGTTTATTTCGCCAATTCTTATCTCACCAGTTAAACAGAAAATAGATCGCAAAGTCTATCATAGAGAGATAAAAATATGCAAGAGACAAGGGAAGTCTACCGTTCTCAAACCAATCGTGAAACCAGTTAAACAGAAAGTAGTTTGCCAATCCTGCATATATATTGTAATAACTGAATTCTTGAACGGACTGGTGATTCCATATAGGAATTTAAGTCCGTATTATGTGTTATGAGATGTTTTGTGAAAATTATGAATATCAATATGAAATTCATAATTTATTCTCAGTATATGCTTGAGTTCTCG
The DNA here is from genome assembly GCA_025413025.1 of Ficus hispida. Taxonomy (NCBI): domain Eukaryota; kingdom Viridiplantae; phylum Streptophyta; class Magnoliopsida; order Rosales; family Moraceae; genus Ficus; species Ficus hispida. Next base: position 15,812,480 of record CM046365.1, on the reverse strand, counting down.
AGTAATTAACTATGAAACTCAATAATATGTTTATTAGGTCAAGAGCGAGGCATGTTGGTGAAAAGGCAAAATTAGAATTTATGACCTTGACCGGTCAAAGTTTGACCATAAAAGTCAAATGTATGAATATGACGATACTGTATTATAGTAAGCAGTATTGAAATTATACCGCAGTTAATCGTAATTACGGATAAGATAGTAAAAATAAGATTCAAAACCACTATAGAAAAATCAAGCACATTATGTAGGACAATATGGGCTAGATAGCCTTAAGTTATAAGAAAAGTTTTTATACAGTCCAATAGAACGCAGATAAATTCTGGACTGTAGTTCAATAAAATAATACTGTTATTAGTAAAAACAGTATTTGTAATATCTGCATTAGTATGAAAATGGACTGTATTTAAGTGAAAAGCCAAACGAGGCCCTAAAAGTGGGACACCTCACCAAAGTAGATAATTATGGATTTATTGAATTTTTGAAAAATAAGGAAAGAAATCTTTCCTTGTTCTCCAAGTAGATGGCCGGCCACCTCACCAAGGATTGGAAGAAAATTTTTATTGGCTCAGGGACTGAAGAGCAAATTTTGGATTAAAAATAAATCCAAAAAATTAAATCTTTTTCACCTATAAATAGGTGGAGGGGAGGTGCTCATTTGGTTCACAAAAATGAGGAAACACAACTAAACTATGCCAAACTTTCTTCTCCCACTTGCGCCCTAAAATCCGAACCTTAGAGGAAGAGAAAAAGAAAGGAAAAGTGAGGTAGGGTGGTCGGAAAACTTGGAGAGATATAAACCAAGGGTGGCCGAAATTTTGGAACCCACCAAGCCTAGGAAAGGCTGGTTGGGGTAGGGAGAAAAAGGAAAAGAATTGGTTCAAGAATCAAGCACCAATCCTTGAGATTGGTTGAGGTAAATTCCTTTTGGCTCCTAAGCTTTTTCAATTGAGTTTGTTTTCAGAAATTTAAGTGTATTTCCAAGCCGGATTGTAAGTGCATAAGATCAATTTATTTTTCAAGCCCTAGTTTAGATTTATGGGTTTTGTGCTTGATTAGGTAGGTAAGTGGTTTTGATTTTCAAGCTATGCATGGTAATGTAATTGATAGCATGATTTTAGGGTTTTGCATGAATATTCTATGAGGTAGTTATATGACCCCAAATCTGCCTAAGGGTTGTAGGTTATGTATGTTATGGTTTGAATTAGGTTAATAGCATGATTGATGCATGATTTTGCAAACCTATTCTTACAAACCCTAGTTTTGATGCAAAATATCCATGGGTTTGTATATAAATTGTATGGATGTATGATGATGGGATGAATGTTAGAAAGCTCTACATGATTGTTGTAGGCTCACGGTTACGACCGTTTGAGATAGTGTGAGCGTAAATTGAACATAAAAATGGACTTAAGCAAGAAACTGCCAGTTCGGGTAAAACTGGACAGTTTTCTGGAAAGACAGTTTTGAGGCCCTTGGAGGCCGAATTTAGAAAACTTAAAACATAAAAGTTGTAGAAATGAGATTTTCCTAGGGGACAGCATGAACAGTTTTTGAAAACAAGGCCCTAATAGCCTTTGTTTTTGCAAAAATCCGAACCTGATCATGCCCAGACTTCATGCACGGCCAGGCAGGTTCAACAGGGTAAATGAGTAGGTTAGATACCGAACTAGTTCTCGAGTAAAACACAAAAGTTTTAGGGTTTTTCAAGATCTAAAACTTTTGTGAAGAAAACTTTTTCAGATTCAATTCAGATTTTCAAATAAAATTAGATTCTAAAAAATGTGCAATAAATAGGAAATTCCTGCACAAGATTTTTTTTTTAACAGTGCAGGAAAGGATCTCCCTACATATAGACTGATAAATTGACAGTAAGAAACTGTTCCAAAGGCATTTTCCAACATTTAATAATTTTTTTAAAACCAACTCATAAGATTACAAATTTTGATAAGATTGAACAAGGATTTCTAAGACAATAAGTTTTTCCAAAGCAAGAAAATGAGTTTTTTTTTAACCAAGCTATGACTAACAATAACCGGGAAGGATACCGAGTTATTGGATTGGGCCCAAAGCCCAAAGTTATCTATTATAATCTAATTAATTAATTAAGTTACGCTTAAGCAACCCAACAATAATCAACCCAATAAGTTGACCCAAGCTCTCACTTAGGGTTACTCAAGGTAACCCAACAAGATACTTGGAGTAGTAGTTGAACCTAAAACTCTAGGGTTATCTGTGATAACCAAGTAAGTATCAAGTGTTGTATAGGGGGAGATATAACTAAGTTAGGTATGAATGTTGGTTAGGTTACCAACATTTTATAAGTATGGTTTATAGAACCCTTACCTTATGTTCTTTGGAATAGCAGGAGATAGCCTGTTGTTGCGTCTTGACTTGGAGCAACGTAACGTAGGACATAATATACAAGGTAAGTACCGACCTCACCTACAGTATGGAAAATAGTAAATACTATTTTCCACTATGACATAGTTTCATGCATGCCAAGTTATGCTATGTTATGCCAAGTTATGCTATGTTATGCCAAGATATGCTATGCTATACCAAGATATGCTATGTTATGTCAAGATACACATACTATATCATAATATGTCATGTGTATGTATATGTTATGGTTGATATTATATTATGACATAGTGACATCATGATGCATGTTCACCAATGTAAAACCACATGGTAAGAACATGATTTTAAGTCATGAAATAAGACAAGTAAGGTGTCGTACCAACCTCCCGCCAGATCGTGGAGAATTATACATGTTTCAAGTTCAAGACATTCAGACCTTCCGTTGATACGTGAAGGGTTATGTATATGATTATCAACCTCCCGTTGATGCGTGAGGGTGTAATCAACATCAACCTTCCGTTAATGCGTAAAGGATCATGTATGTTCAAGAAAATTCTCAAACCTTCTGTTGAAGCAGAAGGGTGATGTTTCATGATTCCCAGAATTATTAGGGATCTTGTAAACCTTAACTTTCTGAGGAATGCGTGCATTCGGTACGTACACAAGGGGCCCACATGTTAAGTAAGATAATAAGTTTATAATAAAGCTTAAGACATTCATAATCGATCATAATTGGATCATGCATAAGTCATACGATATTTGTTATGTTTTTGTGAGTTTATGTTAGTACTTGTTGGGCGAAAGCTCATCAGTATATTCCATAATGTAGGTAGGACGCCTGCAGTTTTACTTAGTGGGCCATGGAGACGATGCAGCAAGTGAAGGGTGGTGTGGGGTACCACTATGCAGATTTTCCACAACCTTTTTTAAAACAAATATATAAGTACATATATATAAGTACGAGACGAAGGTGATTTTAAGCTTGAGTTAAATAAAAAAAATATTTTCTCAAATTTTCAAGTAAGTTTAAGTATTTAAAACTGAGATATAGTTTAAGAAAGTACGGTAACGGCCCTGCGTAAGTCGGGGCGTTACATATATTGATTTTCAAACCAATGGTGAAACCATATGGAACGACTAAGGAAGGACAAACATTTTCTCTAGTCTCTAGTTTTAAAAGTCCCATGCCGTTGAGTCATTTTACATTTATTTGTCAAATCGTAAACCAATCAAGGATCAGAATTCACCAAGAAAATTATATTAATAGCTCTCTCCAAAAAAAAAAAAAAACTGAAAATAGTATTTTCATAATTAAAGTTGCCAGCCTGCTTATTGGAAATCAAATTAAAAAGAACAAGAGACATAATATCGTCATTCTGTGGACTATCTTATCCCGTTTATGCATTGACTTTAATGTGATATGGCTTGAACTCAAAGACTTCAAGACATTGATTGCTTTTCATGTCGACATTATTCGACACTTTCACAAGTATTTGTCATGGCCCTTTGTAGAAATCTCCGAAAAGACGACTTTTAAATTAAGGTTTTTGTCCAATCAATTTAATGCATATTAATAAATCATTTACTTGATTCCCCATAACAATAATTAATTTCTTTGCCATGTCGTCATCATTTCCGTGCAACATATTCAACATGACTCATTTACCCCCATTTAACATCAACTAATTAAGTAAAAGAAATTAAAAAAAAAAACTCCGATTTTTAAAGGAAAAAAAAAATCCTTTTCCATCGAAATAAGGAATGGATAAAGTAATCACAAATAATTTCACACTTGATTCTGTTTGAAAAATTCTAAGTCACTACCTCTAAATTTATTATTATTATTATTATTTTAAGAACGAAAGGGCAAATAACCTGCATGATAAAGTTTGTTATATTCTACTAAAAAATTTCATTATATGTTGACATATATATATATATATATATATATATTTTTTTTTTTTTGGAACAACGAATTCATTTATTTCCTTTTTACTAATAAAATTATTGTCACATTTCTTAACTTTTTTTTTTTTTTTTTTTACACGGAGTCAATACTCAATTCCTTCTATAAAGACGTCATTGCCAATTTCTTCATTCACAGCATTCTCACGACATAACTATTCGCCCCCCCCCCCCCCCCGCCGCCGCCGCCCCCCTTTTTTTTTTAAGTTCAATGAAGAGCTCTCAGGCTAAGCTCATCTTTAGGGGTGACAATACGGGTCGTGACATGACGACACGACTCGAAAACGACCCAAATTTCACAGGTTTGGATTGGGAAAAAATAAGGGGCGGGTCGATTTCGGGTCACCATAAATTGACACGAAAAAAAAAACAGGTTATGTTTGGGTTGGACCCGTAGAACCCGAACACGAACCCTTTTTTCCCGTGTCAATTTCGGGTCAAATTTCGTGTCAATTTCGGGTTAATTTCATCTCGTGGGTCAACTTCGGGTCAAATTTCATGTCAATTTCGTGTCACGGGTCAATTTTGTGTCAATTTCATGTTAATTTTGGGTCAAATTCGTGTCATGGATTAAGTTCGGCTCGTGTCGTATTGCGGGTCCTGGGTCAATTTCGTGTTGTGGGTCAATTTTGGCTCGTGTCATGTCAACCCATTTTGGGTTCGTGTCGTGTTCGTGTCGCGTGTTGAAGTCGTGTTCGTATTACGGGTCGTGTTCGGGTCGGGAGAAAAAAAATTCGACACGGCTCTAATACGATACGAACCCGACACGTGATTCGAATTGCCACCCTACTCATCCTGTTGTTGAATTGCAGGTATAGAGCCTCGAGAGAAAAAGATTAGGTTTTTTTTATTATATATCTCTTTTTTTAATTTTAAAAGGATAATTATGTTCAATTTGTTTAAATTTTAAGATTATCATGGTATTTAAATAGAGATAATCTGAAATGGGTTTCAAATTATTCCTTTATAAGGGCATCTAATACCCTTAAGATTTAGATACCCAGGTATCTTAAAATAAAATAACCCTATAATAAAATATGGTAATCCTAAGATTCTCATTTCCTTTTAAAAGATTACTTCATACCAAACACCTCCACAATGGAAAGTACCTGAATATAACAAAAATTTAAAATGTTCTACTAATATGATACAAAAATTTGACACCAGACCAATATGACATAATAAAATTAAATTTTGTGTCATATTGATTAAGAGATGGAATTTATATCATATTGATCAATAAATGAAAAAAAAAAAGACTATTTAGATTAGTTTCTCATATAAATCAATGATTTTAACTTTAATATGGAAAATTCTACATTAGGCACTAAAAAAATAATTTACTGAAATAGATAGGGTTCTATTTTAAACCACTTTATTAGTATTACTAATTCTTAGTTTTTATGTATTTTTCGTTTTAGTGTAATCTTAACTAGATGTTTTCAGAAACATGCAATAGCAATAGAGACTACCTATCGTAGACCCTTAGTAATTCATGTTTTTATACAAAACAAAGGATAAGATTTTTCAATTCGAATACTAGAATTTTTTCTTTTCCTCTCGTATATTACTGTATTAAATTTTCAAGAGAGGTCCCTTTTCAATTGTCACCTGAGATTTCAAACGGGATGGCCGACTTAGTTCGGCTTGAACTTTATCAAGTAAAAACTCAAAATAGATTAAATATTCCTAATAAAATAGAAAAACAACATAAGTCTTATTTAAAAATTATTAAAAATATCATTAAAAAAAAGAGTAATGCTATTGTGTTATTTTTCTGCCCCTTATCGTGTTCGCGCACGTGCTCATATCATGCCTTTAATGTGCATGTGCTCTTAAAGTACTTTATGCCTAAAAATCACATCAAGCACAGTCCAATTCAATAAATGTGCCGGATTAAGTCCATCTTTTTAACATGCAGTACTTGTGTCAGCCCACTAAACCCAATCCATTTTGACATATGTAATTGTCACATGCAAATGGTCGACCCGTACCAAATGTCAACTCTTTATTTGTGGATATTTAGCTTTAGCACAATACTGTGCAAGGCCATATTTGCTAGAGTTCAAGTTTAATGATCACAATAATTCAGGTTAAGTGATAGAGTCAGAAATTTAGCTAAAAAACACAAGGGGTGCAGAGATAACTAATCTATATATTTTAAAAATAATTAAAAAAAAACACTTTTTTTTTTCTTTTTTGTGGAATTCTCATCACATGAAATATTGGCTATTGTCTCCCCCGCAAAACTTGGAAACGATTTTGTGGAGGTAATAAAGCATAATCTCACCAGGAATCATCAGCTATAAAAAGTTCAAAACTCCAAAGAAAAATGTGGAGAAAACAAAATGAGAGACAACTTTCACAAGATCAAAAAGAATATATGCGTATATATATTGTCTTGTATTAATATGCATACCTAAACTTCTAATGAAAATTAAGCCCATTTAGCCAGAAGAGACATACAGGCAGCTCCAAATAAAAGAGATATATTTGCCCCTATTTGGAGCCTGCCACTGTTTTGCAACTTTGAGCTCATGAAATCTGCCGCCAGGAGATCGACGAGCGACATGTAAATTAGGATCCCGGCCGATGCTGCATTGAAAATCCCTTCCACAATCAGAGCTGTTGGGCTGTTCTCATTATATACCTTCGATATTCCAATTCCAACAGCAATCCCAACGGGGGTTGTTAGCGAGAAGAAAAGCACCATTATTGTAATAGCTCGGATCTTAAACCTTGCCTGCAAACCAATCAGAAGTGATGTTAATTAACGAAAATAACTATAATATAATTTTTAATAATTTAAAAAAATTTCAACTATAAAAAATATATATATATATATATCTAAATTGTACGAACTTAAAAATTTGAAAACTAAATAAGGAAGTTTTTTCTTTTTTCAAATAATATTGTAATACAAATTAAAATTTTACATCTAGACCTACTCACCAAACATGTAGATAATATTTAAAAAAAAAAAAAAACATGTAGATGGATCCTACTATTTTTATTTGTTTGCTTTCGTACTGTACCATTTTTTCCCCCCTCCTTTATTATTCATTAGAGATAGACCCTTAATCAATTGTCACATGGGCATGGCAGGCCCGTACCCAAGGACAACTCATTATCTGTGGGTGTTAATTTGACGTTAGCACAATAATGTGGAAGGCAATACTTTCTCTCTCAGTTTTTTGTTTTTATTTTTAATTGATAGATCAATATTTTCTTTGTTGCAACTATGAACAACGTCAACGAGTTTTAACAGTGTATAATATCATACATTATTATTAAGATTAAACCGCATGAAAATGAATTTTTAAATTAGATTCATTTTTTTATTAATTATGATGTTTAATATCACTAATATAATATAGCATACAGATTGTAAGGTTAAAATGATCCATAAACGAAGACCATGATCTATATATATATATATATATGTTATTTGACTCTTAATTAAAAACTATTATTGAACATGCTACCATTTTCTTCTCTCTTTAGATGTAGGGAAAGATTTTGAACTCCAGAATTTAATTAGTTTCTGATAGAGTTGAGGACAAACAATTAAACAACTTGTACTTGAATTCGTACAAAACATTACCTGCTTCCAAACTAGGGCTGATAACTCAACAATGCACATTGGCCTTAATACTAAAGAGGGGTGGGTGGGTGGGTGGGGGGAAGTCTTGAAACATGTCATTGTTTTAGCCAAGATAATTTCAACCGTGCCTCGGATTATATATATATATATATATATATATATATATATATATTCACAAATGTGCTATTATATAGAGGGTCAAAGTTGACGGCTATGGGTATATATAACACAATAAGACTACGTAAAAACTATTATATATTCAAATTGTTGAGAAACATATACTAATCACAACAACAGATACAATATATCACGTAATGAAATGAAAAAGAGTCGTGAGGATTATATTTTCTTACAGAATTGAGGAAAGAAAGATTAAGAATTTAATTATTTATTTATTTAAAGAAGAGGAACAAGAAAAGTTACCTGAGCTATGCAACCTCCAAGACCCATGCCCTCAAAAAATTGATGAAAGGTCAGAGCAGCAACCAAGGGCCGTATTGTTTTTGGACTCTCCGAAGCACCCAAAGAAATCCCTATGATGACAGAGTGTACCACAATCCCCAACTCCAAAACCTGCCAAATCATTAATCATTCAAAAAATATAAATCAAAATTCTGCTTTTTCACACACACACACACACACACACATATATATATATATATATATATATGTATGAACCCTTTTTATTGTTTGTTTTAAAAGCGAAAATCAAAGAGTAATCATCCATATCAGTCGAGACACATACCAGACAATTAGAGCCCGTTTGAAATACCAATTAGAATTAGAGTTTTGGAATTTTTTTTTTTTATTAGAAATGAGTAAATGTTTAGTGTATTTAGTTGAAATATAAATTGAAAATAAAATATAATATTCTAATAGCATAAAAACTTCACATATGTTTGGAAAAATATAATATGAATATTGTTTCATTTCTCTCGTTGTTGTGTCAATATTTTGATATAAAACTCATTTGATTTCGACTTGAAATTAAAATATGAAAATTATGAATTTTAAGAATTTGAGTTTTTTAAAATTAAAAGAGAGAGAAAATTATTGATTCACGAAAATTATAATAAATAGAATCTTTATATATATATATATCAATATTTGTAAATTATAGCTTTCATTTCACTTTCAGTTCCAATATTAACAGGAATATGACTTTCACTTTTTCCAACGGCAACAAAAGATCAAAGATCTTCATGATACCTGGGTTTTTTCAAGTGTTTTATTGTCACACGTGTCAAAAGAATCGCCAACTTTAAAATATCTTCGGAGGAATAAAACTCTAGAGGAAAAATAATAGTAACAAAAAGGCGGTTCCACATAAAAAGATAACTCGATCAAATTAACCCATTAAATCCTAGAATTTCAGCCAAAAAAATAATAATTAATTCCTAGAAAATATATTAGCAAAATAAGCTGCCAGAAGGACCCCTTTTAGAAAGCAAATTTGGATAGTAATTTCGTTGTTTCTTTTCTCTAGTACTTTAAAGGCAAACTCCAAACATGCTAAAAAAGAAAAAGAAGAGATTGATAGTTTTGTTTTTGTTTTTTGTTTTTGGTTGAAAAATCATACTAAATAACTTAAATTTAGCTTGCTAAAGGAGATGCTACCGGTTCACTAGTAAATATTAAGATTTACTACTATTAATATAAAACATATATTTATGTAAACAGAAATTTATTTACTGATTTTTACTCTGTAAATAGTAAATCTGCCTATTCTATTATTCATTGTAGAAAGGGGAAAAAAAAAAAACTTAAATTTAGCTTGCTAAAGGGAATTCTACGATACTTAATTTGGAAATAAATTGATTAAAAAAAAAAGAATTATACATTTATTATTAATTAATGATAAGCCCATATTTTGTTAAAATTTATAAACCCAGCCAAGAAAACCATAACTACGGCGAAGACAAAGGATCCGGCGGCTGTCAAAGAAACCCACTAGAAGGTGGCCGAAGATCCAGTGCTGACGAAAACGAGGACGGCTTACACGGCCGAAGGTAGTAATTTTCGGCGATTTTCCTTAAGATTGCGGCGAGGGATCATGATTTTCCTCGCGATTACGGCGGCAATGAACAAATGGACACAACGGCAATGACTTCGACAACAACGGCCGTGAGATCTTGAGCTTCTGTCTGGACCTCCCAATCGCGATCTCCACTGTGAGATCAATCGCGGCCCCTCCGGATCACGATATCCACAGCGAGATCAATCGCGACCCCTCCGGATTTCGATCTCCCCAACAAAGTTTGTCATGACCTCCTCCCGATCATGATCTCCCCTGCGAGATCCGTCGCAACATCGATTCTGAAGATCGCGATTCCGACGTGATCTTGGTTCATGCCACCATCCTATTTCCGGCACCGTCACCATCGATGTCATGATTTTCAGCCGACGAGGAGAGAAACATTGACGGATAGAGTGGAGAGAGAGGAGAAAGGGGAGAGGAGAGATATATTAGAGAGACACTCAAGGGTCTTTTTGGGTTTTTACTACTACTATTTACCTTAATTATGCTATTTAGCCATAATATTTTAGATTCTACTATAATTTTAAAATCATATACTGTATTATGCTATTTTGCACTTTCTCTTTCTATTTTTTTTTTTCGGTAAATAGCGGAAATTAGTATTTAGTATCCAAAACAAAACATTTCCTTTCAAGAGAGTCATTTCAAAAGGAACAGATACGCCGATGAAGTAAAAAAATAAGATAATTGGAGTGATTATTTTGATTTTTGAAGTTTATTTTTTTTTAATAATATTTTGAATTTTTAAAAGATTATAATTTTGCTAATATATCTTCTAGGAATTAATTATTATTTTTGGGATAGTAATTTCATTTTTCTTTTCTCTAGTACTTTAAAGGCAAACTCCAGACATACTAAAAAAAAAAAAAAAAAGAGGAGATTAATATATATATTTTTGGGTAAATAGAGGAAATTAATAGTTAAAATCCAAAACAAAACATTTCCTTCCAAGAGAGTCATTTCAAAAGGAGCAAATACGCTGATGGAGCATTAATATAAAAATATGATAATTAGAGTGATTGGTTTAATTGTAAAGGTTTATTTTTTATTTAAATAATATTTTGAATTTTTAAAAGATCATTTGTATTGAATAAGTTATTAGTGATATTATTAGATTTTGGACGTGGGAGATGGTCTACCTTGCTTCCGCTGCATCATCGTCTCCCATGTCCAAAAGCTTATCATGCCCCTAATAATTAATTCAATAAAGATATATCTTTTAAAGATTCAAATTGAATCGAAATTATTCAAAAAAAAAAATAAACTTTTAAAATTAAAATAAACGCATTAATTATCTTATTTTTATACTGAATCATATACTAACGCTAGTCATTTCTTTTCTGGACTTTTTCCTTCGTTAAATAATAAAATAAAACAAATTTACCTGAGATATAACTCGGTGTCTAAGAAGCTCGGAGGAGGCCAAATTCTCAGCATTCGCCGAGCCATGAGAATGGCCATGAGAGGCGTGCGTGTGGACATGCACGTGCTCGGAGTGTTCGCCGTCCTTCTCCTCGTCGTTGCCGCTCTCCGTCGCCATTAACTTGCCGCCGAAGTGGAACTTGCGGAAGTAGGAGGTGGCGAAGGAGTCGATCATGAGCGTCACAATCGCCGACATCATGGCGACAAAGCCGGTGAAGGGGAACTTCCACGGCGTCTGGCTGAGGCACGGCGACGTCAGGCGGTCGAAGGCGTCCGGTAAGACGTGAATGAAGCCGGTGGCGAGGATTACGCCGGCGGCGAAGGCCTTGATCATGAAGAATAAGTTCCTCTCGGGGCGTAGGGCAGGAATGGACTTGCCGAGGATCGGGAGACACACTCCGATTGCGCCGGTGACGAGTATCGACGCTATCGCAGCGAGCTTGTACTTTAGGGCTTGAGACTTGTTCCGGTCTTCGCTCTCCGGCTCGCACGTGCACTCGCCGAGCACGTGAGCCGGGACTACCATGAGGAAGAGGTAGAACAAGAGGATGAGCTTAGCCTGAGAGCTCTTCATTGTACTTAAAAAAAAAAAAAAAAAAAAGGGACCAGAGAAGAGAATAGTTATGTTGTGAGAATGTTGTGAATGAAGAAATAATTGGCAATGACGTCTTTATAGGAGGAATTGAGCATTGACTCAGTTAAAAAAAAAAAAAAGTAAAGAAGTGTGAAAATAATTTTATTAGTTAAAAAAGGAAACAAATGTGTTCGTTGTTCCTAAAACCAAAAAACAAAATGTGTCAACATATAATGAAATTTTTTGGTAGAATATAACGAACTTTACCATGTAGGTTTATTTGCCCTTTCGTTCTTAATAATAATAATAATAATAAATTTAGAGGTGGTGACTTAGAATTATTCTGATAAAATTAAATGTGAAATTATATGTGATTACTTTATTAATTTCTTATTTTGATGGAAAAGGATTTTTTTCCTTTAAAAAGTGGAGTTTTTTTTTTTTTTTTTTTGTAATTTATTTTACTGAATTAGTTGAGGTTAAATAGGGGGGTAAATGAGTCATGTTGAATATGTTGCACGGAAATAATGACGACATGGCTAGGAAATTAATGTGAAATTTGGGGAGATTTCTCCCCAAATTTGGGGAAATTAATGGAAGTCGTTTTTCCGGAGTTTTTTTTTTTTTTTTTTTTTTTGGGGAGATTTCTACAAAGGGCCATGACAGATACTTGTGAAAGTGTCGAATAATGTCGACATGAAAAGGAATAAAAGTTTTGAAGTCTTTGAGTTCTAGCCATTCATAATAAAGTCAACGCAAAACGGGATAAAATAGTCGACAGAATGACGATATTATGTCTTTTGTACTTTTTAATTTGATTTCCAATAAGCAGGCTGGCAACTTTAATTATGAAAATACTATTGTCAGTTCAATTTTTTTTGAGAGAGCTATTAATAGAAATTTTTTTAGTGAACTCTGATCCTTGATTGGTTTACGATTTGACAAATAGATGTAAAATGACTCAGCGGCATGGGACTTCTAATACTAGGGACTAGAGAGAATGCTTGTCCTTCCTTAGTCGTTCCATATGGCTTCACAATTGGTTTGAAAATCAGTGAATAATGTATAATTTATATTACATATAAGGATATAATTTTTAATTTTTTTTACTCTTAAATTTTGAACCTTATAAATTATAAGCCACCCTAAGTTTTAAAATATATAATTACTTCTCCTCTAGCTTTAAAACAATATATAACAATTATAATGTTAATTTGGCAAACAAAATTGTCATATGTCCAAAACAAAAATGATATCTGGTTGCATATATAAGTTAATCTTACAAATAGAACTATAAATCAGTGAATGCGCCTAATATAACACAAAAAACATTATTGCACTTTATTTATTTACTTTATGCTAAGTAGGCATTAAAATGAGGAGAACTTTTCAACTTTTTACGCCTTTTAAAGTCACTAGGTCACTGATTATAAGAACTAAAAAACTCGAGTTAAAAAAGGGGCATATATATAGGGTCCAAGAACAAATGATTATTTAGAACTCAGATCCAGTGAGTAGTGTAAATGGAAGTGAAGTTTCACGAGGATGATAAGCTTGAACGAGGTAGTACTTTTTGACCAGAATGCGACAAAATCGATTAGATCAACACCCCAGCTGCTCGTGTATCCTCATTTCCGATCATGATTCAATAATTTCAACTACCAGTTGATCATTCTTGTGTTTCTATATATATATATATATATATATATATATATAGATATATATATCTATATATATTGTGTGTGTGTGTGTGGAAACGCGTTTTCTAAGCTCCATTATTTGTATTCAAATTTGTCCAAACCCAATTCTCACGCACCTGAGTAGTGCTTGAAAATTTGTTCACCCTAGTGGAATACGTTTTAGTAAGTGGTAAGTTCACTGTTTGTTATATATTTGGTAATAGAAATAATTATACAAGGTCTAAATTATTAGAGTCTCATTTTAAAATATGTTCATTTTTCAACAATATCATGTATATGTCTATTTTTTAAAAAATAAATTATAATACTTATTTTGTTGTTTTACTATAATTGACATCATTTTATTTTTATACAAATTTTTTTTATTTTCCTTTTTTTGTTATTTGATTTTAATTATAAGTATTTTTTATTGATAAATGTAAATTATCTTTAATAAACCAAAATTAGTTATAAACATCAAAATAATGATAATAAATATAAAATATTTACTATAAAGATGATAGTTTATACTAAATAATAAACACAACGTAAAATATTAACAACAAAGATTTATGAATATTCAAACTTTTCATATAAAAAGCCAACGAATTCTTATTGAAAAAACCTCTTTGTTTATATGATTCACTTTAAATCAAAGGGTTGTTATTTATGCATAACCAAACAAATTGAAGAATAACACAAGAAATGGAATCAAATTCCTTATTAAAAAAATACTATTATTCATATAAATTAGTAGAAATGAAATTGAATATATCTTTATGATAAAGACGGATTCATTATACGAAATGTTTTTTTTTAGATATTTCTTTTTCTTTATTTAGCTTTTTCTCATTAATGTGAAATTTGATTTTGAGAAAATATTCTCTTTTTTGGTTATTATGAATATTTACACATTCTTTACAATAAATCAAAAAAATTTCTTTTCTATCAATTCTTTTTACAATTTTATTAAATCAACTTTAGCCTTATTTGGTAAATATATTAGATTCCTTTTTTTTTTCTTCCTTATTTGTGATTTCTTTATTTTTTAATTCTTCATTCTTTATGAAGGGTAAAATTGTAATTATAATTACTCTTTTAGACGTTTATATAAATAAAAGAAAAATAGACATATTTCAAATCAATACATCTAAATTTGGACATCCATGTAAATAATCATTAGTAATAAGATATACGTGCCCGTTAGACTAGCCCAACATATATCTGGTATAGAATTTAACTTCATTTTTTTAATAAATAAGAATCATATTATGACAATTATCAGTTCCTATAAAAAATAAGATAAGATGTGATTGTTCATGAGTTAATAGACTACCTCCTAATAGTACGAAATATTTTGGATTAAGTCTAAGAACAAAACTGTACGAACCCGAGGTCCAAAATAGACAATATTATACTAAAAAATGGCATGAATCGTCACACACATAAACCTCGTATCGAAAAAAATAAAAATAAGGCATGGATGAATTTGCATACAACTTTGTGTTGCAGTTAATGCCTGATGAACTTTTATGTCTTGGCTTGTGATTCTCTCTCTCTATTATATTAGAGCATTTTTTACCTTCCAAAAATTATCTCCTTAAATTGATTTCATTGTCCATAGAGATTACTTTAAATGGCTAGTTTAAATTCATAAATTAGGTGGATTATCCAGTCATACTAACGTACCTGCATTAGGGTTTTTCAAAGAAGTCCACATCTTGTTCTAATTGTAACTTTTGCTTTGCTTTGATTAGTGTACTGTCTTATATAAGTTTTCTAGGCAGGGTTCCGTAGAAACAATGGTGTCTTCAGGTCCGGTCCCATTTAACACCACTTTGGAAATCTACCGGTTAATAAACCAAATACGTGACCAATACATTCTTTTATCAATTAAGAGGTTCGTGCACATTAATCACAAAAAATTCAGTATTTTCGATAAATATAAACATGGATGCAAATGGATTTAGAAGAGAGAGCCATGTAGCGATCATACTCTATCGGTAAAACTCTTTGTAACATGCTATTTAAGTGTCAATTTAGTGTACATTACATCATGTATCAGTTTGATATTGCTATATTGTTGAACTTTTTGTTGTAGTTGTGTTATTCTTTAAAGGTTATTTGTGACCAAAACAAAAAACAAAACAAAAACAAATAGGCATTTGGTAACTTTTTCGAATCAATCATAAAATACAACAAGTAGAATTTTAGGTGTTTAACAACTAAAGTAAAAATTGATTGTCTTTGTCGAAAAATTGATTGTGTAGATTGAGAATTATCTTTTATAAATATTAAGGATATTTTAATAAATTTAGATAATGATAGTAGAAATAGCTGTGTAAAAGTGATTTTTAACCGATCTAATTTCAGTTGTGAGATCGAACACACAACTCCCTTATATCATTAGATCAAAGGTTAACCAATAGAGAAAGAGAGAGGTTTGATTCAGCTGAGAGAACAATTTCCTTGTCCAGCTGCTGTTGTTTCTAGTATCTAGGAGTTGACATACGGGTGCTGCCTTTCCTTCTTTTTCTCAAAAACCGTCCAAATTCAATTCTCGATAGTTTCAATAAAGCATTTGCTTTGTTAATAAATTGTACGACATCGAACTCATAATAATATGAGTGAAATTACTTCATCTATTTTTTAAATAGAATTAAATAAAATGTTTTTCGATTCATTAGTGTGTCCAAAATCCAAAATTATAAAATGAAAAATAAACTAGGAGTTGACCATCCCACTAGCTTGTTAATTTCTCACTTTTCATGCAAGATCTCGATTACCTGTAATATTGTTTATATTAATCATCCCAAGCAAGTCTTATGTGCAAACATCTAGAAACTTTGTCGTACTCTAGCCCCAATCACTTGTGCCCTTTTTTTTTTTTTTGGTGAAATATTAAAAAGCCATTGATCAACATTGTTCATAAAATCTAATTAAAGGAGGAACATTAACAAATTATATAATTAAAGGAGGAGCATTCTCCAACCACATATACAAGCGTAATGAGCAAGTTTGCCAATTCATGACCAGCTTCATATATATTCCAATATTTTATGCCACGCATTTAATTAATATAATATTTTAATTAATATAACCGAATTGAAAACACATAAGCCTAGCCCGGCCCAAAAGCCCGGCAAACATAATATCGGGCCAAGCAAATGGTCTTTGGAAAGAGGGTAAAAAAAAAAAAAAGAGGAAGAAATAGACATGGAACTAGGAAATTAGGAGTAGAGTAGCGTGATATATAATTAACAAAAAGAAGGAAAAATAAATTATATTAACTTTCAAATACCATCTTAAAAAGAAAAAATTCCATGAACTGTTTGAAAAAAAAAAGGAAAAATAATCTATTATCACTATATAATATGATTATATAGTCATTGCACAACCATATTTAAAAAAATAGTATTATATTCTAATAATATTAAATCCTAATATTTACATTACATATAATGTTGTCATAATGATAAACAAGTGTTGTTTTTTTTTTTAATGAATAAATAATAAAATTTGGACGCAATTGGACTTAGGGTCCGCAGGGCCTGTCCGACCCTTTAGGCTCAAAGGTGAGGCCCAGGGGGACCCTTATGCTCACACCGGGCTAGGCATAGGCCCGACATTTGACTGGCCAAGAAGGGCCCGCCCTTGGGCCAAAGGTGCAGGCAATGGGATAGCCCGCTTAACCCAAACTACATTTACAGTCTCATTTTTTACTCATTTTGTGAGCGGTTTTAAAATTTTCAAATGATGATCAAAACACTTTTATAATTTTTCTTTTATACCCGTTTTCTTCTTCATATTTTCACACATTAGATATTTGTATGCTATCAATTTGGTCGATTTGGTTAGCAATAAATTTGACCTTATAACTTTTTTACATGTAGAAAATCATATGATCAAATAAAGTCAACCATTAAATTGTGTTTTAGGTCTTTTCAACTTATTGAAGTTTCACTTTAATCATAGAAGTATATAACACTATTAAGTTCGTGGTTTCTCTGTAAGTTTGAAGCCAACAAAAAATGAATTACTATTATTATTATTTGTTTAATATCGTCTGTGAATATTCTGAAAATGATCAAAGCCCAACAATCACCAACAAGAACTAATAATAAACCACGAGTCTATATATCGAAGTGTCGAGCCAAGAAACCAAATCAAACTATCACAATGGCCAATTTCTTAAAGAGATGGTAAGCAAGCCGTCGAATCAATAAGAAAACAAAAGGAGACGAGCGTTTACTGTGTAGAATTCAAATCATCCAATCGCCAAGTTTTTTTTTTTTTTTTTTTTCAAATCATCTAATAAAATTCAAATTGCAATGCTATAAATTAATTCTATCAGGCTCTTTACATAGAGACCCAAATGAAAAGAAAACACGAGCTCAAAGTTGGGCCTAATTTTGTGTGCAAAATACGTACACAAACAGCATTTTTCATGTACATGGTATACCTGTGTTACAAGGTGTGAAAATACTTCAGCCACGCTAAAGACGAATACATAAATTACACAAAATAATATAAATTTTTAAAACAAGTTCTCTTGTGCAAATAAAAAAAGAAACTTTCTTGACCATCCATCAGCTATCGGATTGCATTTCACAGAAACACCATAAGCAAATGGCACACTCTGCATTGGACCTACCAAACTTATCCAGCAACACGAAAAAAAAATAAAAGAAAAAAATGCATCCCTACTTCTTTTGTTTCTCATCTTGCTCATCTTCTTCATCGTCATAGTATTCTTCGTCATCATAATACTCCTCTTCGTCATCAGTCTCATCATCGTCGTAATATTCCTCATCGCCGTCAATGTCACCCTTGCCATTTTGCAACAGATGTTTCCAGTCTCTGGATTGCTGCCCCAAGCGCTCTTGAATTCGTTCCCTGATGGCCGTGCCCTGAGACAGATGCAAATCAGGGGAATTAGGACACCAGAAATCTAATGAGTAAAACATTGATACCATGCGTATTTCACCATTTTATGGCAGCCTTCCTCAAACATCTCTAGAAACCCTGCAACCAAGCGATCAGCATTCTCCACCCACTCATTACGATGCATGCCCGCAGTTTTAGCAACAGTTTGAATCTAAAATAGAAGGCAAGAACATACTCAAATCAAAACACACAGAATTAGTGCTTAAACATTAAATAATAATAGACGTATAGAGCACCAGTCATATCCAACTTAAACATCTTTCAGTGTAAATAAACATCGTGCTAACAGAACTTTTAGAATATTTAGTAATTTGACGAGCAGATAACATGGACCCATTTACTCGAATGTTAAAAACAAGTCTAAACGCTCCCCCAGGACCCCATGACATACACATCAATTTGCTTAGACTTTTTTTTTTTTAATTATTAAATCCTATTTCTATTGAACCAAGGCTCTAAGCA
Source organism: Ficus hispida (assembly GCA_025413025.1). Classification (NCBI taxonomy): domain Eukaryota; kingdom Viridiplantae; phylum Streptophyta; class Magnoliopsida; order Rosales; family Moraceae; genus Ficus; species Ficus hispida. Next base: position 15,793,428 of record CM046365.1, on the reverse strand, counting down.
AACAAAGCAAAATACCAAACGAGCTCCAAAATTGTCACATCAATATCCCAGTATCATATTTCACAAGAATAATAGTAATAATAACAAATCCCAAGTTCAGAAACTAAAACAAGGATATCTAAACGTAGCAACATGTTCTTGAGCACTGTGTTAGTGGAAATTATGTGAAGTTTGCAACCTAGAAACCGCTATTACCAAATTTTAAGTTCCTAAATCAAATCTTCGGGTTTTTCATAACAACTAAACCACCTTGTTCCAAAGGCCTAATAGCCTGACCACGTAAGAAAATTACATTGGTAAACCTAAAACAAGAATCGAAGAATGATGCTTATGATTAACAGAATGAAACATGCTCCAATCATGATGACCCATTGTGCAGTTCAGATGAGCTGCTAGTAATTGTGAAGATCGAACTAGTTCTAGGCATTTCAGCAAGAACATCAAAAGCTAATTAGTCCCGCATCATCTTGATGCAAGGCTCATGTATGGGTTCACCTTATCAAAAAGTGAATCTATATTCCAATTATCAAGCCAATTCCATAACCCTACTTTCGTTAGACACCAGTCAAGAGCAAAACAACGGCAAGCTTAACTATGCGAACGGATATTTAGGTGAACTTAAATAGTTTCTATCTTATTCAAGCAAAAAAGGAAACGTACCATCTATATCTACAGTCACAGTGAATATGTAAGGATGTACTATACATCACTGAACTGCAGAGGTCAATTAAACATAAACTAAGGAGCATTAGAGGGGATAATGTTGGAATATTCGGTGGTTACCGGATATTATTCTTTCTATAATTAGATTGCAAATTTGTTTCCCTAATGTTTAGGGTCTCCTGATTGGTTAGGGAAGTTATTGTATAGTAGATTTTTAGGGATAGTTTCTAGTTTCCCATTTATGGAGACTGAATTCATGTATATATGCGTGTGATGTATCATTCTTGAGATATAAAAAATACAGTAAATTATTCCCTAATTCTTCTTTTATGGTATCAGAGCCATACGCTCAAATTTCATTGTTTTCAGTCTCCAGCGTTTTTCAGTCTTCCCTAATTCAGTCTTCTTGTCTTCATCGTCTTCTGGGTAGTGTGTTTCCACGGCAATGAGTTCAAATAAGGAAGTCATCGGTACTAATAAGGATGGTTTACCATTCTCCACTCTCAGCCCAGTCACACCGACAGTGGCTGCTCAGTTTTTTCGAGAAGGATCATCACTGCAGATCACGAATCACAAGCTGAATGGCAAGAATTTCCTCCAGTGGTCCCAATTGGTTCTGATGGTGCTTCGAGGGAGAGGAAAAATCGGCTATATCAGCGGTGAGATTCCGCGTCCCAATTTTGACAGATCCGACTTACGGACAATGGGAACTTAATAATTCCATTGTTATGGCATGGCTGATTAACTCGATGGAGCCCCACATCAGTCGCACGTATTTATTTCTTCGTACTGCCAAGGCCATCTAGGATGCGGTCCGGGAGAATTATTCAGACCTCGAAAACGCTTCACAAGTTTTCGAAATTAAAAATAAACTCAAGGATATTCGGCAAAGGAATTTGGACATCACCAAATATTATAATGTGTTGCAGATTCTATGGTTGGAATTGGACATGCACTATGAGACGGACTGGGGTGACCTTGAAGCCAACGTGAAGTTCAGAAACCATCTGGAGAAGGAGCGGCTATATGATTTTCTTGCTGGGCTCAACAAGGAACTTGATGAGGTGAGAGGACGAATTCTCGGCCGAAGACCCTTGCCTTCCATAGGTGAAGCTTTTGCGGAAGTTCGACGTGAAGAAAGCAGACGCCGGGTGATGCTAGGAGAAAAGAAGGATGCATCTGTGGCTCCTCTTAGTGATAGACTCGTTGAGAATGCTGCTCTTATGACAAAAAGTAGTGGTAACCGACCTTCAGGTGATAAAAAAAACCATCGTCCATGATGCTCGTACTATAACAAACTCGGTCATACCCAAGAACGATGTTGGGACCTTCATGGGAGACCTACCGATGCCAAACCAAGGAGACAGCCTCAAAGCAAAGGATTTCAGGCTACTGCAGCAGACAAAGCAGAGGATACTAGCAACCACGAGACAACTGGGGTTTCTTTGAACAAAGATCAACTTGAACAATTGCTGGCTCTTCTGAAACAGCAAACCGTGACTAATTCCATGACAACAACAAGTAGTTTTGCTCATCAAGGTACAACCCTTCATGTAGAAAATCAAATACCGTAGATACTTGACTCTGGCACATCCGATCACATGATAGGTAGCTCATTCCTTTTTTACTCTTGTACTCCATGCCATGAAAGTTCAAGAGTAAAAATAGCAGATGGAACATTCTCTTGCGTTGTTGGAAAAGGATCTATTCGCTTGTCTGACAAACTTGTGCTCCATTCAGTACTTCATGTCCCAAAATTAGCATGCAATTTGGTGTCTATTAGCAAGCTCACTCGGGACCTTAATTGCATTGCTAATTTCTCTGTTACTTCTTGTCATATACAGGAGCAGGACCGGAGGAGACGATTGGCATTGCTAAGGAGGAGGGCGGACTCTACTATTTTAAGAAGGATGAATGTACGGATAAACAGGTTACAATAGCTGAGTGTATATCTTCTACTTCCAATAAAGATGTAATGATGTGGCATCATAAGTTAGGCCATCCAAATTTTCATTATCTAAAATCCTAATTCTTTTCGTTGTGACAATTAGCCAAACACACACGTATCTCATATCCAGCTAAACCATATATAGAGTCTTGTCCATTCACTCTTATTCATAATGACATATGGGGACCTTCTCGTGTTAAAAATATCACAGGAACTAGATGGTTTATTACATTTATTGATGACCATACCAGAGTCTGTTGGGTATACCTTTTTAAAGAAAAAACCGAGGTCTCAAAAATTTTTCAAAGCTTTAACTCCATGATAACAAATCAATTCCAAACCTCCATTAAATTTTTGAGAACCGACAATGGGATAGAGTGTTTTAACTCCATCTTAGGTGAATATCTAGCAATTAATGGAATTATTCATCAGAGTTCCTACACTGATATACCTCAGCAAAATGGTGTAGCAGAAAGGAAGAATCGTCATTTACTTGAAGTTGCTAGAGCCCTAATGTTTACAATGCATGTTCCAAAATATCTCTGGGGAGAAGCTATCTTAACAGCTTCACATCTTATAAATCGTATGCCATCCAAGATTCTCCAATTCAAAACCCCTATGTCCATTCTTCTACACACCTATCCGATGTTTCGATCTTTTTCCTCCATTCCCCTTAAGATTTTTGGTTGCACAAAATTTGTTCATGTCCATTCCCAGAACCGTTCAAAACTTGATCCAAAAGCAATTAAGTGTGTTTTCATAGGATACTCTTTGACTCATCGTGGATACAAATGCTACTCCCCTATTCTTCGTCGTGTGTATGTGTCCATGGATGCCACCTTTCATGAAACTCAACCATACTTCCCTATCTCTCATCTTCAGGGGAAGAATTTAGACGAAGATGGATTTTGGGAAATCACCATTGAGAAAACACCCTTACCACAACCGGTCCCTCTGCCTTTACCTATTCAAACCGAGTCCAAACAACCTGAATCCCCACAGCCTTTGCCTAATTCATCCTAGCCTATTATGCCTCATTATGATCAATTGGAAATAGGAGAAAATAACTCGGTACCCCAGTTACGTGTTTATTCACGCAGGAATCCTTCTCGGAATTGTAGCAAGCCTGATACCCAGCAAGGTCGGGCGTCTGAACCGATCTTTATTCCTAATCCAGAAACTTCTAGTAGGTCGGTCGATACTGACTTCAGTGACAGTTCCGATCTAGATTTGCCCATTGCTCTCAGGAAAGGTACACGATCATGTACACAGCATCCAATCTCGAAACATATCTAAATATTATCTCCCAGTTTTTCAGCCTTTACCACTATTCTAACGAGTATTAAGATACCAAAAGATATTAAGGAGGCTCTCGCAGATCCCAAGTGGAGATTAGCAGTTCAAGAAGAAATGGGAGCTTTGGAGAAGAATGGCACATGGGAGTTTGTGAAGCTGCCTAGTGGGAAGAAAACTGTGGGATGCAAGTGGGTGTTTACAGTCAAGTTTAATGCAGATGGCAATGTCAATCGATACAAAGCAAGACTGGTTGCCAAAGGTTTTACTCAAGCCTATGGTATAGACTACAAGGAAACATTTGCTACTGTAGCCAAACTCAACTCAGTAAGAGTGCTCCTATCCCTAGCAACTAATTTTGATTGGCCACTTCAGCAGCTAGATGTGAAGAATGCTTTTCTAAATGGGGATTTGCATGAAGAGGTGTATATAGATTCTCCTCCAGGATTTGAGAAAGAATTGGTGTAATCTAAGAAAGTCACTTTATGGCTTGAAGTAGTCTCCAAGGGAGTGGTTCAAGAAATTCACTCAAGCTGTGAAGGAACGGGATTTTGTACAAGCACAGTCTGATCACACTATATTCTACAAACACTCTAAGGATGGCAAAAAAGTAATCCTTATAGTATATGTAGATGATATAATTGTTACTAGAGACAATCAACCTGAGTTAGAATCATTGAAGGGATATCTTGCTAGCAAGTTTGAGTTGAAGGATCTAGGTGCTCTCAAGTATTTCTTGGGTATGGAGGTCGCTAGGAGTAGCTCTGGAATCTTTGTTTCTCAGAGGAAGCATGTACTCGATCTTCTTCAAGAAACAGGTATGTTAGGATGCAAACCAGCGGAGACACCTATGGAGCCTAATGCCAAGCTTGGAATTGATGGTGGAAAAGATATTGATCAAAAGCCGTATCAACGGTTAGTGGACAAACTCTTTTACTTGTCACATACTCGACTTAATATAGCCTTTGCGGTGAGTGTTGTTAGTCAATTTATGCACTCGCCCAAGCAAAGACATCTTGAGGCGGTTCTTAGAATTCTGAGGTATCTGAAAATGACTCCTGGAAGGGGACTGTTCTTCAAAAGGGGAGATTACAAAGCTGTGGAAATTTATACTGATGCACACTGGGTAGGTTCTTCAGTGGACAGAAGATCAACGTCAGGATATTGTACTTATGTTTGGGGTAATTTAGTGACATGGAGAAGCAAGAAGCAACCAGTGTAGCAAGGAGTAGGGCAGAGGTAGAGTTTCGGGCATTAGCGCATGGTATGTGTGTGGGGATTTGGCTTGGACGGTTCCTAGAAGAATTGAAGATATCAAGTAATCCTCCCATGAAACTCTACTGCGACAACAAGGCTGCTGTGAGTATCACCCACAATCCAATTCATCATGATCGAACAAAACATGTAGAAGTGGATCGTCATTTTATCAGAGAAAAAATTGACAATGGTAGCTTCTGCATGACATACACTCCAACTAAGGAACAGACTGCCGACGTCCTAACAAAAAGTCTCTACAAACCGAACTTTGAAGACCTAGTGAACAAGCTAGGAATGACAAATATTTATATTCAAGCTTGAGGGAGTGTGTTGGAATATTTGGTGGTTACCGGATATTATTCTTTCTATAATTAGATTAGCATATTTGTTTCCCTAATGTTTAGGGTTTCCCGATTGGTCAGGGAAGTTATTATAGTAGATTTTTAGGGATAGTTTCTGATTTCCCGTTTATGGAGACTGAATTCATGTATATATGCGTGTGATGTATCATTCTCGAGATATAGAAAACACAGTCAATTATTCCCTAATTCTTCTTTTAGATAACATTAGCGGTTTTACTAGAATAAGTGCATTTTATAGCCGTTCACACAGAAAAATAAAAGCTCCAACAAAATGACAAGAAAACTTTTGAAGTTGATCCGTGGGACATTATTTTTAAAAGCCATGAGTCGATAATAGGTATACATAAATGCTTAACAAACTAACATTTGGAATTCTTCAACCTAGAAAACTGAGACCTTTAGTTCTGTCATTGTATTATGCACTTACAACATCAAAATCATTTGGGCATAAGAAGTAGACATACCTTTTCTCCCACTTTCTCCTGTTGTTCCTTCACTTTCTCCTGTAATCTCTTCAATCTCATGTTTACCCTCAGTCGCTTTTCCTGTTTGCACATAGAGAGACAAAAAATAAGTTCCTTTAGCATATGAATATAACTCGATTTAAAAGAGAATCAAAACCAAAAAAATTATGCTGTCAGAAACTAAAACGAAAGAGAAAAACACAGCAATGAGATCATGCCTTCACATAGCTAACACCAAGCTCTTTCCTTGTGTATCCACGATCCAAGTTCCTCATCACATACTGGTTATAATCCTTTACTATCCTCATTATTATGTCTGATGTAGAAATCCCTTCCGTTCTTTTTGTTTCCTTAAACCTCCCAATCTTTTTAACCTATGAGTACAACAATTGCGTGAAACGAATTAATTACCCTCAAAGAATAAAATGCATAAAAACACGGAAAAGAAGAAGAAACACTAAATAGAAAACCTACAAATTCATAAACATCCTTCCCAGCTCCACTGGCATCAGCATAACTGTAGAAATTTATCAAAAAGAATAGCATCACAAAATGAACCACAAACCGGATAACAGGCACATCTACAATGCTTTTGACACATGTAACAAATAGATAAGCTGTATCTTTTAAACATACCAAACGCTAAACAAGACAAATTCAGAGACCACTCTATTGTCATCTTGAAAGTTGAAACTATTACATTCACCAAAAAACATATCGGGACTCATGGGCTCAAGTACGAGAATCTAGGTTTATTATCCTTACGGAAGCGAGTCGTGAGCCACATAGTCAATATTGTGGTTATCAAGAAATTCTTGGGTGATCACCCAAGGTGCATCAGGAATGACTTCATCCACCCACCTGCACAACAAAGACAACAAACAGCACCCGCTTTCTTCATTACATTACAGTAACACGAGTAGGCAAACTGGCATTTCACAACACACAACGCCTCCACCAAAAGGCACAACGCTTTCTCACAAACGAAAATCAAATTAGATTTAAATTTCTTGATGAAACTGTCAAGTGTAATCATCATAACAGAACTTAAACAATGATCAAGTATAACAACAACAGAAAGAACCAAGTAAAAGGTAAAGGATCGTACTTGCAATGACGGAGAGATTCGTAACGTTCGTCTTCGGTCATAACAGTTTTTCCTTTATACTTGTGTGTGATTGCGTCACTGCAACATCCAACAAGCAGATAGGTATTTGGGAACCTGAATCCACACGTCGATCACCAAAAGATTAGTGCAAATATAACCAGAATTACAAAAACAAAATGGCTAGTTTTCTAGAAACAAAAGAGCATTCCAAGCAATAATTTGCAAAATACGTTAAAAAATAAAGTAAAAATAAAAAAGATGAGAACTTCCATAGAAATAGAAGATTTAACACTAAAATCCCACGATTAAGAACTATAATTTTATGCAAATGCGAAGAGAGAACACAGAAATTGAAATAATCTTATGTGAAATTAAAACAAAAACAAGATCAAATTAGAGAATAAGGCGGATCAAAAGGAGGAACAAGTAAGAAAAGAAAAAGAAAGGAGAAAAAGAAAGAGGAGAAATACGATTTCTTGGCTTGCTCAAGAGAGCGAGCGTGGCCGAAGTGGAAGAGATCGTAGATCCCATCGGCGTAGACGCGGAGAGGGCGGTCCTCCTTAGACGACGGCGGATCGACCACGGAGTTGGAATTGGAATTGGAATCGGAATGATTGCTGATTGAGGGAGTGGAATCCTTGGGCTTCGCCACTTCCATTACGTATTCAATGATTGGAATCGATTTTACCTCTCACCACCACCACCACCACCACCACCACCACAGGACAACGCTTCTCTCTTCGATTTGTTGCGTTAGTTTCAGAAGTTCTTTTTTCACTTTTCTTTTTTAACTCTCTCCCCCTCTCTCTCTCTGTATCTCTGCGAGCATTTGTATTCCCACCTCAGAATATGCGTTAATTCCGTTTACCTCCTCTCTTTTTTTTCCCCTTTTTTTTTAATTAAAATTAAATTTATTTATTTACGATACCGACACGGCGAATGTTACTTCTTGGGCAATTCCTTGGAAAGCTAAACCGTCAATTTATAGTTTACCCAAAAATAATAACAATAATAATAATAATGCAATGGTAAAATAAGGAAAAAAGAAATAGTCGACATGGCAATAGATAACAACAAAATCTAGAGTTTGGAATTGTCCATTCTTTTTTTTTCGAGGAAAAAGAACCTGTTATTAATTTGGATGTGGGACACGTGATGTAACCGGGTTTAATTACAAGCTATTGTTTTCAACAATGGGACAACAAATTACGTGTTTGAGACTTCTACATCAGAGAAAGTATAACGGAGTGCAATTGCTCGACGGAAAAAGATTATTAATAAATTTTGTCATTAATATTAAGTAAGGATTTATTTGGTGTTTGAGTTGAATTTGAGATAATATGAAATTTTTAATTTTGAGTTGATTAATTTTTTAAAAATTAGTTATAAATTTTGTTAATTTTTTAAAAAAGATAAAAATTAAAATAAAAAAATACAATTTAATTGAAATTAAATCTGAATGTTAAATTAAGATTAAAAATATACATTTCTCCTCGAGAATAGAACCCACCCACTTACGGCCAAGGAGTCCAGCAAAATAAAAAATAAAAAAGAATTTTTTCTCCATTCTCTAAGAAAATGGAAGGCCAATGATTATACATATACATATATATATATTTCCCGAGGAAGTGTAAATTCTGTCATGTGTGAGCATTATTGGACAAATTTTATAATGATCTTGCAATTTACTCATGAATACTCATGTGCTTTACTTTGGAAGTGGATTGTCTTTTTTGTTTTCTTGCTTTTTTTTGCTCTTTTTTTTTTTTTTTGGGAGAATCTGGATTGCCTTCTTTTGATAACCCTTTTGTTCTCAATTTACTTTAAAAAAATATTAGTAAACAAAGTTTGATAAATGAAATTGTAGTACTGCATGTGATGTTATTCTCCAAAAGTGTGAGAAAGAAGACAGATAGGTAGATCACAAATTAATTGTCTTGCAAAACTTTGTTTGATTTTAAGTAAACATGTTATTTAAAATATTATAAAGTTAATTAAAATAAAAAAAAGTCCACAGAATGGACACTTGGTAGAATTAGGGTTTGTTTGGAAGTCTATTTTATCCCTAATTAAATTGTATTTTTTGGGCTGGATTTTTGTCTTTTTTAAAAGATCAATAAAAATTATAACTAGTTTTTGAAAAATCAACCAACTCCAACTTAAAAATTTTAACTCCAACCGGCGATCCAAATGCAAACTTAGTTTATTAATCGACAAAGACTTTCAAGGAAAAAAAAAAAAAAAAAAACAAAACAAAACAAAAACAAAAACAAACAACAACAAGAAGACTGGGTATAGACTATAGTCATTAAAGCATACTGACTCTAAGGCTACGTTTAACGTTTAAGCTTAACTCCAACTAAATTATACTTTTTTTTCATCTTAGTTGTTGTATTTTTTTGAAAAGTCAATAAAAATTATAATTAGTTTTTGAAAGTCAACAAACTCTAATTTAAAATTTTCATCTCCAATTAGTGGATCAAATGCAAGCTAAGACTACATTATATAACTTAAAAAAAAAAAAAAAAAAGAAGAAGTTATCATCCACAAAAAACTAAATAAAATAAAAAGAACTGGCATTGAAAAAATTGATGGAATATTCTTGCAAAGCCAGTGCATGGATGAGTGACGGGTGTGTATTAATTATCGGACACAGCTAATCAGATTCATGCGTGGAAATGGAAGATTATACATATAACGCGTAGAATATTGGGATTTTATTATTGTTAATTAATCACATTATTTGCCTTTAACTAGGATCCTGAATTTTCCAGGATAAGCTTAACTAATAATATTATTATTCTTTTCTGCTTTTCACAATTCGAATCGATGCTATTCCTAGTTTAATATTAATGTTATTTTATTTCATCTTCTTCCATAGTTTTAGGAAGACCTGATTAATTGAACTATTGTCAAATATTAGGGCAGTTATAGATTCTTATTCATACATAAAATCAAAAATATAAATGTATATAGTCATGATAAACATAATTAATAATATCTACACTTAGCACCACAAATATTGGGGTTTTTTTTTTTTTTAACTTGAGATAAGGGGAATTCGAACTCTACAATTTTACATAGAGCAATATGTGGTCTTACTACTAGATTATGTCTGCAATCCCACAATTTTCGGATATTAAGTCCTATATCTAAGTCATTCTAGTTATTATCATATAATTATATATGTGTATTTGTGCGTCCCTATTTCTTTCTTTCTTTCTTCTTTACGTGTTGATTATAACATCCTTATCATTAAGGAATCTTTTACTATAGTTGCATAGTAACCGGCCACTTGAACTTGCCAGGTCGCTAGAGTCACTATACGGGTGACAAACGGTCATCTGCCGGTGTTAGTAGACTATTAGTCATTCGCTGGTTCACTCAAATGAGTAAATTTTCATCACACACACGTATCTCTGTCACCGTTGTTTATTGGTCACTCATGAGTGTTCAACTAGTCGCCTAGTATAAGACATTTAAGTTTTAGAAAACAAAATAAGACAACGTATATTTTTCGGGGAATCAAACTTAAAACTAACTCTTACACTGAAAATATATACTTTTAATGGAAGGAGAAATATCAATAATTACTTTTGGGTAAACGATAATTAATTAAGAATATAAGAAAAGGAAAGTCAATACAAGGAATTAGGGGCAACTTTTTCCCTATACCTCGTATAAATTTCATAAGAGAACATATTGCAAATAAATTACATTAATGTGAAAGAAAGAGAGGGTGTAAAAGAGGAATAACAAATTAAGCTGATTTAAGTAGTGGAGTAGGGCAACAACCATTGGTCCGCATCAATAAAAGACACATTAAGAAAAACAGAAGCTTCTGTGTCATTCAGTTTCTGTACATAAGCAGCTCTCATGCTTAGATTAGCTCCTGGCCCTGAGCAGTCATATTCACCATAGTAAACTGTCCTGTAAAACATTACAATAAGGGTTATTATAAATATTTCCACTAATAATATATATAGCCTTTACGATGTGCTAGAGTTATATATATATATATATATATATATATACTTATACATATGTTTATATACATACTGGTCTCTGTTGGATCATTGAAGTCATTCCATCCTTCGGGGAAATAATATTGGACATTGTTGTGCGGCAAAACACAACACGTGAAAACGGCCTCCAAGCTCGGCCTAGCCACACTCTGCCGGTGCCTCCAACGGTGCAATTGATGAATGCAAAGCCTGTGTTGTCGTCCTTTAAAGTTCTGCCGTGCGCGGTGACGCATCCGTCTATGAACTTTGATCCCTCCGCCACCGGGTTCGCCATTGAAATCAGCTGGCAATCCTGCAAGTATATATGCATTCATCTTAAACTAAGTATATATTTATATATGATTCTGTTTTAATGATTATTTTAATATTTAGTAATTAATTACAACGATCTTGTTTCAAGACGTCCCTGAACACATTGTGTAAGGGTGGAAGTCAGTGGCGGATTTGGAGGGGGAAATTTTTTATTCTTTTTGTTTTACCCCAAAAATTTTATAATTTTTATTATTTACCCCACTGAAAATTAAAAATTATCATAAAGTACCTACTTTACCTCCACTAAAAAAAATTATCACATAATCCCCACTAAAATTAATGCTGTTAAAAAAGTTTATAATTTTACTATTTTACCCCCACTAAAATTAAAATTCTCACATAACCTCCCTATAATTTATTTTTATCTTGAAAAAGAATTTTGATATACATCCCTATTAAAATATATTTCTGATTCGTCCTTAGTGAAAGTTGGATATATATAATAATGACTCTCCTCAACACACCGATTGGTTTGATCACTATAAATACTAAATATTAGAAACTTGCTACCTTGTATCTCATTTTCAATTAACTATATAATCCAATTGTCAGATAAAAAAAATTATATCTGAGTCATTGAACTTTTTCAAGCGACAGCTGACAGCTTTTTTTGAACTGCTGAAATTATTTTTAGAAGATTTGAGGTGCATCGCGCTTTAGAAATTTTTGGGATATATATTAAATAATTTATCAACTAACCATACTTTATGAGTTTTAAAAACTATTAGATGATGTGACCTTAATTAAACTGTTCTGCGAGAAAGAAAATGGGATTGAGTACTATTTCCAATCCCAAACGTTATTCATTAGCAAAGTTTTTTTTTTTTTTTTTTTGATCTGTCAAAGTAATATTGTTGAATAATCTGGTCGACAACCCTCTAAGTAACACATTCTCTCTCTCTGATCTACATATATGGACACACACACACGCGGATCCGTCATGTGATTTGCACGAGCAACGTTACTTAAAGAGAAGCAAGTTTTAAACAATTGTTTTATAATTAATTAAATTTATAGCTAAAAGCAAGAGTTTTTGTTTATTTAATTAATCCAACTAATGCACTAATGATGGTTTCTCATCAATTTAATGCATGCACGTTTAGTTTGGAAATTAAGAAACTATTATATTAGATGCATGCACGTTTAGAGCAAGTCGATGTGTCATCATCAATATCTAAAATCTAAACCAAATAAAATAAGATTTATTTTATCCACTTAATTGCATGATTAATGATGATTTTAATATTGTTATTATTTAGCAAGACGTGAGCTGAATGACTAGTACCCACATTGAGAATGTTTTATATCTACAAACATGAATTTATTAATTATATTCTAATTAGTACTAGGTACATATATCTATATATAGACATAACCAAAATTAATGGTCTGACATATTATAATCATAATAAAGAAATTTTTTGGAGAACCCTACATTATTATTTTCATTTAGTACTTTTAAGAGTAGAAGCACCGGTAGTAGTTGTAGTAGTGTTTATTATGATTCTCGAAATTTTATAGCCCACTTCTTGATTAATCATTCTAATTTTAGTTCTTTTTCGTCAATTTGACGGGATATTTACTAACTAGATTTTTGGGTTCGTATGTCAAAACTGATTCATCAAGTTTGCAATAAATTTGAAGTTTCATTAACGAATTAACAAAATTGAAAAAAAAAAAAAAAAAAAAAGGGTAAAGTAATTACCTCATAGAAGGACCTTGCATTTCCAAAGATGAAATCAATGGAGCCTTGAATGTAGCACTCTTTGAAATAATGCCGACCCTTATCGTCATGAAGAGTGTCTTGTGCTCCAAAGAATCCACATCCCCAGAACGCAGATTGATCTCCTGAGACCCTAATTGCCACTCCTTGAGCCCCAACATCACCTGGCTTCGGAATCGGAGCTACATTCTAGAGCACGAATGATAAAAATTTTAAGCTTAACGAAAAATGTACTTAATTAATAGTAATATAGGGATAGGATCTGGCTTTCTAAGCATATCTCACCATGAAGCTTATGTTCTTGGCGATGAAGTTGTTGGAGAAAACTTGAACGGAGCCACTATTGAATGTTCCGCGTGACGAATTTGCTGTGTCGTTCCAGACAATTGCCGTCGAAGTATAGCCCTGTCCTTGAAATGTTATGTTTGGTTTGGTTCCCGGAATCATCACTTTCTCACTATTAAATGGACACAACAAGATATTGAAATTAAGGTACCTATTATACATTGGACAGAAATTCCAAAACTAAAGTGAAACGGATCGTAAGTATTACTTACTAGTAAAGGCCGGAATTAATCCATATTATGGTTCTTTTCTGGCTCGTCGGAGTAGTAGGAACTGCATCTATTGCGGCTTGAACCGTCGTAAAATTGCAACATCCATTTCGATCCACGCAAAGAATAGAGGTCGTGTTAGGGTCTATAGTTGGAAATTGAGGTTTAAAATCGTCGCAAATCGATGTCACGTTGCCCTTTTCAGGACGTTTTCTATCGTGATGATGCCTACAAATTGTGTAGGAGATGAGAGATGAAATAATCGGTGATGATAACAAAGAGGTAGTAACAAGGTCGATCAAATCTTTGAAGGATGGTGATTTTGTGGTACTTAAGAGATTGGTGGATGCTAAAAGTACTGAAAAAATTGCAACAAGCAAAGTTAGACATTTCATTGTGGGACTCATTATTATTACTATTTATATATATTATATACTTTTTCTGAATGGCGAATTTATTCAGAGGAAAAAAGGCCAAGAGAGGGAATGAAAAATATATTTGAACTGGAACAAATATATGTGGTGATCACAAATATATAAACATGCACTTGAAGTGAAAGGGTCTGGTAACTTGTCTTGCAAATTACCCTGTCCCCCCCTTGTAGAATTCTTATAAAAGAGTTTCTGACCTACCAAGCTTAAAAATGGTATTGGTATGCTTGAATTTTTCTTTCTTCGATTTTTCATTCTCAGCATTTCTTGAGAGTAATGCTTAAATAGGTTTAGTTTGTTCAAATTCTTGTGAAATTCGTAGCTTAACTTTTACAAAAATGGTTTGTTCAAAAAAAATTTTTTTTAATTGCATGCTTGAAAACCTCCCAGCCACTAGTTAATTAATGATTAGAGTAAAATTATATTATATATTTCTATCTTCAATATTTAATCAGCCTTTAATCAAAGGCTGAATACTTAATTTAATTCGTTTAACTTATCCGTACAAGTATAAGTACATATTTCAACGTCAAATTACCTTCTCCACCTTTAAAATCATTATTAGATTGAGCCTTTTGCTTACAAGCTCCTTGGACCAATAAAACAGCCCTTTACAGTTATCTCGAAGTTTGATGGCATGTTTACTCGAGTGTACAAGTAAGAGTGAACCTAAATCTGAATGAATAAAATTTATAATCAGAAAGTTGTTTATTTATCTTTATAGGATTCTAAATTGAAATCATTATGAATCTAATTCATATGTTTACTTAAAAGTGATGATGACCTAATATTTTCGGTTAAGTTTCTTTTTTTGTTTGTCATTTTCGTTTGGGACCTTTCTTGCTAACAGTTTACTTTCTTTCTCTTTTTTTTTTTTTTTTTTCATGGTTTCATTCTAAGCAAAGTTACCATCCATTTTAAGTAAGAGCCCAAGTTTAAGGTCACCGCAGCTCACACTATAAGTGGATTTGTATTTATATGCAAAGCAAAAATTTTTAGTTTAATACTTTAATTTATGAAGGGTAAGTTACTTCTCAATAAATAACATATATCTTTTATAAGTAGTTGTGATATTATTATTAACCAATGCTTTGCGATTTTTTTTTTTTTTTTATTACAAACCAATGCTTTCGACCTTGCTTCCTATGTGATCTGCTCGAACCATTTTTTAAAAATTCATACATATATAAAACATATAGAAGCTAGGGTTTAGTGAATATGAAATTATTACTCCAATTGTTTTCCCTAAAAAAAAAAAATCCTTGACAGCTAGCTGACTTTTAAAGAAATCATATGAGGATAGGACCTGCCTAAATTCATGTTGACATGTGCTCTTAAATTCACATATAAACACATGATCTTTTTACTTGAGAGTATTTGACAAACCTGATCCGCGGTTCGGCACACCAGTTAAGGTATGAGATTGATATTATGAACTATAGGTCTTCAAGTTATTATTGTAAATTTAACGTAGCAATAAATTCACATTTAATCCTTAATAATAAGTTTGAAAATTCATATATATCCCGCCCTACCGAAATTCAAAAATATCTATACGTCACTTCATGTTGGAAAACAAAAAAAAATAACAATAACTAATCACAAAGTCTAAAGATAGTCTCAAATTCAAACAAAATATTATATCATAAACATAAGAATAAACAATAAAGATCCAAATCAAACTTAAACTACTTAAATATACATAATTAATACATTATAATAAAAATCCTAATAGAACTCTAATTCCTAATTTTGTCCTAGCTCAGTCCCCTTAAAATTAAAAAAAATACAAAAACAAACCGACAAAAAAAAAAAAAAACAAACTATTGCTCGAGTTTAGGTAGAAGGCTGGATATATAGTATTCGATTAAGTATGAAAGATTGAAAAGTCAGTCAAAATTCTCAGGAGGTAAGCATAGTATTAAGTAATTAAAAATCCTAATGAAAATCAATCTAAAATATAAATGATGATAAATTAAACTAGAAATCCTATAAAATTAACTCTAGTTCCTAATTTTATGCTGCATCAATTAGCAGCTGTCAGTGAAGACCAGATATATTTTTGACTCTTACTATTAATTACAATTATCAGAAAGAAACAAAATACAATTTTAAAATTAGTTAACATAATCTAAGGAAAATTTATTGGTCCTTTTTCAAACTATGTAACAAAACAAGGTTCCAAAATCAATAAAAATAAAAATAAAAAAAGATTAGAATTATCTTGGGAAAATGGAGTCAGCTTATAATTCGATTCATTCTGAGAGATGATATATATATTACATGGCAATATATATATGTGTGTGTGTGTGTGTGTGTGTGTGTGTGTGTGTGATATTCAACTAAGAGCATATATATATAAATGTGCAACATTTCTCTTCTGAAAGGCAATATATATATGTGTGTGTGTGTGTGTGATATTCAACCAAGAGCATATATATATAAATGTGCAACATTTCTCTTCTGAAAGGTCCTGCCCACAATACTACGCACAAGTCTAACCAAAAACTCATGTTTCTAGCACAAGCTTAACAATCCCATCCTTAAGAATACTACATAAATATTTTTACTATTATCCATGTATTCATGCTCCCATTTAAGTGAGACCTTTTTTTTTTTTTTTTTTTTTTAAAGCCATAAGCCAACTTTTTGGATCCCCTTTTTTTCTTTTTTTTTTTTTTTGGGCTAAAAAATTAAGTGGAGGATTTTTTTTGGGGGGGGGGGGGGGGTGGTGTTAAGTGGAGAGTGGTTGCCACGCTTTTAAATAAGCTAATTTCTCAATAGTTACCACTCTAATAATTGTTGATGGCGTAATCGTTCTGGCACTGGAGATCATCTATCCACCAGGAAACGAAGTGCGTGAGAACTAGTAGGCTCTGTTACTCGTCCAATAGAGAAGATCCAACCAATAATGTGACCCAATCATACCAGAGAAGTCGGATCGCGATTGTAAATGAAGTCCATCCTTGGATCATCGGATTGACCTACCAGCACCCTTGTTGGGTTGTTAGTCTCCGAATTACCTCTTCTTTAAAATCCTCGAGCGGATCACCATTCAGCTCTGAGGTACCGGCCCGAACTATACTTCCTTGACCACAACTAAGCTCCTTGCGGGATGGTCGGCCCATGAAAACTCTGCCACACCTTTTAATATTGACTAACAATCATATCGTGGCAGGACATGCCACACGCACTACTCTGCATCACCTAATACCTAACATTCAGTATCTATCACTGTACATGTCCTTGTCTCTACTCTAGCGCCACCCTATACCATCTGACCGAACTGACACAATACTGGATGTCTGTACCAATACTAATGACCTACACTCGTGTCTCCTTATCACCCGAATGGTAGGGCATGTGATATCCGTCTAGTGAAGGTCAAGTATTCATATACCCGGAGCATGTCTATCCACCGGGACCACTCGAAATATGACTCATCAGGGTCACCCGAGGACCCAAACCCGTGGGAAACATCTATAAATAAAAAAGTGCATCACTTTCTCAGTTATAGACTAATTTTCCTTATCAAAATTATACTTATTCGCTTGCTCATCAGTGCTTCGTACTAACTTAAGAATCGAAGTGTCCTTAGCAGACACCCTACTGATATCCTCTTTATTCCGAGATGCTTCTCTTTTACAGGCAACTAGGTGGAGTATAATGACACAAGGCTGATCAGGTTTAGTGACCCCATCTAGTGTTATGTTAAAGATTTTTGGCCTCAACAAGAATCTTATGCTATATCAAGGATCATCAAGAACAAATTAAAATGGGAAGAAAATAAAAAGGTTAAGTTGCTTCAATGCAACCTGAAATTTTCGTTATATGTTAGAGTTGGACCTACTTTTTAATTTTGACATTTTGGGCTCTAAATTTCACAATCCTTCAAAATGCAACTCCCTGATAAAGAATGTCAATTAGTAGATGGTAATTAGGGTGTTACGAAACGCCTAAATTTAAAAAGTTTAATGTCCAATTTGCCAACCCAAAAAAAAAAATATATATATATATATATATATATATCGCTCCATCATGAGCAAATAGAAATAGTGAAGGACAATTTTGTTCACTGCTTAATATTAGTTAGCTATTGGATCACAATTAATTACAACAAATTTCAAATTTAGAGTTCCATTTATTAGACAAAAAAAGTTGAGTTACCAAACACCAATAAATTCAAGATTTCCATTTATTAGACTATTCGCATGTTCTAGATAGTGATTATATATATATTTTTCTTTATATTGAATTTGGGATCCACTGATCTCTTGTAGCTATAGTAAATTTATGCAGAAGTTAGTCCCCGTAGTCCTGTGCTAAAATGCAAGATTTAATTCAGTTTTATCTAAAAGTTCGTGCAATATATACATATATATATATATGTATGTACTACTATAATTAGCTTATAAATGGAACAAAAAAATGTGACAGTATGAAATATTATAAATATGAAGGCACGTTTTTTTGACATGACCCAATCACTGTAAGAAGTTTGAAAAATATTTGAAGTTGGCTGATTGATAATCATGTGAATACCAACCAATATTGAACGAAAGGTAGAAAGAAGATTGATGTAATCTTGATGAATCAAAAGGATACCTTATCTTTTTTTTTTATTATTAAATTAGCAAAGATTAGGGTTTATGTAATTTGACTTTTTTTTTTCTTTTTTTTTTTTTCCAAATGCAATTTCTGCTTTCGACGTCAATGGGCCCCACGCTGAGCTCTCATTCACCCCCTCTTCCCATTCCATTTCTCCCTCAACTTGAGAGCTGTCCCTCTCACCCATTTTCTTGTTTATTAGAGGCGACAGACGCGCTACAGGCCCACACCCACACCAATTCCCTTCAATTTGATTCTCTCTCTCTCTCTCTCTAATAAGGAGAACGACAGTAAACATCAATAAATCAAAGATAAAAAGCCCGTACAAGTCATTAAAATTGATTCCAATCTATAATATATGATGAAACTCAGTAAGAAATGAATCAAGTTCTGATGATGAAAAAATTTCTCTGAATACCGGATGACACGTCAGTAAAATTTGATTCTCTTTCACTTTCTTATCCTTTTTTTTTCCATTAAAAAATTAATATACAATTATAGAAAACATCTCTTATTTAATCTTCAGATTACGTCATTCAATTATATAAAAAAAAACAACATTAATTAACAAAATTAACATATTTTGATGCTAAGTTATTGTTTAGTGACAAGCATTGTTAATAAGTATTTGTTTGGGATGATTTTTCATAAATTGATCATGATGCTTCATATTTGTACTCGTGTTAAACCTTTTGCGTTTTATTATTTATTTTCCCAAAAGGTGCAAAAATTGTTCAAATGAGTTCGGATTTTATTAATGTGAGAACATATTTTTCAGACCAATTTTCGGATAGATAAAAAATGGTAATCGATATTTCAAATAACTCACGATTGAATAGTCTACGAAGTTATTACATCACATGTACCATATGCAATAATTTAAACCATAAACGAAGACAAGTAGATAACTATGACTATATATACAGCGGAATGTCAAACCTTAATTTCCCATAGGTTGGTCCAAGAAAAGTAATTCCCCGCCATAGGTGTGTATACATGAGGAATCTAAATTTTGTGATTTGTGGGGCATATTCACAAAAACAATCTTTGTCAATATTAATATTCACCTTTTTCTTCATGATATTTGCTAATCTAATTTGATTGTTCAAGATTGTTATATTGATATACTAGTACATGAGCAAATCTATATTTAATTTGATATTGAAAAAAGTATATATATATATATATACATTTTTTTTTTTTTGCTTACCGTCTTAAAAGAGTTTATTATTGTCAATTTAGGAGATATAACAATAAATTAAAGAAGGCAAATTCTCACGGCAGGAGTTAAAATTTTTTAAAAAAACTAAATACAATATTGAAATCTGCTTACTCGTGACAATATTCAAATGAAGGTCTTTGACTCTTTTCTTTTTTTTTTTTTTTTTCGCCCTCTCAGCAAGGCAACTCGATCCTTTAGCCAACAAGAGTACAAGAAATTTTGAAAAAAGAAAAAAGAAGGGGGGGAAAAAAAGAAGTTGAAGAAGCAAACAAGCTTAGCAACTTTCAACTATACCTGAAGAAATGAAGAATCAATTAGAAACACAGTACCAAGGAAAACAATACATATATATATAAATTCTTAGCCGAAAACAAAATCAGGCAAAGAATTCGGAACTAATGATGTACTTTGTCCAAGCATGATTTATTGATGATGCAAACCCAAACCCCACAAAAAATAAAATAAAATAAAATAAAATAACAAGTGAACTTTAGAGAAAAAAAAAAAAAAATGATCTGCCTAAATTAAAGCCGCAACAATACTGGCTTGAAACAAAAGTAAACAATGCGCTACTTGTAGAAACGTGCAAAGCTACTTTGGCATTATCAAGTGTGTGTAAAAGGACACATGCACACACACATATATATATATATATATATAATTTATATAATATATTCTATGTACATTGGTCAAATATACCCCTCCCCAATTAGACGAGTTAGCTTGTAATTTTTCTAAGTCTTCTTCTACCAAACTCTTTTCTCCTTTATGACCCTTTCTCAAAATATGAAACTGTTACTCCGATTCTCATTCGGCGAATTCGAAGAATTAGGCCTCGCCGCCGTCGCAGTCGCCGCCGGAGCCATGGCTTGTGAACCCAACAGAAACCCTTCTGTAGTGTTACTAGAACTACTGACCCCCATGTTGCTCACCGGCCGGCCGGAGCTCAGTCTCTGAAAGAAGTTATCGTGACCGGCACCGGCACTGGCAGCACTACCGGAGAACATGTACTGCTGACTCTGCTGCTGATGTTGATACAGGTTCTGCTGATGATGAAGATGAAGATTGTGATGATAACCAGCCGGTGCTGCTGGCACCATGACTGCACTAGGGTTTGCGAAGCCTTGACGGGAGGCGCCGAGCCCCAAAGCGAAGCCCGCGGGGTGGTGGGACCCGGCGGCGGTGTAGGGGGCGCTGGGGCCACCGGTGAACTGCTGCACCATGGCTCGGAAGTTGGTGGTGTCAGTGTTGAGTAGGGTTGTTGGGGTCCGCCGGGAAGCCCTAGAGCGACGTCTTATCGGCCTCGACACTCGGCCGCCTTCGGGGCTTGACCGGTTCACCGCCGTGGGGCTGGAACTGCCGGTTACGGCGGCTGTGACGGCGGGAGATTCTGAGACTCGATCGGGGAAGAGAGTTGGCTGATCGGAGGTGCTTGAGCTAGGAGGTACTGCTTGACCGGAGTAGGTTTGGCTGTAGAATTGTATCCATTCCGTCGAGTTCGACATGGTTTCGCTCATGCCGGTGAGCTTACAAGAATCTAAAAAGAGAGAAAAAGAAGAAGAAGAAGAAGGGGAGTTTCAGAAATCTCTGAAATCCTCTCTCTTTTGTAAGAGGGAAGGGAAATGAGCTCAGAAGATTGTCGTATTTAAGGAGGTTTGCCTGGTCAAAGTGAAGACTTTTTCGGGATGATCCTGACCCTTAATTTGGTTTAACATGAAGATACCAAACATCTCACCTGCAAGCCACGTTAGAATGTGGCGGAAAAATATTCTCCAGAATATTTCCACTTTCATTTATCCATACTAATATTATTAAGCACACATGATAAATTATTATGCAACAAATTATTTCGTTCATGGTTTTATTTTTTACACAATTATTCAGGATGAGAAATTTGAATTCTATATATTTTTATGAAATTAGGTTTAAGCATGCTAAATACTTCTTTTTTTTTTTTTTTTTTTTTGTACTTTATAAATTAATGTAACATTTGACTAGTGTGGAATTTTGTGTAATAATACAAGATCAAACCCATATCATGATAAATTTAAACCCCACCTAACCTCATGTAGTCTTTTGGCGTAATGATCATTTGAATCTAGGTCAATTGAAAGTAAAACATTGAACCTATTTAATAAAGTTTTTTTAAAAGTTGTTTTTAGGTTTCTGATTTCAATAGTTATTTAATAATTATTTTGATGATCTATAATAAGAGCTTTTAATCCAAGTTACATAATATACTTCTTAAAAAAAACACTCTTTTGATTAGACTTTGGATCTTGAATAATCTTTGTTTTAGTAAAACATTATAAAATTAATATTGTTATTTTTATTGCTTATTAAAAAACTCAATTATTCTGACTTCTTAAGGTATTTTAAAAATATGATTCCAAATATTTACTAAAAAGACATTTTTTATACTTCTTTTTTTTCTATTGTCTAAAAGCAAAAGCTTCCTCTGACAAACGGCGTCCATTCTCTATTTCCATGAGCTCTTACAACATGACAAGGTTCGGCTGTAAGCCTGAGTACATTCAATGTGTAGCGGTATTAATATAATTTCTCGATTTATTTAGAAAACGTTTACTAAATCATAAAAGAATATAATAAAATTGAAAAGTAAATTAAAGAGCTAAGAATAAATTTGTTGATTTTCTTTCAAGCGTTACTTGTCTATTAGACGTTGATATAAGAAACAATATGATCAATAAATATTTCATCAATGTAATTACTTTTAAGGTGTGTTTACATAATTAAATCAACATCATCACCTTGCATAACATATGAACTTATTTATCAATGGCAAACATTTAAATTTGAAAAATTGGGAATCAATTATTAATGGTATACATTTAAATTTGATAAATCGGGAATCAATATTAATTAAGAGGTAAGGATTGGTATTTTCTTTTTCATTATCTATATTGCTTGGGATCATTAAATTAATATTCTTAATTTTGTAAATAGCACGTGAATCATGATTAAATGGTAATTACAGAGTAACTACATGCATGGTCTAGTAGCAATTATATATCTAATTCTATACCCAACTCTATTATAAGGTATAAGGTTTGAATTCATCACCTCCAAGTTAAAAAACAAAAAAAAAAAAAAAAACAAAAAACAAAAAACAAAAAACAAAAGAATTATGATACAAAATTACAAATGTCTATGCTAATAATTTGTTGTCTTGAAATTGAACTACGAAATTCCAAAACTTTATATATATATATATATATATATATACATACATACACATACTAGTTTAAAGCATATGCGATGCACATGATTAGACATATTTGAAATTTATCTAGATAAGAAAAAAATATATATGAGTAAATTAAACCAAAAAAAGCAACAAAATACTTGAAAATTTTAAAAAATATATATATGCATGAAAAAAACACCAAAAAGATAAAAAGGAATAAAATGTTAAAAATATTCCAATAAAAAAAAGGGACTAAAATGAAAAAATAATTTTATTACCTAAATAATCAACAGAGCACCTAAAAAAAAAGGAGGCATGAAAAATGACCAAAAAGATAAAAAGGACTAAAATGTTAAAAGTATATAAAAAAAACTGCAATGAAAAAATTAAAAAAATGCATGAAAAAACACCAAAAAGATAAAAGGATTAAAATGTTAAAAATATACCAATACAAAAAAAGGACTAAAATGAAACAATAAAAAAAATTGAGCCGAAAAGAGAGAGAGAGAGAGAGAGAGAAAAAAAAGGAAAACTAAGGGATCAAAAAAATTTTAAAAAAAATTTCACCAAAAAAATCAACAAAGTACCTAAAAAAATAAATTAAAATAAAGGTATAAAAAAATGTCAAAAAGATAAAAGGATTAAAAAGTTAAAAATATATCAATACAAAAAAAAAGTGATTAAAATGAAAAAAAAAAAAAAAAAAAAGGCCAAAAGAGAGAAAAGAAAACAAAAGGACAAAAAAAAAAAAAGATTATTGTCCAAAAGAAACAAAATCTAAAGACTTGTTTGGCATCCAAGTTTCATTTAAATTAAACTGTATTTTTTTATCTCAATTTTTATTTTTTTTCTGAAAAGTCAATAAAATTTATAATTACTATTTAAAAAATTAATACTATTCATTGTTTGGTTAAACAACTCAAACCATCCAACTCAAACTTTTTTTGTCTTTTTTCCAAAAAGTTTTTGTCTTTTTCCCAAAAAATTTTTTGTCTTTTCTGAAAATTCAAAAAAAATTTACTATTCAAACTTAAAAATCTCAACTCAAACTACTACACCAAACACCTTACAAGTCTACATGAAGTGATATTCACACTTCTTATTTATTGTATACATATATACATAAATATATATGTGATATCATCATGAGTGAGCCATATTCAGCCCATAGTAATATTAGTGCCGATAACTAGTGGTAAGAATTTGACATGCAATATTAATAGATAAAACTTAATGGTATAATGAAGAGCGTCTGGAAGGCTTGTGCTTTGGGGCACATTTGGAATATTTTTAGGAAAGGGCAGAAGTCGTTTGTATGGTTCGTGGAAGTGACATTAATAATGACAAAATTAATAAAAACTCATTTATCAGCAGGAATTGAAATTGATATAATTGATTTTTCATAATGGCATCGGCTTCGTCATCGTCAACGTGGCCTCGTCAGCAGTGAGGGATGAGGGCTGGTGGTGACCGGTGATGGTGGTGGGTAGGTGACAATATTGTTAGGAATCTACTTTGAATTTCTGTCTGTCTGTCTTTTTTGCCCTTCTTAATATTAACACAGTTTTTGGGCAACCACGAAACAGCCTCGAACCTTCCCAATATCCATATTACCTTTCTCTGACCCATCTCGCCGCCACAGCCCCATTTCGCGAATTTAATCACCAACCCCCCCCCCCCCCCCCCCCCTTTTTTTGGCCTTTTTTCTTTCTCTCTTTCTTTCTTGTAATGAAAATGGTATTTTCACATTTCCAATCCATGATTGTTTTTCATATCCATGATTGTTCTCGTTTCCGTTCTCAGTATTCGAGAATTTAGTGAAATCATATATAGAACTATATTATATATGATATCTTAGATATTCTCCCATTAAGCTCACCTCAATAAATGATGATTCGAACTCTAATATTAAGACTATAGAAGATATAAAAAAAATCTAAAATTATTATGTAACTAATATCAGTGATAGTGTTATGAATTTATTAAAATGAAAAAACAATGATATGATATGAAAAAACAATAGCATATTATGACTATATAATCAAGAAAATTTTGACAAGACAAAAAATTTTTATGGAATTTTTATGGTTTAAAATAATACTTTGTTGCTATTATATTTCATCTGTGTGATGTAAACCACACGATACTTTAAGAAATGAAAACAACAATGACGTTTTGAAAATTCTTCCATAATACGAAACTTATTAAAATAAGCACGGTCTAACTTAAATTATGATATTATTGATCTATTAAACCTGCTCCCACCATAAATTTTTTCTACTTTTTTTTAGGATTCACCATGTTAGATGTTGATGAAAGGTAAATAAAGTTGTGGTACTATTTTCGTTTAATAAAGTCATATTTTGACTTTGGAGCTTGACGACCAAAACAAGTCCTTTTTTTTTTCTTCTTCTTCTTCTTTTTTTTTTTTTTCTCTTTTTTTAAGGGATTGATCAAAACAAGTCTTGTATGTTAATATGAGCACAAACTCATTTATTTCATCGGGAGCAGAGGTGTAAACCTTGTGGGGGTGGGAATGTTGTCCGTGACAAACTGTATTTTTCGGGGATCTATGTTTTTTTTTTTTTTTTTTTTGGGTCAAATTATAAAAGTCAGGACATGTTTATCAAATCATAAAGAAATTAGTAGAAAGAAAATATGATTTGAAAGAAAAATATAAAGAAATAAAAATGAGGGTTAATATTGATTTCGTTTCTACGATTTACTTGCCAATTAGAAACAAACAATCCAATTCATTGGGATTATGTAAGTAAGTTTTGTAGACATTTATCTTTATTAACTAAGCATAATCAAAAGGGTGTAAGGATTGAGTTTCTTATATTTTGTGAAGCCCTACTAAACTCTGTAATGTGAGAAATCATATAATTAGAAAGAAAAATGGATCACTCTTTTTCATTTTTTTTCTTTTTCTTTTTCTTTTGATGTGAAGTAAACACATCATAATGCAACATTAATATCTCAATTTATAGCCAGTGTTGAATAAAAGGAGGCAGCAAAATGCACACAATTATCACGTACTTGTTAATTATCTCGTTTTTTTTTTCTTTTTTTCGAATTTGG
The DNA here is from genome assembly GCA_025413025.1 of Ficus hispida. Taxonomy (NCBI): domain Eukaryota; kingdom Viridiplantae; phylum Streptophyta; class Magnoliopsida; order Rosales; family Moraceae; genus Ficus; species Ficus hispida. The sequence goes on along the minus strand of CM046365.1, from coordinate 15,767,169 downwards.
AAATAGAACATTCGAAATTTTCATCTTATGATATAATCAGATATGAAGTTAACGTATTAATATACCCAACCCCTTGTCACATGGTATGTGAAATAAAAATGCAATGCCCCTTGGGTTTTGGATTGATTTATCGGAGCTTGATAAAGTCTTCAAAAAATAATATAAAATAAAATAAAAGAAAAAAGAAAACCTATCTTATTTGTGCTCAAAGTAGGAAGGGATTCAAGTCGTAAAGATATAATAATTACATATTAAGACTAACGGTGGTAGGGACATTGTTCAATTGTCGAATTTTGTTTCTTTCAATGAAGCTTGGAATTATCAGAACTTCATGCATTTTTAGTTGTATTTTTTAGGAGATATCATGCATTATTTTTCTTGCGGATGGAATTTTTTTTTCTCTCTTTGGATTTGCTATATATATATCTTCATTTTATTTTAAGGAAAAAGGGTAGATGATCTTTTATGTTAGAAGTCTCAAAGAATTTATATTTTTCTTTTCAGCCCGGTTCTTTTGTCTCACCCTTCGGACTTCTTGTTAACTTACTAGTACTCATCTCTTTTTATTTTTAAGTAGTCGTGCCAATATTAAATTGGGACGAAAACTCTATGATGTAAGCTTTTCCCACCCTTTTTTCCTAAAAAATAAACACAAAATAAAAATTTTAAATATAATATTATGTGTTAGTTTGCTACTCGATCGAGCTTGTATCGAGATCGCTTTGAAGTTGGGGTAGGTTTGGCAAGTGTAGCTCCTATGCATTAATTTAAAAAAAGAAAAAGATAAAGATAAAGAAAAAGAAAAAGAAAAAGAAAGAAAGAAAAAGTTAGAGGTAAATAATATTCTTTGCTCGTTAATCAAGCAAAGAATTAGGCAGATTCTGGTAGTGACTGGTGGGGCACTCATAGGAGAACACCAATTTGTAGAAATATACTTCCAACTTCCAAGATAACAAGAAGACAAGTCAATCTCATTATTGTTTTGATTTGTTTGTTTTCTTTAGCTAATTTTTATTCTTTTTTTAATTATTAGATTTAATTTTTTAATTTTATATAATTTTGATTTATATTAATTTTTTTTAATTGGAGTAAACATAAAAAATTAATAATGTTGGTAGACAGTATTTTCTGTTAATTTTTAGATAGAATTCGTTAATTCGCATCATTTTTTTACTAAATTATTAACAGACTTTAATTGTCGTAATTATGAATCAAAAACTATAAAAACTTAAAAATTTAAAGATTAAATAAGTAATTTACTTTTTTTTTTGGACAAAATAACTTCGTACTTAAGCAAAGAAGACTCAATTTCCTTTAAAAGATTTTTAAAAGATTAAAGAAGAAGAAAGGGAAACAATACTCAGTCAAATTAAGGAAAATGTTACTAATGATTTGTTTGGTATCATGAATACTCAGTCAATTGAGGTATCTCAATATTTTAGAAAAATATCATTTTGAATGTCTTGAATCAATTTTTAGAACATTAATTATTTGTTTGGTTTACAGGTTCAATTATAACTAAACAGTATTTTTTTTTGTTGAATTTTTGTTTTTTTTTTTCTAAAAAGTAAAAAAAATTATAACTAATTATTAAAAAGTTAACTAATTCCAATATAAAATATTTCAAACTCTAATCGGCGATCCAAATGGAAGTTAAAAGTTTTTTATCCTTTTAGTTTTTTTTTTAAAGAATAAAAACATACAATTTTTTATGAAACCTTCATTTCAAAAAAATTGTTAACATATTTTCAAAATTTTCAAAAATTAATTAAAATACGTTTTTCTTAAAATGATTAATAAATTTCGTTAAATGGTTAATTATTGATTAACCATCAATATAGTTAATTTGGAAAATCACTGATTAACTATAGTCAATCATTGATTGATCATAATATAAATTATTAACTTTCATAGTCAATCATTAATTGACCAATCATAATATAGATTACAAATTTTTTGATCAATCAATGATTAACTATGATTTATAAAGAAAAACCATAGAAAATACCAAATAAAAGAAAAGCATTTGATTTCATCTTCTTCACCTCATGCCACCATACGAACCACAGATCTATCACCGACAGAAGAAATCCGACAACGGAAGTTGCTTAAATTGTCAAGGACTCTAGTCGCCGATCTCCTTCTCTCCATTACCACCGAGAGACGCACTAGAGATCTCAACCAAAGATCGTTGGAGTTTATGCCGGAGTTCGCACACTGGAAATGCTCAACTCAGGATCAAGATTTGCAGTGCATCGTCACCTATTCTCTCTCACCCGCACACAAAGGAGATTTTCCCTCAATTTGATTGACTAGAAAAAATGACAAACGACCATTCCGCTAAAAACAAAAAAACAAAAAACAACTTCCGTCGTATATTAGATTGTGTGGCTAATATATTTCATTCTTTTAATTAAAAAAAATAGATTTTTTAAAAATATTCTTTATTTCGATTTTTTTAATTTAATTTTTTAACAGTATTTCGAGATTCCATTTTAAAATTTTTATATGTTTTTCGATTAAAGAAGCAAACCTTCATTTTATCTCTTAAAAAACGAGTTCAGGGAACCGGACAAAGGTAGTCCAAAAATATTTTTTTAACTCAAGATTACCAACTTAAAAAAAGTAATAAATTATATGCAAGCAAACTGAAATTTTATTTTTATAGTTTTTTATAATCTTTCAATGGTCAGTTTTATTTTGGCAATCATTTTCCTAATCTGAAGTTCAGTGAAAATCTTGGGTTCAAAATATATTTATTTAACGTTATTAGCTTGTTTCTACTTTCAAAAAAAAAGAAAAGAAAAAGGAAAATATTAGTTCCCAACTCAATAATACTTGTTCAAGAAAAAAAATAAATTTAGTAACAAAAAAAAAAAAAAAAACCGTCTAGGTTTGATATTCAAACAATCTTTGAACCTTCCTGTCAGCATTTACGCCACCATTTTCTCTTTTTCCGCTTCAGAGAGTTGGATGATTTTTTCACTAACTTAACATTCAAACTTCCCCTTTTTTTTTTTCGTGGAAAAGTACTAACTTTCAAACTTATTCCGTAGAAAATTCTAAATTTCCAGAAGATTAAGACCCCATTTTTAAAGTTAGCTAGGATAAATATGTCTCGCATCTTGGGACAAAAACCTTTTTAAACGAATAAATATACATATTTTGATAATTGGACAAATATATATAGGGAGAAAGACCAAAATAGTATATTGAATTTTATAATTTTAACAATATAGTAAGTAATATAATTTGAGGTACTAAATAATATATTGTTATTAAACTAAAATAGGAATCCTCCAAAATACCCCTCACAAATAAAACCTCCACAATCTCTCACAAACACCCAAACCTAACACACCAAATTTCCCCAAATCAGAAACCCAAGCGTCGACACTAGCACTAGCGTCAGTTCCGTTGAGACTACCTGCATCAGTCACCATGGAGTCACGAATTGGAGGAGGGTGTGACGGTCGCTGTGGAGACGTGAACTAGAGGAGGGTGCTCACCGGGGAGTTATGAACTGGTGGAGCGTGCAATGGCCACCGTGGAGTTGAGATTCGGAGTTGGACTTGATAGATCTCGTCATGGAGTCGCGATCTGGAGGAGGATCTTGCCGTGGAGTCGTAATCAGATAACGATCTTGTCGTGGAGTCACGATCAGAGGAGGATTCTCACTGTGAATCCGAAGCTCACGTAGCAATTCGCAAGAAAATTGTGACCGTTCGTCCTCATTTCCGTCGACATCGGATCTCCATCCTTCTTGCTGTGATTTTTGCGATGGCCACCGCTGAGCTCTTGTCTTCTCTGGCTAAACATTTTTGGATTATGGTTTTTGGGGTGGATTTGTACTTTTTAATAAAATCTAGGCTTAAATAAGTGGCAAATCTATTTATTTTCAAATAACATATTTACCATTTATCAAGAAAAAAAATTAGTAAATAAATTTGTTTCCAAATAATTTATTTACTTTATAATTTACATATTTACGAGAAATGTGATAATCATCATTCTATTAAGTAGAATGAAAATATTTATATTTATTAGTAAACTCAGTATTAAGTAGAATGAAAATATATATATTTATTAGTAAACTCAGTATTTACGTGGTTTAAAAAATGATCAATTTATAAAGTAAATAAAAATATTTACTAAAATATCTTAGTATTTATTATCAATTTACATTGTCTAAAAATTATCAATTTATCAAGTAAATCAAATATTTACTAGTAAATAAGTAAATTTAATATTTATCTATATCTATATTCTTATCTATTTTGAAATTTATCACTTTGTTAAGGAAATCTTTGTATTTACTAGTAAATCTTAATATTTATATAACAATACCTACTAAAAAAATTTTATGTTTACTTAGTAAATCTGATATTTACTCAATAAATCTATTAGTTGATTTAGCTTACAATTTTTATTATTTACATAGTAATCTGATATCTACAAAAATTTTTTTTTACTAAATCTAAACATTTGCACAACGTAAATAAATTTATTTACTAAGCAATACATATTTATTGATTAAAATTTATGAGTAAATAAGTAAATCTAATGTTATCAATATCTACGTAGTTATTTGATTTGAAATTTATCAATTTGTTTGATCAATCTTAATATTTACTAATATTTAAGATGTTTTAGAAATTATGAACATATCAATAAAATCAAATCTTTATTAGTAAATCTTAGTGTTACTAATAAATGTAAATTGACTAAAAATTTACCATTTTTTCTTTTAAAAAACCGTTTTCATTAAATTTTATATTGATAATTATTTATTAGTAAATATTTGTATTTACTAGTAAATATCTATATTTACTTATTGGCATTAAAACTAACTTATTTACTATAAAATATGATAATTTCCATTCATAATTTCAGATATTTACAAAAAAAAAAAAAATCAGCATTTACATCATATAATGGTAAATACATGAGAAATTAGAAAACAAATAACAATAAATTATTTTATTTTACTAATCTACAACAAACCCCTCAAAACTAATTAATTACAAAGTAGCCCCAAAAAAACCAACTCAAACCTAACCCGAATTGCCCAGTGTTGCCGCCGAAGAAGACGATAGTTCCGGTGCCGGAGTTGTGGAAGATCACCATCCGACCTGCAAACAAAAAAAATAAACAATAAACAATAAACAAAACAAAACAAAAAAAACAAAATAAAACAAATGGGGAGTCTGTGGTAGAGACATTTCTATGGTCTCTACCGGTAAAGCCTTTTTTTAGACCGTTAAGATTCAATCGAACGGTTAAAACATTAATGGCGTACGATACTCATCATACATCTTACCTCACATAATCCTTCCCACACAAAGTCTTCTCCGTCGCCGGCGACAGACGCCAGCGACTCACTCCGATGCTGGCGACCCACCTCTGGCCCCCATAGTCCCGGACGCCGGCCGTTGGCCGCTGGCGACTATTTTCTCTCTCTTCCCCTTTCTCTCTCTTCTCTTCTCTCTCTTCCCCTCTCCCCGATGCTGACGACCCACCTCCGGCCCCCACAGTCCTGGACGCCGGATGCCGGATGACGGATGCCGGCCGTTGGTGATCATTTTCTCTCTCTTCCCCTTTCTCTCTCTTTTATTCTCTCTCTTCCCCTTTCTCTCTTTTCTCCTCTCCCCCAACGCCGGGGACCCACCTCCGGCCCCCCCACCACCGGTCCCAGCCCCGGCCGGCCGGCCGCCGGCGACCTCCCTCTCTCTCTTCCCTTTTCTCTCTCTTCTCTTTTCTCTTTCTTCCCCTCTTTCCTGCCTCCCCCCCAGCCCCAGCCCCCTGGCCCCACCGTGTGCCCCCCCTCCCCTGGCCTCCCCCACCCCCGCGGCCCCGCGGCCCCCTCCCGTCGGCCCTATGAAGAGACAGAGAGAAGAGAGGAAAAGAGAGAGAAAGGGGAAGAGAAATGGGGGGTCGTCGGGGGGGAGGGGGTAGGGGGAGGCCGGGGGAGGGGGGCGCACTGGGGGTCAGGGGGCTGTGGGTGGGGGGCGGCGGGAGAGAGGGAAATAGAGAGAAAGGAGAAGAGAGAAAGGGGAAAAGAGAGAGAAAAGAGAAGAGAGAGAAAGGGGAAGAGAGAGAGGGAGGTCACCGGCGGCCAGCCAGCCTTGGGACCGGTGATGGGGGGGCCAGAGGTGGGTTGCCGACGTCGGGGGAGAGGAGAAGAGAGAGAAAGGGGAAGAGAGAGGGGAAGAGAGAGAAGAGAAGAGAGAGAAAGGGGAAGAGAGAGAAAATGATCACCGGTGGCCGGCGTCCGGGACTGGGGGCCGGAGGTGGGTTACCGGCATCAGGGGTGAATCACCGGCATCCATCGCCAGTGGCGAGAAGATCCCCAGCGACGGAGAAGACTTTGGGTGGGAAGGATTATGTGACGTAAGGTGTATGATAAGTATCGTACACCATCAATATTTTAAACGTTCGATTGAATCTCAATGGTCTGAAAAAGGCGCTTTACCGATAGAGACCATAGAAAGGTCTCTACCACAGACTCCGCCCAAAACAAAAAAAAAAACAAATTAAAACCACAGAAGCAAAAAACCAACCCAGAGAGGAGAGAAAATTTCACCTTCCTATCTGCCTTGCAATCTCATCACCGCCATTCTCCTCTTGCCGCCGGCCTACAAAAAACCAAAAGCAAAAAGCCAAACCCAGAGGGGAAAGAAAAAACTCACATCATCAGTTTCACATTCATCTCGCCATCGGGATCCAGTCGCACTCTCGATGCCATCGCAATCTGATTCTTCGTGCCACCGTCTAGTTCCATTCTCACCGCTACCATGATCTTCCACCATCGCTGGCACGGGTCCTCTTAGATCAACAAGGGGAGAGAGAGAGAGAGAAAGAAATGCAGAGGAGAGAAAGAGAAGTGATAGAGGAAAAATGTGTATGTGAAAGGAGAAATGAGTAAAATCGGAATAAATTAAAATGTACAATAAAAATCTTCTGTAATTTACACCATTCTAAACATATATTATAATTTTCATGAGTATCTTTTAAATATTCTATATAGCACAATTTTCCAAATTATAAATATATGTATGTGTGTATATATATGTGATATATAGAGAATAGTCTCCGAAATAAAAATAAATAAATAATAAATAGCATGGTCAAACCACAGTCATTGTTGATTATTTTCCATTTCTCTTACAGATCATTTTTTAAATATTATTATATAAATAATTTAAAATTTTTTATCAACTGTTTTGGTGTTATTTAACAAGTAATGGTCAAACTCAAAATTTATGTGCCGAGTGGATCTTTCACTATTTGAGTCTCCATGCTTATATTCACTTATATATTATTTTGGTCTTTACTAATAGATTCAGTTTTTGATTCGGGATCAAATTCCTTTATATTTAAGATCATTTGTGTTTTATATATTTTGTTTCTCATGAAATGAAATTTCTCTTAAAAAAAAAAAAATCGATTTGTATGTCCACTATGCATCATTTCTTGATCACACGTTGTCTCGATTTTTTGAGAAAAAAAAATTGAGGTTTTATATATATTAACTAAATTAAACAACGTTTCGATTGTTTAGACGAAAAAGGCCAATTGTGTAGAGGTGCTAACTAATTGTTTTGCAAAATAACATCAACAATATATGTTAATAATGAGAAAAAAATTTGAACGCTCGGACGACCATCCTTAATGATCATATCTATATATAGCAAAAACAAATAAATAATGGCGCCTTTGAATTTTATGTTTGCACATCAGTATGGGAATTTTCTATATGTCTACCTGACAAAATCAGTTGAAAATCGAGTTTTGATTAGGCACAAACATTTTCAATATGTCTCAGTGAGACTAACTCAACGGGTAAAACATAGGAGATTTTGATAGGAGTTCTTAAATTTAAATTTAGGTGTTTTTTTACGCAAATATTTTCAATAAGATATTTTTTGTGCTCTAATTGAAATTATTTTTTCTTCATACATTATTTATTAAACGATCTATTAGAACTTTATAACCCTCCAAAAAATTTATAATTTATTACTGTGTTTTTTTGTCAAATTAATAGATTGATAACTCAATGATTACATACAACAATTAATCCATACTCTTTGAGTACTTTGTCCCCATTCTTTGAGACTTCTAAAATGTCCTTTTTAATAAAAAAAAATCTGAAAAAATTTCTATAGTTCAAAAAATTCTAAAAATAACAAACAATCAAAAAAAAAAATGAAAGAAAGAGAGGGTTGGCCTTCATGCGTGCCCTTATTAAATTTTTTTTTTCTTCGAGAAAGATGTGGGGTTTTCTTACAAAAATGTATTATTTATTCCTTTGACATGTTTTTAGACTAAAAGAGAAGTAAAATGTCCAAAAAAGGAATCTCGGTATACTTGAAGTCGAAGGGTGCAATTTTTAAGTTTGAGGTAAACATATAATTTTCGCCAGTCCTATTTTCATAATATAAAAAACCAAATGTATGACCAAGTTAGTTTTCAAGTCATCAAAATATTGTGCGTACTATATATGCCGACACTTTTTTGTCGTTTACCTATGATCCTCTTAATATATATATATATATATATATATATATATATATGCCAACACTCTAATGAGTTTAGGAACTATAGATTTTAGAGAAGGATTCAAATTTCAAAGACTTCCAAACGTTTTTGGTTTAAGTTCCATGCTTTTCTTTTCTCTTTCTTCTCTCTCTCTCTCTCTCTCTCTTTTGGGGGTTCCGTAAACAGGAAACATACCCGCTTCATTGACTTGTTCATTTTTCCCCACTAAAGAACCATAAGATGGAACAAAGTTGCAACAACCGTTAAGATGTAGAAAGTAAAATATATATGTATATATATATAGAGAGAGAGAGAGAGGGATGGTCTTACATCCGTTAACCATCTTATCCGCCATATATGCGACAGTGTAATATGCACCGTCAATCTAGAATTTAACTGTGCGATATCAGGGAAAAATTTGAGGGGCAATGTAGTATAAAATCTGACCCATTTGTAGGCTTGGAAAAAAAAAAATTAAATGAGAGGCTGTGGTAGAATCTCTCTCAGAGTAACTACCGGTAGAGTTTTTTTTTTTTTGAACAGTTGAGACTTAATTGAACGGTTGAAATGTTGTTAGTGTATCATATTTTACCTTCCTTGGCACCTCCACCCCAAGCCCCCTCCCCCCCCAGTGCCCCCCCAACGAGAGCCCCCCACCACCCCTCTCTCTTCCCGACCCGCTGATCCCCACCCCCCCCCCCCCCACACCCCTGATGCGAGAAAGGAGAGAGAGAGAAGGGGATGGGTGGTCCCGTCATGGTAGGGGGCACCGATGGTGGGGAGGCCAGGGGCCAGGAGAGGGGGAAAGAGAGAGAAAAGGGGTAGGGGAGTCCCGTCGGGGGGGTGCCCGGGGGTGGGGGGCGGGCACGGTGGAGGGGTGTTGGGGGGAGGCCGGGGGAGGGTTGCCTAGGGTGGGGGTGCCAGGGGAGGGGTGACCTGGGGTAGGTGGGGGGGTGGCGCCGAGGGGGCTAGGGCCGAGGGGCCATCAGGGGAGGGTTGGGGAGTGGGGGGGCTGGGGCTAGGTGGGGGGCGGTCGGGACTGGGGCCTGGGGTTGGGGGAGGGGGCAGGAATGGGTCGCCGGTGACGGAGAAGACTTAGAGTGGGAATGATAATATGAGATCAAGTATATGATAAATATGATATACTGATAACATTTCAACCTTTCAACCGTTCGATTAAATATTAACGGTTTAAAAAAAACTTAATTAATAGTTACTCTGGAGGAGACTTTACTAGGTCTCTCCCTAACCATTCAAAAAAACAAATGTAATAATAATAATTATAAAAAAAAACGTTTCCCATTGACTCGTATAAGACAAGACGTGACAGGCTGTACTCAAGCTCTCTTCTCTCAGCTTCGTAACTTCTGCAAAACTTACCCACGGTGGCTCTCTCCGGGACATCCCCGTTGGCGGAGGCAGCCGCAAGAACATGGAGTATGCTCCTACACTGCCGTCTATGTTGCCTCTTTCTCCGACCACCATCTCCGCCGCCATCAACGGCGTTGGTGGGCCCTACGACGGTGATGGGAAGCTCTCTTCTCTTAGCCTTGCCACTTCTGCAAAACCTGCAGCCGCTACTGGACCCACGGCGGCACTCTCCGGCCAGGACATCAACATCGGCGGAGGCAGCCACAAGAACACCAAGTGCTCCTGGCTTCCACACCGTTTAACTTCTTTGGTGAACACTCAGGGACCTGGGGTTCATGGGCTTTTGCGTTGGGAGCTTTGCCATGGGCAATTAACTGCTCTTGGTTTTTTTTGGTTCATTTTTAACATAGCTTAAACCCAGAAATGAATTTAAAAAAAAAACATATATAGCATCTATTATCTTCGATTGTCACTTTCCTTTTCCCAAAAAACAACCTTTCGTCCCATCGATACTCAAACTAAACTACAGCGTTTAATCATTTCCATCCGATGATTTTTCTTTATGTGCACCGTCATTACATTGGATTTCTCATGAGTTCACATCTCCATCATGAACAAGTCACAATGAAGGCTCAATTTATGCATACAAAAATTCATTTCGTTTTTTTAACATACTTACTTTTACTTAATTAAATTCCCTCATTTCCTTAAAAAAAATAATAATAATAAATAAATAATGCTTTCTTTTCCTGCCTTGATGCCTGCCATCTCCAGCATTTCTTCTGTTCCCATCAGTGCCGCTCATGCTGCTCTCGACATATGTCCGCTATCTGTGGCTTTTTCGTGCCATGTCAGCGCCGGATACCAATACCGGATTCAAGACCTTGACAATATATATATATACATATATATATATATATATATATTTTACATATACAGTGGGGGTAAGCAGTCAGAGGGAGTCATTATACACATAAGACGTAATTCTAGACTTTCTCCAATGCATCTATTGTACTCCACGTGTCTATTGGCTCATTCTATATGTACTTTTGCATATATACATATATGCATGTGTATGTATGTATGTATATGAGTATGTATACACGCATACAATTTTTGCATGATATACTCATATAGGTATTTGATTGTATGCAATATGCATGCATGCATGTAGATTTTTACATGTTTTTATTCTGTTTTAGCTAGAGGAGAAGAAGATCAATTAAAGATGGTCAAATGGGCTTCACACTCACAAATAGAGCACCTATAAGAGTTTTGGATTGATTTTTGCCACGAAAACAAAGTTCAAATTATAAAATAAAAAAAAGGTCAACAATATAATATAACACATATAGAATACCAACAATACCTCTGATAATATTATATTCATATACCTAGAGGTATTTCTGTTTACACACTAGTCTATTTAATGTGGAAAATGTAGCATTTATTGCAATGACTTTTAGGGGGATAATTACATCTGGTCATACAACAATTTCTCGAATATGTTATATGTCTATATGTGTTTATATGCTTATATGTCTAAATGGTGAAAAAGATCTTTTCTTATTCAGAGTCCAAAATGAATACTGCAGCAAATCATTTTGTTATAGCTGTATTAAAATATTAATTATATCACCAAAGTAAAAAAATTTCTGTGACCTTTTTACCATTTTGAAAATTCGGATCTCTGGTAACTAATTTATAGTGCTAATTGCATATGTTTCATTTTTAAAAAAAAATCACATTTTCTCATCCCAACTTTCTGTTCCCTGTCTCCTCATTCTCATTGAGCATCGCCTACCCGGTTGCCGGGGGTAATCACCATGATACTCCAGTGACCGAAGAGTTCAGCTAGTGATAGCTATTGCTGGTTACTACAGAATGTAGATTCCACGATGGTTTTTAACCGTCGTGGTAATACTTTCACGACGGTTTTCTAACCATCGTGGAATCTAAAATCGTGGAATCTTTTCAAATACTACGATGGTTTTTTAACCGTCGTGTGATAGTCAAAAATAGGACCTAACGGAAGACAATTCAGACCATACCATGACGGTTTTATAATAAAAACCATCGTGGTAGCCTGAGCTTCCAAGACAGTTTCTAAGTGAATCGTGTTAAACCGTCATGGTAGCAGGGCTACTACGACGATTTCATAGCGAAACCATCGTGGTAGCCCGGGATACCACGACGGTTTCACGACGAAACCGTTGTCGTATGTAAAAACGAAAAAAAAAATTTATCAATTTGTCTCATTTCCCACGGTAACAAATCCCGTGTGTTATCCATTATTACACAGCCAATAATATTTTCATAAATCAACTGTAATTACCTGGATCACAATGTACAACAATCAATATATATAATGAGTACAAAATTTATATATTGTTTTTAGTCAATATTATAAACCGCATGACAAATACAGCCCACTCTTGCCTAACCAAACTCATGTCTGCATCAGTATAAAAATCCTTGGTTTGAAGGCCGGCTAGCCCATCAACAGTGAAGGTTATTTCTCGTATAAAAGCTAACATAAAATAACCGCATTCTACATAACTTTCATGTATTGGACATCGAATAGTATCAATCAATATCAGGCAGTTACGTCATTGTCTGATTCCTCGTCCCACTAATAATTTCTAATCATTAAATGCCCTAACAATTTGACAAATTTTAAAACAATTACAACAACAATTTTTTTATGTTTAATCAAAGATATGAACATCAAAAAATATTTACGTCGTAATTAGGTCTTTAATATCATCACTCAGCTCGTTTTCTAGTGGATTAAAATATAAGACCGAGTCCTCACACGGATCAATAACTACCAAGATCCAATGTTGGTCGCTGTTATATAGCATGAGAAATAGCTTTTCCTTTGGTGCGTTGGTTAAGATCCGTAGAATATTTTCGGCCCTCTCTCGAATGTAGGCTGTGCGATCTACCACTTGTTGAACTGGAGAGACAAGAACTGGAGAAATAAACTCAAACTGTTGATCTATACCTGTTCTTGTACAACAATCCGCTAAGTATCTACAAAATAATTAGGCAGACTTGTTATGCAAAATCAACAAATATAAGATTAAGAGGCAAACCAAATATCAACATTTATAAAGATAAATATATTACCTAATGTAAACCATTATGCTGTTTGTACTAATTTCTTTAAAATTTATAAAATGGTATACATCTTCAAACCCAATATATATGGGCATGTCATCGCCAATGACAAACTGTTGTAGTGGGTACACTATTTGGGTACCGTCACGCATGGAATTTTGTGCGTAATATGTCAAAGGTCTCAATTCGAAGGAAATTTCATTAAAGTCGAACTAATGTAGTTCTTGTTGCGCCGGTTCTTATTGTACCTCCAGTTGTGACTGTATTTTCTTCCTCTCTGCTCTCTTTTTAGTTCGTTTGCTTCTCTCAGCTTTTCGGTTAGGAGCATGACTGGGACCTTGACTTGCCTGGATCAAACTTGTTTGAATGACGACTAATCACTTCGGCCAAGCAACAAACCCATCGACAGCTTCTTCAATACATGTTGCTTCGTTTGTCGGAATAGGTAGGAGTGCACGTTTTAGTTTTGGGACTGTAATAATCACTTGTACATTCTCCTCACCTAAAGGAATCCCATGGATTGTGTCGGTTGAAACATAGTCCATGTATGCCTTACCGATTGCAACAAGCACATCTCCTTCGTTAACTAAATCAGGAAGAAAGAGATGTCATTCCTTACTTGCATTCGGCGTGGGCTTCGGATCCTACGGCACAACTTCTTTTTCATTCAAAGTATAACTTGTCTTAAAGCTGTTGCGTTGATCAACAGTCGGTGTGTTCGCCTCCTCGGCCATCGTCTCTCAGTTGATACCGTGCTTCGTACAAAGTTCCTGTACGGTTCTTTCTAATACGGCAAGCTGCCGTTTCATATCCGAGACTTCAGCATTTTCCCTTGAACCTTGCACAAGGTTGAAGTATTGCGACTGCTTGACAAACTTAGATTGACCTCGAATCCGACCCAAATGCTCGATATTGCCTAATGCCTTAGTCAATATGTCTTCTGTCCCCACAGATTCAAAATTTCCTTGTGTTTCTTGTTGATTGAAGTCATCCTGTAACAATTAGAGAATATGTTATAAACTCGTAAACATAAAGGAGTACTGTACGTTATGAATAAATATTAAATTGATTCCAAAACTTACTATTGTATTGGCAATATTTTTAAATGCTTCATTCTTGAACTCTCCATCTAGTTTGACATGCATGTCCAGCCACCTAGTATGCCGCGATGCATATTTTCCCGTCTTTTCAAACTACAGTATAATAATTAACCGTTAGTAAATGAAGAAATTGGAAGTACAATATACCATTTACACATTGTGTCCATGTAATTCACGTACATAAGCTTAGTCACGTTTCTAGATCTGTCTCGGCCCCCACTTGAACTGTATTTGCTCTTCTTTCTTATCTCACTTCCTTGTTCGGATAGTCTTTTGAATTTTGGGGTATGTCGATACTCAATGAATCTTTCCCAATCATCCTGGCTAATGGTGGGGTGATTGTGAATCACTTTTGGCAGTCGTTGCCATACATTTTCTTTATGAATATGATCTCTGACAAAAGTTTGGTAAAGATCATATCTAAAATTTTTCACTGACTCTCCATATCACTTTAAAGCTTGTTTTTTAAACGAAGGCTCCACGGTGAAAAAAGTTACGATTTCCACCCACACTCTTTCTTTCCTTGGGGCTAAATCGACACTTCTAAAGTTAGATATCCAAATGGATATATGCTCTCGAGCAAGCACTCCAATCCAACTCTGTAATTCATCTCATTCCTTCCCTATTGATTGCCCTTTTGCGTCAATCGAAACTTCAATTCATTCTTCCTTTGTCCTAACCTGGTGGACTCTTCTCATAAGAGTTGCTCTTCGTTTACTATCTTCATCGGGATTGAATCTAAGTGAGTTGGTTCATCGTGGTTTTCCAATTTGAGTTTGGGTTGAGCATTCCTCCTTGTGATCTTGTGACATTTTAATTCAATCTAAAGCAACTCCAGACCAAAACACATTAAAAAACATCCAAGCTAAATCATTAAATCATTATAAAATCATGGCAACCAAACAAATAAAAAGCATACGTGAACATACATTAAATCATTGTAAATCCGTGTAACTAAATATATACTTTACTTAATTACGAAAATGACACACAACCTAATCAAAGAGGCATATTTTATCGAACATGTCAAATGCTAATCTATAATTAACTAAAAAAAAAAACACCACTTTTTCTGGCAAATTATTGAATCCGTGCCTTACCAAAGCAATTTTAAAGCAATCTAAATTACGTCCACAATCAACAATCGTCGAAGATGTAGAGAGCGGATTTTGGATGGAAAATTCCCAAGTCAACATATAAGTCACAAAATCAATAAAATTTTCCAGAAATTTGGTAAACCGTTGCCTCACTCAACCATTGTATAACAATCCAAAACTAAGTCTCACTCAAATAGGCATTTTGTTGAACATGTCATATGCAAAAATTAAACATGCAAAATCGACACGTATTTTCGTCGAAAAAATCACCCAAAATCATAACAACACTCAACAATTACCGAAAATCAAGTTTACAATCAACCAAATTCACTACCATAAACCGTGCGGTGAAAGAGAGATGCCGACTTACCAAGAACTCGAGTGTGGGTACGGGCGACGGTATGGGCGACGGTGTGGGCGACGGCATTGGCGTTGGCGATGGCATGGGCGAGGGTGTTGGCGACGGCATTGGCGCGACGTAGGAGAGAGAGAGAATGGAGATGAGAGCCAAGTGATACAAAGCAAAGAGAAAGAATGAAGATGGGAGGCAAAAATTAGAGAGAGAAATGGAGATGAGAGCGAAAATTAGAGAGAGAAATGGTGACGGGAGGCGAAAATTAGATAGAGAAGTGGAGATGGGAAGCGAAAACTAGAGAGAGAAGTGGAGATGGGAAAATTAGAAAGAGAAATGGAGATGGGAGGCGAAAATGAGAGAAAGAAAGCAAAGAGAGAGAATATGGAGGGAGAAAATGAGAGAGAGAAAGCAAAGAGAGAGAATATGGAGGGAGAATGTCGAAAATGAGAGTGAGAAATGGAGATGGAGGCTAAAATTAAGAGAGAAAAATGCATGGACAAAGCAAAAATTGACACCTAAATTTAGCGCACACGATTTCCGGGAAAATTTTAAAATTTCCCGGAAACAACGACGGTTAATAAAACCGTCATCGTAGAAAAATAATTTTTTTTACAAAAAAATATATTATTTTTAAAAAAAGCTGAAAAAAAAATTTTTAAAATGAGATAGATACCACGATGGTTTCTTTTAGAAACCGTCATGGTAGAGAGTTTTTTTTTTTTTAAATAAGATACCACGCGGTTTCTAGAAGAAACCATCATGGTATAACTCAACTATGCACTACTACAGAATAAAGATTCCACGACGGTTAAAAACCGTCATGGTAAAATTTCCACGACGGTTTTCTAACCGTCGTAGAATCCACAGTCGTGGAATCTTAAAATCTTTTAAGATTCCACGACTGTTTTTTAACTGTCGTGTAATGTGAATAATAATAACTGTGTAGTTTGGAAATTTAAGCACATACCACGACGGTTTAAAAACCGTCGTGGTAAGATATCAACCACGACAGTTTCACGAAGAAACCGTCATTGTTTCTTTGGAAACCACGACGGTTTACATCAAAAACCATTGTGGTTTCTTGAGAAACCACGACGGTTTCACTGGGAAACCGTCATGGTTTCCCGGCGAAACCACGACGGTTTCGTCTTGAAAAAATCTTCGCCATGTAGATACTATGTTGGGTAAGAACAAATAATCTCATAAGCGCGCAAATGTCCTCTAACATCATCAATGGAATGAGATCTATAATTACCACATATTTGACACGGACAAGGAATCTTATAATCTTGTATGTGAGATTTGGCAAACGACAAAAATTCTTCAACACCAGCTTCATATGCTTTGGACAATCTATCAAACCACATCCACTTCCTATCCATGATTTGCAACACCTAAATTAAAAAATTACAATACTTATTTAAAAGTGAAAGTACTCTATCATATTCATTAATTAACAATGGCTCATTAATTGATCAACAATTAAATTTCGAAAGAACATATCACAAAACTAATTAAAATAAAAAAAAACACCATGTAAAGCCATAATTAATATAATTAAGTCTAAATACGGGGAAAAAACATATATTGATCACTTAATTTAACACCCATTGCACAATTACTCTAAATCGATCCCACAACATATATACATTAAACACATACAACAAGAATTAATATGTTCATTATTTATCACTTACAGAGAGAGCGCGAATATATTGGCATTCTGACTGTGTTTGGAGCTATCTCGAATTATATTTTGGGATATGTGATGTGAAAAATAGAAGGCAACAACTCTCGGCATTTTGTGGCAAAAAAAAGTTAGCTTCCACGACCGTTTCCAGAAAAACCGTCGTGGAAAATTATGATTCCACGACGGTTTTTCAAAAACCATCGTGGAAGCGCTAGAAACCTCAACGGTTTAGTCAAACCGTCGTGGAAGAGTGTCACGGCTCCACGATGGTTAAGCTAAAATTATTGTGGAACTGGCCAGAGCTTCCACGATGCCTACTTAAAACTGTCGTGGAAAGGAGGCGCTATTACTTCGAGCTGCTTTCCTTTTGCAGGCAACCAGGCATAGAGTGATTGTGCAAGGATGATCACATCAAACAATCACATCGGGTGTTATATTGAAGATTTTCAGTTTTGATGCTAGAAGGAGGTTCAAGCCCTCCTTTTGACGCTAGAAGAAGGGCTTGAACCTCTGCCTTTCCAACAACCATAACCTTGCCAATCGCATCCACTCATCCAACTACAACTGAGCCATGGACAAGCGAGCCAGCCAATATATCCAGGGCCTCGATAACCCTGCTGTAACCTACTCACAAAGCACCCGATGACCCCAACGTCGGTGAGGTGCACGAGCACAATGCAAACCTACGCAGACAGAAATCTTCGCCAGTAACGTCCAGAGCTTGATCGAGACCGTCCGAGTGCTCGAGGATGCATTCAGAGAATCCCGAGATGTCCTACCCCATCAAACACATATGGAAGAAGCATGAGAACCCACTCTGATTGGACAACCCCGGTCCACTGACAGACCACGGAACCTGTCACTTGTGACTAACCGAAGGGGTAACCGAACCGACTAGGGGAAACACGAGGGACCAGCAGTGAGACCCTGAGTATCGCCTGAGTAGGGAGCGCTTAAGGAGCCACAACAACCAGACCACTCAATCTAGAGCAACCACACCCCCGGCGCCCCAGAGAATATATGGCTTGGGCTAAAACCGAATACCATGAACGTGCGCGGGAGCACAACCTCCATGTTTGACAGCCTGGGACAAGCCTGGATCAACTGACACCGGGGTCGAGATCGCTCAGTCGATAAACCAACAAAGGAGGAGATAGACAACCAGAACAAGCTGGATCACATCCAACGACAACTCGACTTGCTGGTAGGCCAATGGATGGGTTGGAGCAAGTTGGAACGGTCGATCCTCCCTTCACCCAGACAATCATGGCTACGCCTTACCCGGCCAGGTATAAAATGCTTTCTGTAGCATTTTATGACGGCTCCACAGATGCGAACGAGCACCTACAGAACTACCATACACATATGCTCATCCAAAATGCCAATGAAGCCGCCTTTTGCAAAGCCTACTATTTGACTCTGACCGGAGTTGCGCGGCAGTAGTATTAAAGGCTAATGCTTTGGTCAGTGGATTCATTCAAACAACTGGTAGATGCCTCCGCAACAACGTTCCTTGGTGTGAAAACTCGGAAAATAGAGACCTCGTACTTATTTAAAATCAAACAAGATGAGGAGGAACCATTGAGAGAATACCTCGACACCTTTTATGAAGCCATTCTGCAAGTAAAGATTTATTCCGATGACACCTTAATACAAGCATTCTGGGAAGGCACCAAAGACAAGATGCTGGTTTCGACAACCACCTACGAGATCCCACCAAACTTTGCACACCTAAGGGGGATCACCAGGAAACATGCTGAAGCGGATGAGTATATGAGAGGACGGGGCTTGATACCTGGAGAAGAATCATGACTTCCTAGAAAGAAGTCGAATAAAAATGGTGTAGAGAAACCCAACCAGAGAAGGAGAAGGCTGTCAGCAAGGCCGACACCACCCAGGGGCCGAAAACGCCGGTAGGGAGATTCTATTCATATACCCCCCTTGCCGCCACTGCCGAGCACGTCCTGAACTAGATTTCCGACACGAGGATGCTTCGCGATACATCACTGCTCAGAACGGACTGTACTAGGAGGAACTAGAACAAGTATTGCAATTTTCACAAAGACGCCGGCCATGAGACAAAGGATTGCATACAATTGCAAGATCAAATTAAACTATTGGTTTGATAAACTCCTCTACCTATACAAATACGCGTTAATTGGGGAGATCCGAATAGCGGACAATGTCATCCGCAGTGTCCTAATCGATAATGGAAGCTCAGCTGACATTTTATTCATAAACGCGTTCACCAGGCTAAAGATCCATGGGGCTGTATTGATGCCTACCCGAACCCCACTTTATGGGTTTGCTGGCGAGTGAGTCTGAACTGCCGGTACTGTACGCCTCCCAATTACTGTTAGAGAAAGTTTCAAGAGAGCGACAAGGATGGTGGAATTCCTTGTCGTGGATCGACCGTTGGTCTACAACATTATTTTGGGAAAGCCGACCCTGAATGCACTCAAGGTGATGGTCTCAACTTATCACCTGGCCATGAAGTTCTCCACCCTGAATGTTGTCGTAATCTTTAGAGGGAATCAGGAGGAGACCAGGAAATGCTATAGGGAAGCTGTGAACAAAGTACGCCGCAATGCATCACAACCAGCCGTCATGACCGCCATCTTTAAGATGATGAGATTGACACCCCCGACGGCGAGATTAAGCCCTTGAGTGACCTAGACACTCGGATGTCTGAAGAGGAGGTCCGAGTATACCCTGTCGAAGACTTGGTCCCGTACCAGCTATACCCTATGTACCCAGAGAGGACAGTGATGCTTGGGTCGAAGCTCCACCCGAATATCCAAGCGGAGCTAGAACAGTTCCTCCGGTAGTATAAGGATGTCTTCGCTTGGTCCCATAAAGATATGCCCGTAATCGACCCGGCCATAATGTGCCACTAATTGTGCATAAACCTAAAGCATAAACCGGTGGTCCAGAAGATAAGGGCCTTTAATCCGAAGAGGTACGAAGCCATTAATGAGGAGGTGAATAAGCTGCTCGTTGTGGGTTTTATCCGTAAAGTGACATATCTAGGTTGGTTAGCCAATGTGGTCCTAGTCAAGAAAGCTAACAGCAAGTAGTGGGTCTGTACAGACTATATAGACCTGAATAAAGCTTGCCCAAAAGATTGTTTTCCCCTTCCCCGGATAGACAAGCTCGTTGTCACAATGGCGGAGCACGAATTGCTCAGCTTCATAGACGCTGACTCTGGGTAAAATCAGACTCGATTAAACAGAGCCCGACCATGCTAGGACCGCGTTCACCATAGACCAATGGCTGTACCATTACTAGATTATGCTATTCGACCTGAAGAATGCCGGGACGACATATCAAGGGCTAGTAAACAAAATGTTTGCCCCGCTCATCAGAAGGTCTATGGAAATATACGTGGACGATATGTTAGTAAAATACAAACGTGCGAGTGACCACGTCAAGGACCTCAATGATTGCTTCAACACCCTATAACAGTACTAGATAAAGTTGAACCCCGCCAAATACGCCTTTGGTGTAGAGTTCGGAAATTTCCTTAGATTCATGGTACACCACCAGGGTATTGAGGTTAACACGACTAAGCCATAAGCTGTAGTGGACCTGTAACCTCTGCGCACGGTCAAGGAAATCCATATGCTAATCAGGATAGTAGTGGCCCTCTCCAGATCCACCAACAAATGCTTCCCGTTCTTCCAAGCGCTCAAGGGCAATGACAAGATCAATTGGGATAGCGAGTGTGAGGAGGCCTTCCAAGATCTGAAAAACGTATCTAGCGAGCCCGCCCTTATTGTCGAAGCCACTTACCGGGGGAAGTACAGTATGTATACCTGGCAGTGTCCAAGAAAACAATCAGCTCGGTGTCAGTTCAAAAAAATGACAAAGTGCATATCCCAGTATACCATAGTAGTAACGTTCTTGAGGGCTGAAGGAAGATATATCCCCCTGGAAAAACTCAACCTATAAGGGATTTGGACCCAGAATCGCCAAGATGCTAGTTTCGACAACTGCCTACGAGATCCCACCAACCTTTACGCACCTAAGAGGGATCACCAGGAATCATGCTAAAACGGATGAGTATATAAGAGGACGGGGCCTGATACCTGGAGAAGAATCACAACTTCCCAAAAAGAAGTCGAATAAAAATGGTGCAGAAAAACCCGACCAGAGAAAATGAAGGCTGTCAGCAAGGCCGACACCACCCAGGGGCCAAAAACGCCGACAGAGAGATTCTATCAATATATCCACCTTGTCGTCACTACCGAGCACATCCTGAACTAGATTTATGATGGGGGACGCTTCGCGATCTACTGCTGTTCTTAGAATGAACCGTACTAGAGGAACCAGAATAAGTATTATAATTTTCACAAAGATGTCGGCCATGAGACAAAGGATTTCATACAATTGCGAGACCAAATTGAACTATTGGTCCGATAAACTCTTCCATCCACATAATGATGCACTAGTCGGGGAGATCCGAATAATGGACAACATCGTCTGCGGTGTCCTAATCGACATAAAAACTCAGCTGATATTTTATTCATAGATGCGATCACCAGGCTGAAGATCGATGGGGCTGTATTGATGCTTACCCAAACCCCGCTCTATGGGTTTGCTGGCGAGTGCGTCTGAGCTGCTGGTACTGTGCGCCTCCCAATGACTATCAGAGAAAGTTCTGGGAGAGCGACAAGGATGGTGGAATTCCTTGTCGTGGATCAACCGTCGGTCTACAACATTATTTTGGGAAAGTCGACCCTAAATGCACTCAAGGCGATGGTCTCGACATATCACTTGGCCATGAAGTTCCCCACCTTGAATGGCGTCAGAATCTTTAGAGGGAACTAGGAGGGGGCCAAGAAATGCTATAGGGAAGATGTAAACAAAGTGTGCCGCAAGGCATCTCAACCAGTCGTCATGACCACCATCTTCAAGATGATGAGATTGACACCTCCGATGGCGAGATTAAGCCCTTGAGTGACCTAGACACTCGGATGTCCGAAGAAGTGGTCTGAGCATACCATGTCGAAGACTTGGTCCCGTACCAGCTATACCCCATGTACCTGAGAGGACAGTGATGCTCGGGTCAAAACTCCGCCCAGATATCCAAGCGGAGCTAGAACAGTTCCTCCATGAGTACATGGATGTCTTCGCTTGGCCCCATAAAGATATGCCCGGAATCGATCGGCCCATAATGTGTCACCAATTGTGCGTAAACCCAAAGCGTAAATTGGTGATCCAGAAGAAGAAGGTCTTTAATCTAAAGAGGTATGAAGTCATTAATGAGGGGGTGAAGAAATGTTCGTTGTGGGTTTTATTCAAGAAGTGACCTATCTAGGGTGGCTGACCAATATGGTCCTGGTTAAAAAAAGCCAACAGCAAGTGACGGGTCTATACAGACTACACAGACTTGAATAAAGTCTGCCCAAAAGACTGTTTTCCCCTTCCCTGGGAAAACTTTTGCTGCGGCTGAACAGCCCTCTCCTAGTCGTCCGGCCTCTTACTCCCACGTTGCCCCTTCTCGGCCATAGTTAGTTCTATAATCAAACAAAACTGGTCAGTACCCGGTCATAGCATCCCGTTCAAGAGATAAGTTATTTTATGACCTTGGATCCGGAGGACCCTTTAAGGTCACAAAGGAGCTAAGTTATTTCACCTCATCTATATCCTCATCGGTAACCCTCAGAACCCAGGTCATGAGCGAGGAACTGCCAGACTGCAGACCAGAGATAGAGGTGATCGACACTCCCTGTGGAATCTCGGATTTGACCATCGATATGCTGATGATATCAGCCCTAACCACCATCCGGGCACGATAATGAACGACCGGATCAGGCATATGCGCTATAATTGTCACCTCCTCGGGTTCTTGGCTGGTCGTGAAGCTAACTGAATGTAAAAGACGAATTGAGCCAATTGTACCTTGTCAAAATCTCGTTTGACAGTAGTCAATTTTGGTTCCGCTCTGGGTCCGCCTTCTCTCGGAGCTTCTCAATCCTCTCTAGGTTGATCATCCCCGTGTGTGGCTCCTAGGTACACACGTATCCCCTTTTGAAGGTTATAGGGACATACTCCCTAGACGGAACCTGGCATAATCCAACCGACCGGATAACCATTGTCCCGACGCATAAAACCATAAATGTTTGTAGTTCTTATCGGAGTCTGGACACCCAGCGATGAAGGTTCCCTAGTAATCTTGGACGTGATATGACCCCGTAGATGAAGGGGTTGTCTCCATCCGATATAGATTATGGAACACCCTAAACGGCAAGTCGGCACAAAAGCACTTTGTCCATAGGATGAAACAACTTATCAAGATCCAATAAGCATTCGTAATAAGCTGCATTGGGGTAACATTCAGTCTCTATAGCGCCCGTCTTAGAAAGAGGTGGAAGGGCAAGTATAAGCCTGCTCGAGAGTACCCAACAGACAATGTTATGTGACCGGGGGTGGTCAAGAAGGTAGGTCATTCGGACCTGGCACAACCAGTGCAATGTCATTGGGGATCTAGAACTCTTCTCACAGGGACTCCAGGTACTGAGGAGTGACCGTCGTGTTAAAAAAATCCACCATGTACACCAGACGACCCTTAACGCAGTCAACCATCTTTATGTTAGACATCCGATAGACCAACAGGCCATTGATCCATATCAAACGACTGCGACCACATTGGCGAGATTGAATAGGCTCCCCCAGGGGTATCGTGCTTTCTGAGCTCTCTGACCCCTCATGGGAGTTGTCTTCTTAGGTAGACAGACTAGCTTGTCTGGCCATTCTTGTGGACGCAGTGCCCTCACCTTCAGTCAGATTGACTACTAGGGGCAGTTGTGTCAAGGCCGCACCATTTAGCTCCTCTACAAAAGATGGTTCCAGTTGAGTAGTCGGCCCTACCTGTAAAATTTACCTCAGCTAACCAGCACCTTATCATGCCTGATTGGTCGGTGCTACTAGTCTACCTGGAATGGGTATATCAGACACGACTTACAGGTCATATGGCGTCCTCTCAGTGATGTCCGAGGAGTCTGCACTCAAAGTGCCCATGATATCAACCTCCTCGGAGAGGTTATCATTCTCGGAGTCCATATTCTGGTTGTTTGTATTGAAAATTATGGAAAAAATGACAAGATTTATCTTCTCAGATCTTCTCAAACTCGTCGGATGTAAGAATGATCAAAACTTATCGGCAGCTCTCGGCAGTATTTCGCGAATGGTGAAAAAAGTCGAAGTCCCCACCCTCTATTTATAGGGTTGGGTTTAGGCAGGAAATGTGGGTGCAGATTATGAAGTATCTATCTGACTTCTCGAAACCGTGGTTCGACACGTGGCAATAGCTGACACGTGTCAGAGATTTTTTTTTTGAAGTATATCGACGACCAGACCAGACCACGACCAACCTGGACTCGCAAGAACTACACAGACAAGAGCCGACCAGAACCTCAAAACAGCACACGATCACCCGAGGGGGCTAAGACACATCCATGAGCACCCCCAGCCCAATCAGACCGAGAATGCTGAGGGGCTCCTGTTGATGGTTCATAATGAGCTTCATCAATTGTCTCAATCGTTTGAGGTCCACGAGCACGCCTCACCGTCAAAGAGAATATGTTGTATAAATAAAGAAGTTCTACAATGGAAAATAGTCGATGGTCGTGCACACCCGACCATACTAGATCAAACCTATTAGGTGCCCTTCCCCGGCAACTTGTTGCTCACCATTGCCTACCTAGAGAGGGACATGGTCTGAGCCCGTGTTATTGGCACGAATAGTATTTTCCCGACAACTGTTGAGCACCTCCTGCTCTGTCGGTTCCCTATTGCCCATGTCATGTCACCCGTACAAGCTGACGATAATACCCCGACATGACATTCCGCATCCGTTGCCTGACTCCTGACACCACTTGCTACTGTACTTGTCCTGTAGCAGACTCCCGCCGCCTGGCTAGACTGACACAATATTTATCACCTCTATCAATACTAGTATACCTCTGTGTCTTCTGTCACCAATACTAGCATGCCTCTATTATAGATACTTTATTTACTCAAAATATTTTTCCTAAAAATAAAAATACTAAAATTTTGTTATCAATATAGTTATTGTACGTTTAGTCCATCGGTAATTTCAAACCTAGCATTTGCCACTAAAGTAAATTGACAACTATTTATGCGAGAAGAGGAATAAAAACCATGAACATTTTTGTGGGCCTTCCATGAAAGTTACTAGCCCCACTTACTCATATGAAATTGTATCGATCACTGAGTCATCATTATATGGAAAGAGCATTAAAAAAATAGTGGATTTTTAAAGAAACAAATTTCATTGAATCTTAACTATTTTAAGGAAACAAAAACAAAAAGAAGAAGCTTGTATTGTAATGCATCTTCCACTTTAATAATTTGTAAAGATGTTAGGTTGCCGAATCTAATCAAAATGGGAGGACGAAAATACAAAGGAAAGTGAAATTCCCTTTTGGGTTGGCCGGTTGGGTGTGGAGTTGCCTTATCTCCTTATGTTTTTGTGGCATAATTTATTTTATTTTATTTGTTTGGTGGGGTTAGGCTTTTTGGGTTTTGGTGTGGCTGAGTGGGAAGAGCATTAAGACTACAATATTTGTAGGATTTAGTTTTACTTCAATCTTTGATCCTCCTCTTTTTTCATTTTCTTTACTTATTTATTTATTTATTTATTGCTTGAATTGCAATGACATGTTTTTTATTGTATTGTTAAAGACCTTTTTTTTTTTACATTCTTTTTTGGGGCGAATTTTGTAGCAAAGTTCTAGTAAAGACTAAAGACGTAAATGAACATTTTTCCCGTTTTGGGAAAAAACAAACAAGTCGGGTGAATTTTACAACATTATCTTAAATTTAAAATTATGCTAAATACTTGAGATAATTGCACAGTTCATGAATTATCTCCAATTTATAACCGCCGTGTTTTAATCATTATGTTTTCCCTTCCCTTAAAAAAAAAAAAAGAATGCTAATATTTCTTGTACTTCATGAAATTAAAAGCAAAAAATTAAAATAATTAGATTAAAAAAGAAAAAAATGGAATGGAAAAAATGATTAGATGAGGCAATTAGCAAAATAACCTTTTCACTTTCTTTAATTTCTAAAATGACTTTCCAAAAAATTTAATTAGCAAAATAACTTTCTTCTTTTAAAAAAATATATTAAAAAAAACTAAATATATTTAGATTTAATAACTCATAATAAGGGGGGGAAAAAAACCAAAAATATGGGGACTGGAGTAGGGGAGGCATTCGTGTGAAAGAAATTCAAGAATCATCCCAAATTCTTCAGCAGTCGCTCCATTTTCCCACAACAGTGGCATACTCGAAGATTGACGTCAATAGTAATTAAAGTTTCAATGTTCTATAATCAAGGGCTTTGAAGAAGGAAGAGAGAGAGAGAGAGAGAGAGAGAGAGAGAGAGAGAAGAAATTGGATTTTGGGAAAACACTTATAAATTTAGTAATGACTTGATGTAGTTTGTAAGGTAGTTTTAGAAGATTATATGTAAATGTATATGATTATTTAGCTAAAAAAGTCAATTTTTTTCAAAAAAAAAATAAAACAAATTTGGAGATTGTCATTGTTGTAGATGAAAGTTGAAGATAACTCATACGGAACGACCGTCATTTGTTCTGAACGACCATATGTAAAAATGATGGTTGTTCATGATCATTCCAATGGTTCTTGCATATTATTATTATTATTATTATTATTATTATTATTATGCCAAATATCTTGTTCCCTTATGATTTTTAAGTCTATTTAGCACAAACTAAACTTCTGTGTAAAAAAAAGTAGATTTAAATGTTGAAACACTTATGGTTGAAGATGACTTGGATGTTGGTATATGCAAAAACCATTTATCTTGTTCCACCAGAGCAAAAAAATTGGGCTATTTATAAGGAACGACCAAGTGGATGTTTTTGAAATTTTAGTGGTCGTTCATTTTTTTTTTTTTTTTGTTTTTTTGTGGCCATTCCAAGTTTTTGAGGTAAATCATATATGACAAAAGACTTTCATCTAGTATTTTTTGTTTTTCGTTTAAAGAAAAAAAAAACTAAAGTGGATATTTAAAAGGAGCAACCGAATGATTGTTCTTGAAATTTTAGTGGTTGTTCCTTCTTTTTTGTAGTCATTCTGAGGGTTTTGATGCAAATCATATATAAAAGAAAGACCCTTATTTGGTTATTTTCGGTTTCGTTAACGAAAATAAATAAATAAGATCAAGATTTAAAAGGAATGAACCGAATGGTTGTTTTGAAAATTTTAGTAGTCGTTCTTCTTTTTTCGTGGTCGTTCCAAGGCTTTTGCATGATGTCATTGTAATTCATAATGTTTTTACTATTAACAACAATAATTCATGAAAAGCTTAACTTTTAAGTTAACCTTTTGAAATAGTGTAAGAACATATATAACTGAGTCATCAACATTGATAAGATATTACTAGAAATATTAGTGATGTTAATTTCAAGACAAAATGTATGATTGTTTGTTATTTGAGATAAATACATGCTAAAAAGCACTTATCTATTTTTAAGAGTTTTTCTTATCATTAAATTTCAATTTAAAAAAAATCAATAAAGGACCCAAAAAAGGGACTATTTAGAAGGAACGACAAAATGGTTGTTCTTAAAATTTTAGTAGTCGTTACTTTTCCTTTGTAATCGTTCCGAGGATTTGAGGTAAATTATACATAAGAAAGACCCTCGTCTAGTTACTTTTCTTTTTTGTTCAAAGAAAAAAAAATGAAGTCAATATTTAGAAGGAACAACTGAATAGTTGTTCTAAAAATTTTAGTGGTCATTCTTCCTTTTTCGTGGTTATTCTAAGACTTTTGTATGGTGTCATTGAAATTCATATTGTTTTGGACTACTAACAATAATAATGTGATGAAAAGCCTAACTTTTAACTTAACTTTTTAAAATAGTGTAAGAATATGTAACTTAGTCATTGACATTGGTGAAATATTATTTGTGATATTAAGATGATGTTAACCTCAAGACAATATATATGATTATTTACTATTTGAGATTAACACATGTTAAATTACACTTATTCATTTTGAAGATGCTTTATTTTCATTAATTTTGATTTTTTTTTAAATTAAGCAAAAAAAAATAAAAGAAACTATTTAGAAGGAACAACCAAATGGTTGTTCTGATAACTTTAATGGTCGCTCATTCTTTTTTGTGGTCGTTACGAGGCTTTTGTGCCAAATTATGCATGAAGAAAGAACTTCAATTAGTTAATTTTTTTTAATTAAAAAAAAACTAAAGTCAAGTTTTACAAGGAGCAACCACTAGTTGTTCCATAAATTTTCATAGTCATTCCTTTTCTTTTGTGGTTATTTTGAGGCTTTCGAGCCAAATCATACATGAAGAAAGACCATCATTTGGTTATTTTTATTTTTCATTCATTAAAAAAAATAAAAAAACTAAAGTGAAGAAAGACCCTCATTTGGGTGGAACAACCAGACGGTTGTTCTATAACTTTTCACGATCGTTCCTGTTATTTTCACAGTCGTTCGTGATTATACGTATGTGATTTTCATAAACAAATAGCCGTAGTTAACACAATCTCATTAAAATTCAAAATAGAAGATCAATATTGTCTTTACATATGAAAACAAATAACTATACTGTAACCTAATAACACAAATAGATAACAATATTAAAATCCTATAAGATGATCAAAGTATAGATAACATTATATTTCATTATCATTCAAAGTGTTTTTATGGGCTTAGTAGCATTTTGATCCTTTTCTTTTTTATAAAAATCTTTCTCTTTTCCTTTGCCTTTCCGGTCGGCTCTTGTTGTCTTTCACATACTCAATTCTATCTCATTAACCTCATCCTCTATATTCTTGGTTCTTTCATGAAACATATAGTGATTGGTGTAACAAATAGTATTATAATATTATGATCGTGATGTGATTTTTTTTTTTTTTTTTTACAATCGTTGGTATGTTGGAACAAAAACCAAACGACAAATCTAGTCGTTCGTAAACTAATCATGGTTGTTCCCTTTTTTTTTTTTTTTTTTTTTTGTTCTGATTACGCACATATCATTTTCTAACAAAAAGTAACCATACTTCATATGGTACATCATACAAACACGTTCATATAAAGATCAACACAATTATTTGTTTATTGAAATAATTACATAAACCTAACAAATTTATTAAAGTTTTGACAAAGAATACTAAATTTGTTAAGAAAAAAAATAATGTTTATGTTTTTAGAGATTTGCCGAATTGCGGTTAAGGAAACTTACTAGGATAATTTTAGTTTTACTAATTAGATTGATTTGTTTAAAAACAAAAAAATAATAATAACTATTTGGTAGGAACAATCAAGCGGTCGTTCAGAAATTTTTCACCTAATATTTTCGGTTATTAAACTACCACAATTCTATCAAATTAAAATGCAAAACAAATAACAAATAACAAATAAATAAGAACATATAAACAAAATCATTATTTCAATGGAGCAATTAAGGATCGTTTTGAACATCTTTATGGTTGTTTCTTTTTCAGTAGTTGGTCGGAATATGAAAAGATAATAAAATCAATGTTGTACAACTAAAAGCTCCACAATAAAAAAATTCTTAATAATAAATCACAATTTATTATTTAAAATTCTATTGATCAAATAAATTTTAAAGGAAAAAATCAATAACTGAAAATTGAGAAAAATATATCACATGTCTAACATTTTTACCCAACTTCAAAGGTGGGGACGACAGCCACAGTCGGCTACGACGACATCGAAGGCGGCGACGGCAGAAGGAATGACTCTGACATCCCAAATTCTTATGTGTTGTTTTAACGGACTCTTTTTAATATTGATGAATGGAGAGTATGGAAAGTAGCCGACTATCAATGCTTGACGAATTTGGGAATGGTGGGAACTTGGGAGGAAGAAACAAAGAGGGTAGGATCGTTTCTTTTTTTTCAAACCCTCACCGTTCTTTTTTTTTTTTTTTTTTAAGCTTTTAATTTATATTTTAAATGATTTTATAAATTAAATATTCAATATTTTTTTAATAAAAAAAATAATAAAAGAAATTGGGAAAGTTATTTCTCCAATTTTGTGTGCCCGCGCGCGCGCGCGCGTGTATATATGAGTGGGTGTTGTCTGTCTGTCTGGCTGAACTGAGCTGAACCCACCAAGCATAACTCAGATAGCTGCTCACTGTCAGCGGCCATGGCTGCTGCTTCTGCTGCTTCTTCTCTCTCTCATCTCTCTTCCCAATCTGTCATGAATATCAACCTTCAAAGGACTGATTTCGGCTCTCTTCACTCTTCTGCTACCTCAAACCTTCTCAATTTCAAGCCAAAAAGCTCTCGTTTCAGGTTCTCCTCTCTCAAAACTTTTGTTCTAAGCTTCAAAAAACTAACTCAATGCTCTGTCTTTTTGGTTTCTTTTTGCAATTTTGCTGTTTTCTCTGTATTTTTATTTGCAACTAAATATCTAACAACATGGGAAATGAAAACTAGAAAACATTAGGATTCTTCTTCTTTTTTTTTTTGGTTTACCCTTTCAATGATTTTGTATTGTAGAGATTATTGAATGTGTAGTTTTTGTTGCGGAATTCAGATGTCAATCAACTAGTACAGATGAGTTGAAAACTAAAAGAAATTTGCTGGACAATGCAAGCAATCTCCTTACCAATTTGTTGAGTGGGGGAAGATTAGGGGCTATGCCTGTCGCTGAAGGTGCGGTCTCCGATTTGTTCGACCGACCGCTCTTCTTTTCGCTGTATGATTGGTTTCTACAGGTATTTTAATTTTTACCAACAAATTTTTCTTCTTATTGCTGTAATCTATTGAAGTGCTAATTTTCTGAGCTAAATTCGTTCTGCCATTGATTTTATCTCCTTTGAAGGTCACTTAGTAGTTCTAGCATTGGCAGGGTTGGGCAGAGTTTCGTTCAAGTCTTCGTTTGGTTATTTTTGGGAATATTAACAAAACCTTCCTTCTGTTTTATCGAAATGTTGTGATCTACCTTGTGCTTTCAGGAATGCCATACATATCCCCTACGTTTTACAAATCGTGTTAAAAACCTTCCTAGAGGGGAGATTTATCGCACAACTTTTGAAGGAGGCTGGGGATGTTTTTAAGACAATTTGTAAAATGTAGGCGATGGATTTGACATGATTTGCAAACCTAAGGAGTGGGTGCAGCATTCCTGAAAACAAACGCAGAGTGCATTATGTAGTATATGGTATTATAATCACATATATTGATGGCAGCCCATATTTGGATCGAACTTTTGCTCCTATTTTGGTCTTTGTTGATAGTTGGAAGCCTTCTGAATCCTGATTTCTACTATTTTCTTTAAAAAAAAATCTGTCTAATCTGGCAGCATGGCGCAGTGTATAAGCTTGCTTTTGGACCGAAAGCCTTTGTTGTTGTATCAGATGCTGTTGTTGCACGGCATATTCTTCGAGAAAATGCTTTTTCATATGACAAGGTCCGGAATCATTTTCTAGTCTCGATTGAGCTTTAATGTTTTACAACAGTTTCTTCTGCTGATACTTTTTTTTTTTGGTCATAATTTCTTATGTTTCGAGCAGGGAGTTCTTGCAGATATCCTGGAACCCATAATGGGAAAAGGGCTTATACCTGCTGACCTCGATACATGGAAACTGAGGAGAAGAGGTGAGCAAGTAACAACCAAAAAAAAAAAAAAACAAAAACAAAACAAAACAAGACAAAACAAAAAAAAAAAAAAAGGATTTTTAACTGTTTTGGTACGAGAGGAAGAGAAAATGTTCAGTTGTTACAACTCATTCAGGCTGTTTCGTCTAACTCATTAAAGATTCGTTTCACAGTTATTGCTCCTGGATTCCATGCCTTGTACTTGGAAGCTATGGTCAAAATATTTACCAACTGTTCACGAAGATCAATATCTAAATTTGATGAGCTCCTAGAAAGAGAGAACTTGCAGGGTGGGAAGACGATTGAGTTGGATCTCGAGGCGGAGTTTTCAAGTCTGGCGCTTGATATTATTGGGCTTGGTGTCTTCAACTATGAATTTGGTTCTGTCATGAAAGAATCGCCTGTGATTAAGGTTTGGTAAAATGATTACACACTTTTAAGCTGTCATGATTTTTCAATTTGGCTTCAAGCACATGTATTGATACATCAGTTTTACAATAAACAAACCAGTTGTCTATGTCATATTGCATCTGCATTCCTCAGAAAGTTAAAACATTTTGTTCTGTACCGACATATTTACCAATGTTCAGGTTTATCCATTTGTAGATTTCACAGAAGTTGAAAGAAG
The DNA here is from genome assembly GCA_025413025.1 of Ficus hispida. Taxonomy (NCBI): domain Eukaryota; kingdom Viridiplantae; phylum Streptophyta; class Magnoliopsida; order Rosales; family Moraceae; genus Ficus; species Ficus hispida. Next base: position 15,734,607 of record CM046365.1, on the reverse strand, counting down.
ATAGTAAACTTCTGGTATACTGCTTTTTTGAATAACCAAACATTATGGATTATCAGTCTAATTAACGATACAAAGTCAAAATTACATTTCTTTTCCAATTTCTAAATTTATTGATTTTCCATTTAGTGTCGGCCATATTATCATGCTCATTTTTACATAAATATACCCAGGCAGTGTATGGTACCCTCTTTGAAGCAGAACATAGGTCTACCTTCTACATTCCATACTGGAAAGTTCCCTTCATGAGGTGGATTGTCCCGAGACAACGGAAGTTCCAGAATGACCTGAAGGTTATTAATGACTGTCTTGATGGACTCATAAAAAATGCAAAAGACACGAGACAGGTTAGACAAGATCACATATCCTTCGTTCCTCCAATCATATTAGTTTTCTATTATAACCATTAAGTTTGGATGAAAACTAGGTATGTCCCAAACATACAGCGCAAATTTCAGTCACCATATGATAGAAAGAAACGATCTCATCTGTTAGAAAGAAAAAGCTATAACTGTTTGCTGAAAAAATTCAACAGTTTAGATATTTTCTTGTCGTAATCAAACGACTGAAATTAAGCTGCGTGGTGAGTCCCAAAAAAAAAAAAGAAGAAGAAATATATCGTTGCTTCGTCGTGATAGGATCGTAATTCTACAGCAGCAAAACTAGCAGGCGGTGCTTGTCCAAAACTAAGCAAGTGCATGAAACAAAATGGTCTTGATAACATCTTTTTTTGCATCATTTTAGTTTTGGCATCCACCTATTTTTCGAGAAAGCATTTTCTGTCTTAATAATCATCGATGTCCCATTATTAGCTAATATAATGATTAACCAGTATCTGCTACTTGGTTTTGTTGAGATCAAATGACAGGAAACAGATGTTGAGAAACTGCAACAAAGGGACTACTCAAATCTGAAGGTTTGTAAATAGTTTAACTCAAATATTTTCATATTTGCCTGAAGTTATTAGTTGAATCTTTCTATAAGTTTGATAAATATGATCTTATAAGTATGAAGTTTGCAGGATGCGAGTCTATTGCGCTTCTTAGTTGATATGCGGGGAGCTGATGTTGATGACCGTCAGGTAAAATAATTACAAACTTCATTTTCTGCTCCTATAGGATTTCTATTCAAAACATCTGGTTATCTACGTTAAGTATCGCTTGATTCAATCTTATTACTCTGCCAATAATAGGTTTTTTGTTTTCTTTTTTACCATGTTTTAGTCTCTTTATTTATTTATTTTTTTTCCCTTGCAGTTAAGGGATGACCTGATGACTATGCTCATTGCCGGCCATGAAACAACAGCTGCTGTTCTTACTTGGGCTGTTTTCCTGCTTGCTCAAGTATGATTCTCCATTGCTTAATAATTATAGTTGCGGTTATCTTGGTAATGTTGCAGACTATGATTTTCTTCTGTGGCTTCTTATTGATATACCACTCATGTACTCCTTTTTATCATTTGTGTACCACAGAATCCATCCAAAATGAGAAAGGCACAAAAAGAGATTGATTCAGTGCTTGGAGAGGGCGAACCAACGTATGAATTAATCAAAAAATTGGAGTACGTGCCTAAGGCTATTATATCTTTGAATTTTTTTTTTTCCTGTCAATATTTAAACAGTACGCATGCAGAGAAGTGCAACACATTTGAAACTGAACTGATTTGATAACTTAATGATGTTAATATCAAGAAGAAGTGGTTGCATGCTTAGCCTTTTGAGTTTGAATCCCCCTGTCCACATATTAAAATACAAAAATTAAAAAGAAAATTTTATTAGGTTTGCCGATCGCTCGGATATCATGATGATTCGGTGTTAAAATCAGCCACATTTGGGTATCAAAGTCTGGTCGGCAATAAGTGCATGGATGAACTTGTATTTTGACTGTTAATAACATTGTAAACATGGGACAAACAACATGTAGACTTTTTAAGGCATTGCCAATTCGTTCGGGAGCTTTAGATATTTTGTCTTCTTCTTTGTGGTTTCTTTAATTTAGAGCAGTTTTTGCAGTTCTTTCAAAAGATTTGGAAGAGCTGCTGCTTCTTTTGCCTATTGTTGTGTTGTTATTCGTTTATCTGCAATGCTTTCTCTCTCTTTTCCTCAACCTGTCCTGTGAAAATAACCGACTTCTAAATTTTAATGTCGCAAGACATGTATTTGGATGACCTGAGATTTTACTATTGTGGTTTATGGTTGGTGATATGTATTTTTGAGTTTAGGGAAGTCGAATCTACATTTTCTGCTTTCAATGCTGTTATTCTTACGGGCTCTATTTTGTAACTAATTTGGTCATTGAAACTGAGATCAGATATTCAAGAGGGCGTCGGTCCTCGAAACCCGCACAACGGGCATGAACTTGGCTCACCAGCCAATTGCATTGTTACTCGTTGGTCATGATTGAGATATAAGTAAATTATCTTCGTTGTTTTTTTTTTTTTCAGGTACATAAGACTTATTGTTGTAGAGGCTCTTCGTTTGTATCCTCAACCTCCTTTGCTTATTAGACGTTCTCTCAAATCAGATAAACTGCCAGGTATTCATATTCAATGTTCCAAAATGAGTTGAAGTTGAAGAATCCCACCACAGAATTCTTAATTTCATGTAAAATCTGAGTTGAGAAATTAGCTTATATCGATTCATGCAGGAGGGTATAACGGCAACAAAGATGGTTATGAAATTCCCGTTGGGACTGACATTTTCATTTCTGTGAGTAGAAAAACTTGGAATTTTTGCATTTTTTAACTATGTCCCTCAAACAAAGGCTCAAGGACTTGAGCTTAATTGGGCATGTTTAAATTTCACTTTGACCTGCACTTTCATCTTCTAGTGAATGTCTTTTTTAATACTAAACTGTCGATTCAGGTATATAATCTCCATAGATCGCCATACTTTTGGGATTGTCCTAACGAATTTGAACCAGAGAGGTTCTTAGTGGAAAAGAAGAGTGAAGACATTGAAGGATGGGATGGTTTCGACCCATCTCGAAGCCCCGGAGCATTGTATCCAAATGAGGTTATTTTTACTTGTCCTGAGCTTGCTGCAGCTTTATTTGTGTTCCGACATATCTAACTAATGGACTTGTGGTTGCAATCATCAGATCATATCGGATTTTTCTTTCTTACCATTTGGTGGAGGACCACGAAAGTGCGTCGGCGACCAATTTGCACTCATGGAGTCGACGGTCGCGTTAGCTATGTTGTTACAGAAGTTCAACGTGGAGTTGAAAGGATCTCCAGAATCTGTGGAGCTGGTCACAGGGGCAACCATTCATACAAAGAATGGACTCTGGTGCAAATTGAGGAAGAGATCTCATGTACACTGACATTTCATAGAAAAGTTGTAGTCTGAAAATATTTTTTAGCCATTTCATTATTACCAATGATGAAAATCCAATTCCCTTTTTCTTCATAGAAATATACATCTACTGGGCGTTTTTTTTTTTTTTTTTTTTTTTGAACTTGGAGATAGAGGAGTTGATCTCAACACCTTGTGTATGTAGTCAGGTGTCGTATTACCATTAGATTATACCTATCATCATTCCGTGATATAAGAGATTTATTATCTTTCATTCCTGGTACACAAGATGAACGAAGATACTTCACAAGAATATTTAAGCAGTAAAAAAAAAAAGACAACTTCACAAGAATAGAGGGCTTTAAAGTCTGGCAAGGTTTAGAAGACTAAAATATGAAAGTGGAGGGAACTTTTTAAAAAAGCTTAGGCATGCATCACACTTCACCCTCACATCGTCTTAAAATGAAAAAAATGAAAAATATTCATTTTGCGCTAAGGTGTTTGGGAGAAGGACAAATAAGTATGGTACGGAGTTCAAAAAAAAAAGTTAAAAAGTGAATTTGGATTCGTTCAGGTAATATTCATACATACAATACAAAAGAAACCTTTTTGAGACACCCAACTCGTGTTCCCAAAAGGACGTAACAGATATATATATATATATTTATATATATATATATATGTTTGATGTTACATTCTTCTATTGATCTCACTGGAAAATCTACTGTACACAAGACTTGAATATACATGACGGTTTTTACAGTCAAAAACTATCGAAAAGGGACTCTTGAAGGAGAGGCAAAACGTTTCAACCAACAAAAAATTCCCCATTTGCAATCCCCCATTTCCTCGACAATGTTTTAAAATCCCTTCGTCTGCGCCATCTATGTTGACAGGATATGAAATTCACCATCCAACTACCTGGAAAGGTGCTTATCCTGTAGATACTTTGACGCGATGCCATGAAACTGTGAGGAGCCCACGGAATGTTCCTGCAGTCAAAAGAGAGATAAACTAACCATTTGAGAAACCTACATGGAAAAATAAAACCACCAATATTATTTGCAAATGCACACCATATTTTGCAGATTGTCTTCATGGTCAAAACAGCCATGCGCAGTTGGCACCCTATAACCAACGTGTCCATGCAACTACATAACCCAAGGAAAACAAAGGTGGCTTCTTAGTATTCAGTGCATTAAACCATACTAGTCAATGAACAGAATGCGCTAACATAAACATGCAGTACCAGTCCTTGAATATTCTGTTGGTTACCATAGTGAACAACACGCGTTGGCACTGAATGCAGCTGTCCCCAAAGGAAATGAAGAACGTCAAGGATCAGAACTAAGAAACATTGGAATGTCATACAAAAGTTATCGAGATCGGAAAATTAGACCAGACAATACCTGCATGCCCTGTGTATAGTAACTCTCACGGATAGGGGAAATTGAATTTAGCTGCCCCTACAATGCGTATACACAATGTTATTAAGTCGCATGTTATATAAAAATTTTGTTATTCAGACTAAAAAGGATGCCCTACCAATCCTTGGATACCATGCTGAGCAGTATAATATCCATCAAGAGCTTGAGCTCTAGAATCAAGTTCCTGAAGAAATGAGCAAATTATGAATTTGTATTTATGCAAGAGCAACAAGAAAATAACAATGTTTAGCCTTTTTTAGTTAAAATTGCAATATCTTCGAATGATTCAGGCTGCTTAATAGAATCATACCCCTCTTAGCATGTCTTTTTGAGGGATGTAACTGTTATCAAGGTTGTCTGCTCTGGAGTTCGTCTGTTCCTGCACAAAGAAAGGCGATGGTGAAGCATATGCTATAAAGGCCGCATTTGAATCAGTTCTATTAAGATGACAAAACAAACCACCTGAAGACCGCTGTCCAGTGTCCTTGTAGTTACTCCCTCTGGCTCAGATTGTACCTAAAGTACACAAAAATTCCACTTTAGAGCACATCCAATAATCAGAGCTTAAAATAAACGGAATCTAATTTTTAGCATCAAAACCTGACCGACCTTTCTTTTCTTGTATGTTTGCTTTTTCTTAGATGATTTGCCCACATTGGCACGGTGACTCTCTTCAACATCAACAAAACCAACAACGGTTGACATGTTGGATCCCAAAATACCCCGCACGGCATTGTTAACATCAACACAATTTTTTAATACCTCCTCTAATGCCTGAAATGCGATGTGATAAGTTTCTGGAGATAAAGATCCTGCCTCACCCAGTTTAGTGGCTAATTTACACAGTTCATGGAAACGTTGCAACCTAAAGTTAAGCCTCCTCGGTATTTCAGGAACAGTCTGTCTGACTTTTGCATCTTTCGTCCATCGCTTCAAAATGTAGTGACATGGGATGGAAGAAACACTGGATATTTGGAGGACGAGTAATGCATGTCTACAAAGAAATCCCTTGTATTCAAAAGAACGACATGAACAACATATTCGCAGCTCCTCTTCCTTCCATGATACGATGGAGCTCTGGTGTTCATCAGAATCATCAACCTGGAAGATTACAGTTGCTTCGTTTTCGCTATTCTTTTGCAGACTACATGAAGCTACACCCAACGCCTCAACCTGAAATTGCTTAAATATTGCATCTGTATAAATTGATGACATTTGTTTCTCAAAACCCAAGAGCGATCTTAATCTGTACTTGTGACGTGATTCAAAGTCGGCATTTGCTTCCATGTCACACATATCTTCTGAAATTTTTCCGTGAAGCTCAATAAACTCCTTAAATGTGGTTTCTGGACAAATATACCTATCAAAGAATGAGGTTATGCTTTCAGCTCGCTCAGTCGTGGACAATCCAGCTAAAAACACATCCTCCATGTAAGTTGGTACCCAACTTTTTCGATCTTCATATAATGACCGGACCCATTCATCCTCTTTTAGGTCAAATCTATCAACCATCTTCTGCCATTTCCTTTCAAATTGTTCGTCAGTCCAAGATCGATGAATGCACTTGGTAAATTTCTCCATAAAGTTTTGTGTTTCATTTATTTCACAACCAAAATTCTCAGGTGTCCTTCTCAAGACATGCCATAAGCAAAAACAGTGTCGTGCATTAGGAAATACATCAGCCACAGCTTCTTTCAAAAATTTCTCTTGATCAGTAATAATCACTCTAGGTGCTTGGCCACCTACTGCTTTAAGCCATGTCCCCATCAACCAAACAAAAGTTGACGTAGTCTCTTCCCCGACCAATGCACATCCAAGCAGGATATACTGGAAATGGTTATTAACTCCAGCTATAGGGACCAAAGGTATCTTATACTTGTTTGCAACATAAAAGGTATCAAAGAAGACTACATCGCAAAAGTTGTTATAATCATGCCTAGCTTTTGCATCAACCCATAATACACTTTTTAGATGTTTTTTATGGTTGAAATCTACGGAGTAGAAGAAGTTATGATTCTCCTCCTGCATATGCATGAAGAATTCAAGCATTAGTTGTACATCTTCATCATCTAAAGCCACCTGCAAGCCTTTCTTTTCGCAAACAACGGTAGTAGGTTCTCTTTTCTTTCTGCTCATAGCATATAAAAAGTCATCCGGATAAATATTGTGGTTATGCTCCTTTACGAAGCTATGTATGACCCATTTCCCATCCTCTTTCCTCTTTATATGCATACCAGCCTTGCAGTCTGTTTTTATACATGATCTCGGATTGACAGCCGTGGCAGATTCACGCTTACTTCCAAACCTGGAACAGGCCATTTTTATATCAATAAACTTTCCAGACTTCTTCGAACGCCGACTGGCCTTAATTGTGATACCAAATCCCACGGACTGAGCATACTCCCTATAAAAAGAATACGCTTCCTCCTTCGATTCAAACTCCAAACCATTGTAAGGCTCACGAGTGGACCCTTCGTTGGCAACATTCACGCCAGTAACATTTATATCCACCAGATCCCGACCACCGGAGATGCTTTCGTCGGCATTCAGTTCATGATCATCCTCGCCAGATTCACTTAACACAGGAGAATTTGCAGTCTCTTCCTCAACATGAACTTCTTCTGTTTCATCAACAACATCCGCATTCGAATTTTGACCAACATCTAATTTCTCCTGATCACATGAAGGTTGTTCAAGATCTATCTCCATGGATGAAAAACAGCTTACTGAACTGAAAAGTTCATTTTATGCAATTTCACCTGGAAAATTATCAGAATTCTTAATTAGCTTAATCAAGTATAGTTGAGATTTAACAATTCTTTTAAAGAAACCGCAAGCATTCCGCTAACATTTCTTATCATTTTATCTTAGTTTTCAAATATATATATATATATATATAAATATATATATCAGACCCAGTAATAACTTAACCCCTATATATATACATATATATATATGTATGTATGTATGTATGTATGTATGTATGTATATTATTGGAGAATGGCGAATGCATATATTAAGGGAAAAAATGAAATAAAAAACTAAAAACAAAAACAAAACTAGGAACCAAAAAACTATAAAATGGTTTATAATTATGGAATTGAGATTGCATAAACCTTCTTTATTTATATAAAATAGTTTTCTTTAGAAGAAACTGCAAGCATTATTCATGTTACTATATACATATGTATATATACATATACATATATATATATATATATATATGTTTATAGAGAGAGTATGCTTTCTGAAATAGATTTAAGCTTATACTCTCATAAATAAGTTTCATACAAAAATTACGGGGAAAAAAAATGGCAGAGAAGCTATACCTTTAAATCACTGAATGCTAAAGCAAAACTTAAATACTACAGTTATCCCCTATCTCTCTATTCATGAAAGCAATCATAACCTACAGAGCTTAATACAACTAGAATTTAGGTGAGGAAAGGAAAAGAAAAAAGAAGGGGGGGAAAAAAAAAAAAACTAATCGAATTGTTGAGCTCACTTGTTTAATTGGGAGCTGAGCAAGCTAAAAAGAATCCGCTTTTCCGATCAAAATCGACGAATGAATAATCAAAAAAGGAGCAATCTTGTTGCCTGAAATAAAATGTTTCTGTTGTTGTATCTATGTTTCTTTTGGCGTCGTTTTCCAGGTAACCGACGAAAAAGGAACTCAAACGACAAGAAAAGAGTTTACAGCAGGACTTGGAAATCGTGTGGAAGAAATTGATGTCTCCGCCGGTGTCTACTCCGGCGCCGGCTCTGTCGAACTGACGCTCTGAGTGTTAATTCTCCAGCTGGTGTCAACACCGTCCAACGGATCGATTCAATTTCAGACCGGCCAAAAACGCCACCAGAGACAGATGAAGATGAAACAACAAAGAAAAGGAAGCATGGAAGGAAGTAAGGAAGGACTGATTTTCAGAGACTTTCCTCTCTCTTTTTCTCTCTCTCTCCTCTCTCTTACGTTCTCTTAATTCACTTTTTCCTGTTGGTTTTAAAATGAAAATAAGACCTCCTAATTACCTCTTACTTTCGGATTATTAGTTGAAACTGTTTTTATTCAGATATCTAAACCATTTGATTTGTAATTGAAATTTAAAGTGCAGCTTTATATTACTTATTATAAATGTCAAAAAAAAAAACAACAAAAAGTTCAGCCTGTGTAAGAAGGAAAGAAAACAAGAGGAAAAAGAAAAATATAAGTAAAAAAAAAATACAATGAAAGATTTTATTTTTCTTTTATGATATTCAATCATAAAAAAAGGTTATATAATTATTATTTTATATATCTATATATTACTCTAGAAGCAGTAACAAAAAAAAAGTAAGTTTAGTAATTAAAGGATGGAATTTAATTTTTCTACCAATTTGGACGGAACAAAAAAAATGGATCCCACCGAAATCTTTTTTCACCATATTTTTCATTTTTTCCTCTTTTCCTTATTACCAAACAATTAATTCCACCGACTTTCTTCCATTTTTTTTTTCTCATCCCACTTCCTCCCTCTCTTCCACCCTACCAAACATAACAAGGCGGATATTTAAAAGTATAGTTTTCTTTTTTCTTTTTTTCAAGAAATATTAGAACCAGGGAGTTTTGAGGCAGTTTAAAAAACATGAGGAATCCTGTTTTTATATTATTAAGAATGTAGAGGTAAATATGGAATTGAGCTAAAATTCAAGGTATAGATATAGTTTTCCAATTTTCCCTATATTTTGCCCAAAACAGGCTGAAAAGAATGAAAATTTCTTGCGAACAGTCCTTTATTCAAAATTATAATTTAGCCAAAAACAGGAAAAAGCTTCAGGCCATACTTAGTCTCCGTTTGATTCACCGGTTGAAGATAAAATTTTTAAATTGAAATTGGTTAACTTTTCAAAAATTAGTTATAATTTTTATTGACTTTTCATTAAAAAAAAAAAAAACAAAAACTGATTTAGAAATTTTGAGTTGAAACTTAAGTTCCATCTTTCAACCTAACAATACAATGGATTTACGAGACAAAAATGAGTTTGAATCCAAAATGTGGAAGGAAAGAAAATGCTGATATTGGCTTCTGCGAAACGAATTTTCCTATATTTCATCTGTGAAACCCTCCACCAAAATTCTTCTCTTCGTCGACATATTTATCTCAACCACATAATTGCATAGCCGAGAGTTGGTAGTTCAAAGGCTGTGCTGTCGCCATTGCTAAGTTGCAAGGCAGAATATCACTCCTCGATTTTCGTCTCTTCCATGTAGATCGGCATAGTCACTATAAAACTCTGAAAGATCGCCTTCTATACAATAAACAGGAAGTCATCCATCATCATTTTGGGAAGTAATATCTTGCTTGATTACTTTACTGATCGGCAATTCAGTCGCCGGTAAAGTGCTACCAACTCCAACATACATACAAATATCACCACCGTCACAGCTACCTTGAAAAGCAACGTCTTGGTTATTCCTCATGCATGTCTAGAACTACTACCATGCAACTGTGCCGATCTTAAGCGGGGCTCATCCTGCAATAGGAGTTGCAAACCAAAAAGCGTCATTAACATGTCAAATAGTTGTTCTCAAACATCGACATGGAGACCATTTAGTACAAACTTGCCTGCAACCCATAACCGAAGGTAGGTGGCTGTCGAAAATCCAGTTGAGCCTACATGATAAAAGTAAAGTTAGAAAATATCATAACATAATATTGAGGAAATAACCAAGTTTCAGTACAAAATACTCCACATTAATATAATTCTGCCATACCAGCCCATGAATGGTTTGCTGAGTACCAAAATAACCATCATGTCCAGGAGCCATTGAATTTAGCTGCCCCTACAAGCGTATGATAATATAAGCGTGGCTAATAAACATAAAATCCTTGTCTCCATGGTTTTAAAATGACGTACCAGCCCTTGTATACTCTGCGGGTTAACATAGTAATTGTCGTGGGGAGGCTCCATTAAGTTTAACTGCTCCTAACAATCAGTATCAGTAACATTGTGTATGAAATATAGTAAAAGAAGTAAAACTCCATAGTTGCTACAACAATTGTACAACCCAAATCATAAAAACTGGTGCAAGATAACGACACCCATACCAGTCCTTGCACATTATGCTGAGCACCATAAAATCCATTAAGGGACATACTCTCCGAGCTTAAGTTCTCCTACAAGCATTAAGAACCCAAGGCAAAACAAGGGTTAAAATTATCGCGTCAGTACATCTACGTATACTTTTCATCAAAACTGTACACAGATTCATTTCCAGTCAACTCCGGATGTTGGAAAGAGCAGTACAATGTCAAGTTGTTTACGTTTCATGCATAAATCAGTATTGCTATATCTTTCTAATTGAGATGTGTGCAATATAACGACACAAACAAGTTGAAACGAGAAAAAACATGAATGCAGAGAGGACAAACCATTTGCTGCAAACTATCTTGCGCCTCAACTATTATAGCCTCTGGCTCTGCTTGTACCTGCTGAAATATGTAGCGTGTATTAGTTGCGGATACAGCAACATACAAAGAATAACCCTTCAGATACAGCAAAATAAAAGCAAACAATCAACAATCTCAACACTAACCTTTCTTTTCCTATTTGTATTCTTCTTCCTAACCCTCTTAGCCACAAGGCTTCCTTGGTTCTCTTCTTCTGTCTCACAGGTAGAAAGAAAATTGCTGCTAGTTTCTGCAGCATTACTGATGGAATTGTTCACATTCACACAGTTCTTCAGAGCTTCCACCAACGCACGGAAAGCAATATTATAAGTTTCTTCACATACTGATCCTTCTTCACTCAGGTCAATCGCCCACTTGCATAGTTCGTTGTACCGTTGTACCCTAGTCTTTGTTCTTTCCATTTCTTCAGCTGTTGATTGCCTTGCTTTTGCATCTTTTGTCCACCTCTTCAGAATATAGTGATCCGGGATGCTTGAGAGGCCACAAATTTGGAGAACAATTAGCGCATGTCTACACAGGAAACCTTTATATTCAAACAAATGACAGGAACAAGTAACCTCTGACTTCGTTTCGTTCCTTGTCACGAAAAAGAATTCCTCCTTTTCACAGTCTTGAACTCTAAATGTGCTAATTGCTTCATTTTCACTTTCCTTTTTTGGCTGGCAGCCAACTACACCCAAAACCTCAACTTGAAATTTCTTAAACACAGCATGGGTATAAACCGTTGACATTTGTTTCTCCCAAGGCGAAGGAGATTTCAAAGCAGGCTGCTTGTGCAACGTATCAAAATCCGCAATTTCTTCCTCTTCATACCTATTTTGCAGAATCGCCCCATATTGTTTCACAAATTCCTTCAAGGAAATCTTTTTATGTATGTATTTGTCAAAGAAAGCGTTCATGCTTTCAGAACGCTGACTAGTGCACATCCCAGCCAGAAAAGTATCCCCCACATAAGTAGGCACCCATTTTTTACGATCATCATATAATGAGCGAAACCATTCGTCATTGTGAAGTTCAAATCTTGTGACCATTTTCCACCATCTCATGTCAAACTGTTCGTCTGTCCACGACTTGAACATGCATTTGTGGAACTTCGGCAAGAAATTTTCATGCTGTTTGATTACATGAGCAAGAGTTTCAGAGATCTTTTCCAATATATGCCAAAGGGGAAAGCAATGACGTGTGTTCGGGAAAACTTCTTGAATGGCCGCTGCCAGGGCTTTGTCTTGATTGGTGATAATTACTTTGGGAGCTTGCCCATGCATTGCCCTAAGCCATGTCTTCATTAACCAAACAAAAGTTGATTTAGTCTCATCTGCAACCATTGCACAGCCGAGCAACATGGACTGAAAGTGATGGTTCACCCCAACAAAAGGAGCAAACGGCAATTTATCATTAATTTTGATATAAGAGGTATCGAACGAGACAACATCATTAAAGCTGATATAGTCAATCCGACTTTTTGCATCAACCCAAAACAAGTTTCTCAGACGCTGCTCTTCATTTAGATCTATTGCATAGAAGAAGTTGGGATTGTCCTTCTGTATACGCTTGAAATACTCAAGCATAACTTGAGCATCACCCTCGTCAAGACCCAAATACCGGCCTTTATCAAACTGAAAATTCACATCAGCTCTCACAGATGCTGCATTTTGGTACCCACCTGATTGTCTAGACATCTCGACATACATCTTTCTAGTCCGTTCACTAACCGCATGCAAAATGTCGATATTATTCTTCTCAGCTAGCTTTACATTCCTATGAATCCGAAAATGATAGGCTAGAGCTGGTAAAAGTTCATGATTGTGTTCCTTTACAAACTCATGAATTATCCATTTCCCATCTGACCTGCGCTTCACGTGCATGCTGGCTTTGCAATCCGTCTTTTTCACACTTGGACGCCGACTACTACTGCTATCTGATTCTGGCGTGACACCGTATCTAGAACATGCAAATTTGGCATCGATGAATTCTTTTGACTTCTTGGAACGTCGACTGTTCTTTATCGAAGTGGTGAATCCCATAGATTTGGCATACTCCTGATAAAATGCGTATGCCGCTTCATGTGAGTTAAACTCGATTCCATTACAAGGTTCAAAGTCTGCATCACCTTCGAAGTTCACAGCGTCTCTTTTAGGAGAAGTAACAAGCCCGCCATCTCTGTTCTGCAATCCATCCACAGCATCTATCACCTTAGCATCGTCTTGAGAATTCACCACGTTTTCGACTGGATTCTGATTTCTATCCATCCTAACCAAGTTCAGCAAGAGAGTAGCTTACTATCTAGAAATTCATTGAAAATCTCCGTCTGAATCTCAATTTAAAAAACAACAAACAAACAAACAAAAATCTTAAGAAAAAAAGAATTATGATTCTATACTAAGAAGAAGAAGAAGAAGAAAAACTCAAAGATCAATATATACTTATAAAGGAAGATAAAGCTAACATAAAAAAGGATTGCCCTCAAACACATAAATAACATAACCAGAAATCCTGCTAGCTTTACTTTTTTTCAAAAATGGCCATTGCCATTAAAAAAAAAAAAAAAAAAAAAAAAAACCCTTCGTTTCATAAAATGAAATTACATTTTTCATTTAGTAGAAAACAATAATAATAATATCTTACAAATTTGCCAATGTTATATTCACAGTAACCCAGAAATTCATAACATATTCAGATAAATCATCTTAGCAGACAGGACAAGAGAACCATAAATTATTCTTTTAGCTGTACAGAAACTTCGCAATCAAGGTTCTACAAACTCAAAGACAACAAGGATCATGTCCCCCCCACCCCCACCCCACCCCCCCGGCGATTTCTCAGCATCCACAAATCACTTCCAGGAAAAAAAAAAAAAAAAAAAAAAAAACAACAACAAAACAACAAAACTTTGTCACAGGGAGAGGGAGAGGGAGAGAGACCTGAATTGAATCGGACAGCCAAAGGTGAAAGAAAAGTGCAGGGGCGAGTGAGGCCAGGGTGCGAGTAGGGAAAATTAGGGTTTGATGTTCACTCGCTTCCTTTTTTTTTTTTTTTTGTTTTTAGGTGTTTGGGTTCGGCCACTCGCCAAAGGAAGGCCGGTGGGGGGATCTGGGTTTGTGGAAATGGGGGCAAATTCCACTCGCGTATTGCCACTCGCTTTAGTCTTCGTCTCTCTTGCAAACCCGCCTCGGCGCGTCGGTCGATGGGAATTCGTCAAAACGAGGAAGGAGTCGTCTGGGTGTATTTTTTTTATGGTTGTTTTGTTTTGGGAATGTTTTTTTTGGGGGGGGGGGGGGGGTGGTTTTGTGGGGTGGGTGTTTCCGCTGTTAAGGCGAGTAATTGGATCTCTGGGGTTCAGAGCCACACGCGTGGGTACGTACGTGGCTGCCACATGTGTGGCGCGTGTTCAATCGACAACAACTTTTTATTATTATTTTCAATTTGGCGCGCTGCTTTTTTATTTGAATTTATTTCCCTATTCTTAAATTGTAGATTTTTTCTATTTATGTACCAATAGTTTGAGAGATTTTATTCTAAAAAGAAAGCCTTAGTTGAAGATGAAATTTTTAAGTTATAATTAATTGATATCAAAATTAGTTATAAATTTTATTAACTTTTCAGAAAAAAACAAAAATTGAGATGAAAAGTTTTGTTGAAGTTAAACTTAAATACTAAATGGAGGTGAAGTCTTCGTTTAGCGTTACAGTTTAATTCTAACTAAACTGTATTTTTTTCATTTTCGTCTTTATCTTTTTCTAAAAATTTAAGAAAATTTATAATTAGTTTTTGAAAAAGTCAACCAATTACAAGTTAAAAATTTTATCCACATTTGACATCCAGATTTAACTCAAACTAAACTGTACTTTTTCATCTCAGTTTTTGCCTTTTTATGAAATGTCAACAAAATTTATAATTAATTTTTAAAAATTCAACCAACTCAAACATAAAAATTTCATCTTATCTCAAACTCAACCCACACACAAAACCAACCTCTTCAATTGATAAATCAAACGCAAGCTTAAGATTGTTTTTGTTCAACAAATCAATAAGGATATTTCATTAGTACAAATAAACTTTTGAAAACTTATATGGTAAAAATTATTATTTTTCACTCTCGACAAGAAGTAATTATGTACCGTGTGTTTTAAACTAACAACTCTTGCCATTGAAATTCCCCAACATTTTTATAACTATAACTACATATATCGCAACATATTTAACGAACATTGCCTTCTGGTTCCTCTACTTAAAGACAAAAACAAGAAGGAAAAAAAAAATTCTCTTAAGAAAAAAGTAATTGAACTTGTAAATGTTACTATTTCGTTTTAATATTTCCATTTATCATTTTCCCAAATATTTTAAAGAAAAAGAATTGAACAAAAAAAAACTAAACTTTCATTTAGATCGCCGATTGAAATTAAAATTTTTAAATTAGAGTTTTTTTATTTTTTAAAATTAATTATGATTGTTGTTGACTTTTCAGAAAAATACAAAAATCCAACAAAAAAAAATATAATTTAATTGAAGTTGAACTAAAACACCAAACAAAACCCAAGTTAAACATGAACGTGAACCAACTTCTGCTCGCTCTTGCGGGCACATGAAGCAAACATGAGAAAGAATCCGTGGTGATTACAGCAGAACTAATTTGGACTGAATTTTTCGGATTTGAGCTAATCCTGTTTAAGCTAAACAATCAGAGATACAATACAATAATAATTACCTTTACAGAAAAGAGAAAAAAATAACAAGTTAATCCGTTGAGATTTCACATAAAATAGAACAGGAAAAGATTAATCTTATTTTACAGATCCCAAAGGGGCGGGTTTCCTCCATAACGATCCTTCCACACAAGGAATGATATTGATGGACTTCTTTCTTTACAAAGAAATTAGCTTCCAACAGATTTGTATGTCCACCTACAAATTGATTCATCCAAAGGATTAATAATATAATTCCCGGGTTTTCAAGTAAAGGAATAACCAAGAGATCAGCTTCCGATGCGATACATTTAGAGTGAAACCGGTGCTCCTCAACCATGTCTCGATGCATCGTCGTGCAGAGATGCCGTTCTCACATTGGGATCATCCTGCCATGGAAAAGAAAGCCGCATTCTGAGAAACTGTCGTTTAAAACAAATCCCAAAAAGCTATAGGAATATCACATCTAGCTAACGAACCCGAATGCTGTAAGTGAACCCAGCCGGTGCTCGGAAAAAATCCATCTGTCCCTGCAAGCATGACCCGACAACGTGTTAAACACCACCAAGTAGCACAACAATTGGGACGCCAAATTTGGAATGAGGTTACAGAATAGAATACTATACCAGCCCGTGCATGCTTTGCTGAGCACTGTAATATCCATCATGGCTTGGGGCTATTGAGTTTAGCTGTCCCTAAAATAATTTAGACCAGAATATTAAAATCACATAATTGGTAATCACTGTGCTTCTCTGGACATTATTACCATATAAAAAAAAATTACTCACAAGGCCCTGAATGGTTTGTTGACTGCCGTAATAATTATCCCGCGTTGGTGCCATCAAGTTCAACTGTATCTTGCAATGAAAATAGGTAAACTTACTAACCAGGACTTATCAGGGTAAATAAAACTTAGTGTTTGATGTATGTTTGTTGCACTATTCGTCATACCATTCCTGGCACGCTCGGTTGTGCACTATAATAGCCATCGAGGGTTACCGCTCTAGGGTTTAACTTTTCCTGCAAATAAGATATCTATTAGAGGATAGTATTACCGATTCTAAAAATAATTAAAATACAAAATTTTAAATTTAAAAAAAAATTAAAAAAGGGTATTTCATGAGCAAGCCAAGTATTCAGGAAATAAGACAAACCATCTGTTGCAAGCTGTCCTGTGACCCAACAGCAATAACATCTGGCTCAAAACTCACCTGCAAATAGCGTATGCCCTTGTTAACAGCTAATGAGAATATAACATTTTTGTCCCAAAAAAGGAAAAACAAAGATACATCATGAGTTAGCCAGCTAACCTTTCTCTTCTTAGCTGGGGTTCTCTTTTTATTTGTTATCTTGCCAATACTTTTGCTTTGGACATCCTCTTCAATGCACAATAAGCCATGAGCGGCTGACGGGCCGGCTTCGGCAAGACTTCTACTAGAATTATTCACACTCGTACAATTTCCAAATGCTTCCTCTAGTGCACGGCAAGCCAGACTGTAACTCTCCTGTGACAGAGATCCTTCTTCACTCAATTTCATCCCCCGTTGACATAAATCATTGTACCGCTGCACCCTAGATTGCACTTGGTCAGATTCTTCTCCTGTCAAATGCCTGTTCTTCGCATCTTTTGTCCACCGTTTTAATACATATTGGGCTGGGATGGTAGACATGCCACAAATTTGGAGAACAATCAATGCATGTCTACAAAGATAACCTTTGTATTCAAATGACCGGCACAAACAAGAAACTTCCGACTTCATCTCATTCCATGAAACAAGGAAGTCTTGGTTCTTTTCAAAATCTTGAACTCGGAATACAACCTCAGTCTCCTCTTGTCTCTCCTTCTTAGGATGACAAGCAACCGCACCCACAACTTCAACTTGAAATCTCTTGAACACGGCATTTGTATACAACCCAGAGACACTTTTCTCGAAAGGAGAAGGAGATCTTAATGTGGGCGGCTTGTTCCACGTATCAGAATCTGCCTTAGCTTCCTCTTCATACCTGTCTTGTAAAATTGTGTCGTATAGTTTTAAGAACTCTTGAACAGTGGTCTTCTTATGCACATACTTGTCAAAGAAGTAGTTTACACTCTCCGATCGTTGTACAGTAGACATCCCGGCCAAAAAAGTATCCCTCATGAATGTTGGAACCCATTGTTTTCTCTCTTCGTACAATGAATGAACCCATTCATCCTCTTTCAGTTCAAATTTATCAAGAACTTTCCACCACCTCTTCTCAAATTCTTCAGCGGTCCATGATCTGTAAATGCACTTTTCAAATTTTGCCATGAAATTTTCATACCGTTTAATTACATGACCAAGATTTTCAGTAACCTTCCCCAATATGTGCCATAAACAAAAGCAATGATGAGCACTTGGAAAGACCTGTGAAATAACTGACTTCATCACTCTGTCTTGGTCACTTATTATCACCTTCGGAGCTTGACCACCCATTGCATTCAGCCACGTCTGCATTAACCAAGAGATCGTCGATGGGGTTTCATCTGATAAAAAAGCACATCCAAGCAACACGAATTGATAGTGTTGATTCACTCCAATAAATAGAGCAAGGGGCATCTTATATTTATTTCTAATATAAGTGGTATCAAAGGACACTACATCACTGAAATTGGTGTAGTCGTGCCTGCTTTTTGCATCAATCCAGAGCAAATTTTTAAGCCGTTGATCGTCACCCACATCTATCGCATAGAAGAAATTAGCATTCACATTCTGCATCTGTGTGAAAAAATAAAGCAAAATCTTCAAATCTCCTGCATCTAGTGCCAAATTTCGACTTTTATCAAAAGGATTCTTGGGGTCATTTTTTAGACCAACCACATTCTTGTATTCAGCAAATTGTCTAGCCATGGCAGCATACATCTTTCTTGTCTGTTCACTAACAGCTTGCGCTGGTAACAGTTCGTGGTTATGCTCCTTGATAAAACTATGTATAACCCATTTTCCATCTGGCCTCCTCTTCACATGCATGCTAGCTTTACAGTCTGTCTTTGAACACGATCGTCGACCAGTCGCGTTTTCTGGGTCTTGTTTGGTTTGCCTGGCACGTGGTCTATTAAAGGATTTGTCGTACTCGCGCTTGGTCCCATATCTAGAACAAGCAAACTTTGCATCAATGAACTCTCTCGAAGTCTTTGACCGCCGGCTGTTTTGGATTGCAGTGTTGAACCCCATAGATCGAGCATACTCCTGATAGAAAGAATAAGCCTCCCCGTGTGATTCAAATTCCATGCCAGAAAGTGGTTCAAGATTTGTATCTTCTTTAAAGACCACCGCATTTGTCATGGGAGAATTCAAATCCCCGCCATCTTCAGCCTGTACTTCATCTCCTATCTCAACCATACTAGCAGTCATAAGATCTCCATTATGTAGTTTCTCATCACCATCTAACATGTTATCAATCGCAGTTGGTTCTTCACCATCTTTGTCATGCTCACCAGAAGGTAGACTAAGATCTATGTCCATGATGAAAATACGTTACCTAGAGGAAGTGATTTCTACCTGAAAAGTGGACACAAACAACTTAAGAAATAATAGAACATTTTTTCTATGGTAGACAATAATATGAAAATATCTAAATCTCGATATTGCTATCCCATCAAAAGAAGCATCAATCTCTCCTCTCAAAATAAGAAACAGTGACACATAAATCTTCTCAACAAACTTATGCACTCAACTAACAACTATCTAGAAGAAACCAGTGATACCAAAAACAAGCCAAATAAAGTAGACAGTCTGTAACCATATTGCCATATAGTGACACTGCAACTCGTATTATGCAGGATTGTAGTTAATTTAACAAAAGGTTAAAACTTACTACTTGATATTTTTTACAAATGATGTAATTAGGACCGCCAATTACTGTGAAAAGGTATGTCCCAAAAGTCCCATCGTAAAACCAGGTACCAACAACTAAGTCTAATGAAAGAGACCTCATCTCACCGACGGTTAAAGAAAGAGAATTCCTCCTTATTAAGTGATCTTAAAACAAGATCAGGCTCATCTTGACATAATTTATCTCCAACGTTAAGACAATCAATTAATAAACAAGAGACCCCTCTTGCTCTCTGCACTTTATTTACCATTAAACGAGCATTATTCACAAACTTCAGGTCTGCAAATTTGCTTCTTAGTCCTTCCTTTCTTTTCTTCTTCTTTCATACTTTCGATAAGCTTATGAAGTCAAACTAGAGGTACAAGGCAAATCATAAAAATAACCAGTCAACCTTCTGAAGTTCAAGTTTGAATTCTTGAACTTTTGTTATAAATACTTTGGCTTAACATATATCGTTCACTATTGAGTGACCTCAGAAATAAAATAAGAGTATATTATAAAATTAAAAAAAAAAAAAAAAAGTAACTTCCAACAATCTCTCTATTTCGAAATATCTTCTTGACTATAAAGTAGCAGAATCAATGTGCATTCTCATATTTGGGTCTCCTCACCATAGGAAAGTATCAACAACCACAGAGCAGTTAGAGTTTTCAGAAACCTAAAGGAGCATATATGGATTACTTATGCAATAAATTTAGGGCCACAAAAGATGTTCGTTAATAAACATTCAAGTTAAATGTTACATTAAGGTTCAAAACATTTCCCTATACAGCAACACATCTAATACATATAAGAAAACTGTCAGAATGAAATCGACCAACAGTTCATGATTTGGTATCGTTATCGACATCATTATCCAAAACATTGGTTGATCCTTATCCTTGCATCTCAAACAAATTTAAACTAATCTATATGAACATCTAGTGGAGTCGGGAGTGGAATTATCGTTGTCTGTATAAAGACATTGAATTATGACAACTACCCTTCTAATCTCTTAATCGTGCTATAGAATCCTTATGCATTCAACAACATATGAAAATCCACCATATTAGTAGAGTCGGTTGTGAAATTACAACCGCGTGCATGAACCGCTGCCTACATGAGCCTCTAATCATGTTTTAGAATCCATCAAATTCACCATATTAGTATCTTTTCACATTCCATATCTTATTGTCCACACAAGTTGTGCACTAATGCACAACTCTACTTGAACAAGCTAAGCTGAGCTCGACCCTGTTCACTAACTTAGCTTGTAAACAAACCCATAAAACTTCCACATGCAAATAAGTGCTTGTGTAAAGTCACTCTACATCTATGCATACATATATAAATACACACACATAAATAATCGCATTGCTATTCATTTCCCGGTTTTTAAAACAAAAGGCAATTTTTCAATTTCTAGACCCAAAAAAAAACAGAATTTAGAAAAATAATGAAAATCACACTAAAATAACTCATTATCATTTCCGTTTTATATATATATGAAAAGCAATCAAAACTGCTCAATACACCCACGATCACGAGTTTAAGCAACCACGCGCAAAAACAATCTCTAGAACAAGAAGCGAAACGGAAACAGAAACAGAAAATTCCATTTTATTTTCTCGGGAAAATTAAGAGACGAGAAAGTACCGGAGGTTGGGTTGGAGATGGGGCTTTCGATCTGAGACAGACGCACTGAGAGAGAGAGAGAGAGAGAGAGAGAGAGGATCTCCCACGCGAGGGGGACGAGCGAGTGAAACGTACGGATCTCTTCTTCGCCCCCTTTTTTTTTTTTTTTTTTTTTTTTTTTTTGGGGGTTTCCCCAAATCGTCTCGGTTTAGGGTTTCGAAAGACTTTGCTCTGGCTCAATCTGACTCTCGCCTCCGAGCGTCGTCTTCTCTCGCCTTTTCCAATTTTCTTTTCGCTTTTTTGGCAGTGGCGTCCACGCGCGCGGCTCGTGGATCCACTTGCGGGGTTATTTGTGTAAATTCGGGGAGTGGTAGAGTGAGCTGGCGAGACGTGGTTGCTACTGGGAAGGCGCGTGGCGTGCATAGCTGGCGTGGAAGTCAGCCTCAACTCTTTATGGCCTGGCCTCCACTTGCCCATTATTTTATTATCTTTTTGAGGAAAATTATTTACCTTCTTAATTTGGCATTTCAGGGAAATTTATTTCGATGCCAATAATTTATTATTTCCTCATCAATGTTGAGAATTAAAACACATTATCGTGGCTTTTAATTTGTTTTGATGAGATAAATTGAAAAAAATGTCCACGCGAGTGTTTAAATTGTGAGGGCCACGTTCCCTAATGTGACACCTATTAAATTCACTTAATTTAATTGGAATAGAACTTGCAAAAGTATGGTTTTTTTTTTTAATTGGAAAAAATATATATATGATGAACCATATTTAGATCAACATTGGAGACAATATTGTGTCTATTTATTTTAAAACTCCCAAATTTATGTTTCAACCAAATTTATATTTCACTTGTGTCTATTGCATGTCATGCTTTCCCCATTCCATTCACATTACCAGCAAGAAATTCCCAAGAGTCACCCTTCCATCAAGCTATTTCACTTGAGAATAAAGAGCGGAATTACTCATCTTTCCATCCGTCGCATATTATAATTTTCACGTATTATATTAAAATACTTTATTGACAAAGCTTTATTTTTAATCATTAGATTCATACTATATCTTGTTAAATTTTATATATTTTTATTTTAAGGGAATGTTAATCGTATATAGTGCAAAAAAAAAAAAACCATGGATTACTGTTACCATCTTGAAAATATCCGAAAGAAAAACCACTCATTTTACCTAAGGAAAAAAAAAAAAGAGTCATTTTCCCTAAGTCACAATATTCTTCCTTAGCCTCGTAATCCACACCTTTTTATGTTTCTTGGAGGCTTCAACATGTAAAAAAATAACAATAGTAATAATTTGATCAGACTGTTATATTATGGTTATGATTTATTCTCCCACATATAATTTAAGTTATAGTTCCGTTTGACAGAACGGTTTAAGTTGAAATTTTTAAATTTAAATTTTTTGATATTTTAAAAATTAGTTATAATTTCTGTTGATTTTTCAAAAAAAAGATAAAAATTAAGATGGAAAATTTGAGTTGAAGTTATATTACCAAACAAAGCATTAGTTTTCCGAGTGTGTAGTATGAATCAAACCAGTTTGGAATTTATGGTAGCATACACAAATTTAATGTTGCTTTTGTCATTTTCCTAGACATTAGCAATTGCAGTTCACATCTTCAAAATACTTTAGGACCCATTTTGAGAGGAGAGGTCCTCACGGCGGTAATGGAATGTTGGAATTTTATTTATTTTTTAAGACTGAAAAATAGTTTTAGTCATTAACTTAAATTAAAAAATGGTGTGATTTAGAAGTGTTTCAGGAAAAGATCACTTGAACCTAGTCAACCAAAGGTGCTGGGAATTGCGGAGATCGGGAAGGGTACACCCAGGACACATATGACGTAACAAACGGATGAGCAAAGTGGAAACCGTCGGAAAAAGTGAATAACGGCTACAACATGCCCATAAAAAACAATGGAGATGTTTTGAATTCACAGAACGAGACTATTATACTTACGAGGTATTTGATAAATGAGTTTAGTTTCAATTTGAGTTTAAATAATAATTTTTGTTGAATTTTTAAAAAAGATAAAAAAATTTCATAAAAAATAAAAAAAATTCAAAAAATAAAAATTTAAATTTAAATTCAAACTTAAAATTTGAACTTGAGCTTCAAATGAAGCCTTATTCTCATAAAATAGTATAACAATTAATCCTCAATTCCAAGAAGGGGTACCCATTAATGGAAGGGAAACCTCGAATTCCTTGGGTCTTTTACTTTACTGCACTTTATAATTTCTTGCTTTCGTACAACATATAAGGTTAACAATTCATATATTCAACTCCAGTTTTATTACGTGGATTTTGCCTGTCAACGTTACGTAATATGAGACTTATCGTAGATTATATTATTCAAAAATTAATTTCATTAAAAATGTTGTGTCTATCGATAGTTTAAAAGAACATTTCCCTATGGTAGAAATCTCTTTAAAATAAAGAAAAAATGCATAAGAAAGAGTTTTTGTTATACAAATCTAACTCTTGAAAAACAGAATCTTACTGTTTTTCACAAACACACAAGGGCTCATTGGCCACACATATATGCATTGTAATGAGATTCCCTTTTCATTTTTATTTTTTAATTAAGCAATAGTGCAGAAAACGACATTGCTCGTCAATTGGCTCCATACGACGAACTTTCATTACTATTTTTCTTCATTTATTATTTCTTTTAATCAAGTTCTTTTCATTCGTGAAGACAAGAATGAAACAACAATCATCACTTAGAAATGGATTTAACTTGAATGAGATTATAAAAATAAAATAATAATAAAAAGGAAAGAAATTTGTCTCCACTATTTTAATTCGCCTCAACTGCTCCTTCGTCCCATTTTAATTTCTTTTTGGTTTGTGATACTTGAAAACGCATTTATTCTTTGTTTTTTGACAACCTGCGCGTAGAGGGCCAAAAGAGAAGGGCGGGGGGAAAAAAGAGAGAGAGAGAGAGTAATAATAATTTCAGGACCCACAGAAGAAGGCCCACGCAATGAAGGCACCTTCTTTTCCACCCAAAAGCGCACCTACCACGGCACACATCCGCATGGAGCCACAACTTACAACTATATTCACGTTCTCCCCCCCCCCCCCCCCCCCCCCCCCGCCCCCAAATAAATAATATAATTAAAACATCCTTATATTCACATTATATTTTCCACTAAAATATATATATACACACATTAGAATATTTGATATTATGGATGACAATTCGTGTCACGTGCTGGATTTATATCGTATAAGAGTCGTGTCAAATTTTTTTTTCCTAATCTGAACACGACCCGTGACACCAAAATTTCTTCAAGCCGCAACACGAACACGACGCGGACCCATAACGGATTAACATGACATGAACCAAACTTCACACGCAGCTCAAACTTGACCCCCAACACGAACTGAACCAGTGACACGAACTGAACCGGCTACATGAACTGAACCCGTGACACGAATTTGATCCAAATTGAAACCCTAACTCGAATTGGACCCAAATTCAACTCATAACTTGAATTTGACACAAAAATCAATTCAATTTAAGCAAAAATTTATACCAAATTCATAAAATAAAATAAAAAAACTAGAAGAATAATAATTTACCTTCAACAAAAACATACCATTGACAAAATAATAAGTATTAAGGTTTGTTTTCGAATACAAAATCACAAAATTAAACTTCCAACTCAAGTGCAAAGTTCACAATCATAGTTAGACAAAGTCCTATTACAATATGAACATCATAATAAAGTCCACAAATCCAAATATAAAAAAGTTTAAATTCAAACAACATAACACCAACAAAATACCAAGTTCTAGTAGACAAATATAAAGACTAAAGGTAAATGATCTTTATTTTATTTTATTTTTTTAAAGCATATCAAATATTTTTTCAGGTTGGACCCGAGTCGTGTTCGAGTTGGACCTGAAATTGGCCCGTATGAAAAATAGATCGTCTTTGGGTTCTACGGGTCTAACCCGAACACGACCCATTTTTTCCCATATCTAATTCAAATCACCCGAATTTGATCCGACCCCTATTTTTCCCAACCTGAACTCACAAAATTTGTATCGTTTTTGAATCATGTCATCGTATCGCGATCCGTATTGCTAATCCTTTTTGTTATATATTAGAATATTTGATACATTTATTTTTCATTTTTTTACCATTTATAGGTTATATTCTAACTTTTTTTTTAACTTGGGGTGGAGATTCAAACTTTATATTTTTATATGAAATCAGATATAATAATACCGTTAGACTATATATATAACCATATTATCTTCTATTCTTTTAATTTCGTTTAAATTATAAATCTTGATAAAATTATTCCTTTTCTTTAGGTAAGTAAAATTATTCCTCGATAAAAGCGTTTATACTCATTGACTTCAAGTGAAAGAAGAAACTAAGCAGTCATTTGGAATAATGATATTGGACATAATTTTGTAACTCACTTCTAAAATTTTTAAATATACATCTCACTTTCTCCCTCTCTTTTTTTTTTTTTCATTTCAAAAAATTCAAATTTTAAAAGTTGATAATTTTTTTATTTCAAGTCGAAATTATATTATCATTTGTTAAATCACATAAAGAAATGAAATAAAATCTACAATGCATGTTTTTTTTTGTGAAGAAATTTCATATTTTTACACTTTTTTTCCTATATCATTGTTTATTTTCAATTTCTATTTTAACCAAGCACGTATTTTAAATGCAATTTACAAAATTATAATTCCAATCAACATTCCAAACAGGTTCTAAAGCTACAAACACGAACATGAGCATGCCATATATTTCGTGTACAAAGGCGATTTCTTTTTTACTATACACTTATTTAAAAGGCACTCTCATAATATTTTTACTTAATAAATTTTCATATATTATAATTAAAAATTCATAAAATGACTTCCTAAATTAATTTGAAATCGAGAGGTTTAATTCTCTGAGTTTGTATTTTGTAAGTGAAATATCAAGCTTGTGTGATTGATTATGTATGAACCTTTTTAATGAGACCTTTCTTTAATGAATTCATATTTATTATCCTATTTCCATAAAGTCCTTATTTATTTATTTATTGTTTAATGACTATGCTGACACTCGTAATTTGCCATACCATATAAATTAACTACTTAATCACATAAACAAAGCTAAATATAAAAACTACTTAGCAGTTAACTTAGGTGTTAAAAGTTAATGAAACAGATAAGAAAATAAGACATAAGCTAATAAATTTGAACACTTGTTTAATAGCTCAACTTGTTATTCAATAAATTTTAGAAAGAACATACATTAGATAGAAACGTGAAAAATCGATATCTTTCATTTTCAGTTAAAAAGAAAAAAAGAAAAAGAAAATAACAAGGAAACCTGAGGGACAAAAGCGTCAAAACTCCCATTATTCACTCAACTCGCTGGGTCATAGAGTCCGAGTCTATCAACGCCTTTTGTAACGCTTTCCTGTTTTGTCATTTCCTCTATTTTCTTTCTCAGCAGCCATTTCCGTTGCTCCTTTTTTTCCTCCTCTTCCCTCTCTTTTCCTTTGGACTGATTCGGTTCAATTCAACTTTCTCAGCTTCCAAACACTCCTCTCTCTCTCTCTCTCTCTCTCTCTGTCTCTCTCTCAGCTTGACCGACTTGGCTCGTTTGTCTGGCAAATATCGGCCAATTTTTCTATTGCATTGATTATATTCTTTCCTTGTTCAGAGGAATTGGTCAAATTTCTTCTCTTTGCATTTGGTTTTCTTGCTTGTTTTCTCTTCTTTTTTTTTTTTTTTGGGGTTAAATAAAAAATAGTTATGTTGCTTTCGTTTTCATTTATGAAATTTTGTATTATCTGGGACTATCGAGGCCAACTAGTGCCATTAATGTAATTGTCACTTTTTTTTTTTCCCTTTTTTCTTTTTGCCTTTTTGGTTGTCTTGAAATTTATTTTTGTTTTTGGCATTTTGGGTTACAGAGAGGGAAAGAGACTTTCCTCTCTCTCTCTTATTCTCACACTCTTCTCTCACTACTTTAACTCGCTCTCTCTCTTTACACATCTCTCTAGTTTCTCTCACTAGGTTTTCTTCTGAATTGGTCAGTTATGGTGCGAAAACATGGATGGCAGCTACCTGCTCACACCTTTCAGGTACATATACATACATACACACTATATTCTTCAACTGTTCTTTCTTTTTCTGGCTTTTTTCCTTTTTATTTTTTTGTCTTTTCAATTGTAGATTAGGGTTTTCTTAAACCTGTTTTTTCTCAATGCAGAAAGTGGAAATAATCTGCGTTGGTGTCTGGGTTTTTATTTGTTTTGTGTTCAGTTTTCAGGTCTTGTAAAAGGGTCAGTTGGTGTCCTTCATTTTAATTTTCTTTTGAGAAATTTTATGATTATGAAATAATTCCCTATTTTTGTTGCCAAAATAAGGAAACGAAAACAAGTAAATTTGAGCCTTCGTTTTTTCTTTTCTTTTCTTTTCTTTTCCTTTTTTTTTTTTGGTTGGCCTGTTGACCGTATTTCTTGTAATCTTCTGTTGTCCGTACATTTTGGCTTAGTACTTCATATGTAGAAGAGAAGTACAGTATTTAGCCTAGGAATATACAAACTTTCTATTGACTGTTAGAAATGACATGTAATGTTGATATTAATAGACTGAAAAATAGGATCAGCCAACACGTTACCACGTCTAATTTTATGGGGTTTCTGCCAAAAATATTTTGTTTTATTCTTCATCTATATTTGTATTTTACTTAACTGCTTTTGTTTTGGTATCGTGGGTTGTTGTGGACTTTCAAAATATGGAATATATATCTAGCATTCTGCGTGGACATCTTGGTTATGTTTTTCTGGGTTGCATGTTGATTGTTAAAGTATGGATAGTAACAAAAACCTTACTCTAAGTTTTATTGAAATGCTACATTTCAGCTTAATAAGTTTTAAAAATGTTGTACGTGCCCCATATTTTTGCTCATTGTGTTAAAATTTTCTTAGAGGGAGGGTTTTAAGTTTTTAACATGATTTGTAAAATGCATGGGATCATTTTAGCATGATTTTAGTGTAAAGGGTAAGAAGAACCCCAAGTCCCACATCGAGTATAAGGATATTAAATCACTCCACTTAACAGGTTGACCTTTTAAGATGGAAGTCAAATCCCTTAATTGTCTCAAATTCCTCTTCTTCTCCCAAATTTCACATGGTCTCAGAGCCCAACAAGCTTAAGCGAGCGGCTCGATCCAGCCAATACAAGATTGGGGACTCCAAAGAGAGCACCATCTTGCGGAGGCGTGGAAAGGGTAAAAAGAAACTCAAGTCACACATCGAAAACATATAACAACAATAAGAAGCCCAATCCCTCAAGAATCTCAAATTCCTTTTCTTCTCCCTAAATTTCACATATAGAATGTAGCGGATGGATGTAGCATTCCCAAATACATAGAGATTTTTGTTATATCTATGGAGGCATTCATGGGCTCAAACTTTATCTGTTGAAGGCCAAAAAAAAAAAAAAAAAAATCTTAACTCTAGTTTTCGCTTGTGTAGGTTGTTGCAATTACCGTTTTCTGCTTGCTAGTGGTTGCGTTCTATGCCTTCTTCGCCCCTTTCCTTGGAGGCCGTATCTGGGAGTATGTTTTGATCGGGATTTACTCTCCTGTGGTATGTAAATTTACTAAATACTTACTAAATTGTACATTTCCTCCATAGAAAAGGTTTAATAGATTGCTATTAAAATTCGGAACCTTATAAAAGATAAATATATAGGCTATTGCTGGAAAACAATTTCTTGAGAATCAGCTACTAGCTTCTGTTCCAAGCAAATTGGAATTATCCCTCTTAAGATCTCAAGCTGAAGTATAACCTGAATTCTTGTGAGATGTTTGATCTGCCTTCTATAATCTTATTTTCTTGACATTGGCATTGCAGGCACTCCTTGTTTTCATTCTTTATGTCCGCTGCACTGCAATAAACCCGGCAGATCCTAGCATTATGTCTAATTTCGATAGTAGAGTGAAAAATAAACTCAACACTGATCATGGGTTATCAGAAAAAGACTTACCTAGAAAATTTAATGGAATTGCCACCGGGGAGCATTCTTCCCCATCATCAGCTTCTCGAAGTTCTGTAGCAGTTTCTAGTAAGAAAGGCTCATTAGGAGAACTTGGGAGTGTAGAGATTCAAGCGGAGACAACAACCAGAAAGTCCCGTTGTAGCATTGGAGGAATCTTCTGTGCAATGTTTGTTTATGAAGATTGCCGTAAACAGGAAGGAGCTACTGATCAACAGGGCAGTGAAGAAGCTTTATTCTGCACACTATGCAATGCTCAGGTACAACATTTTGCCAAGTATGTTAACCGCTAAGTTTGATATTCATCATTCATTATAGTTCTGATATATTTATCTATCAATCTATCCATACTAGCAACCTTTTTGTGATACAGCTATTAAGCTTCTTAAGCTGTATCCAATATCCATCTTATGCTACCTTTATGATTATATCCCTCTAATCTAAGGTCATAGCAGCTTATCATATAATTTTAATGCTAAATGATACTTGCCAATACATTTTAAGTTGGTTTAGCAGTTAGCGTCTTTGGAAATACATACCTCTCGTTGATTATTGCCATAACTGTGTTAAGGTGATCTGGTATGAAAACTGATAACATTAAAGTTTATCTTTCCAAAGTTTAGCAAATGCTGCAAAGAAGGATGCAAATTTTTTTATTTTATTTTTATTTTTTTTTTAAGTAAGCTTGAATGCTTCTAATGTTGCAGGTCTGCAAATTCAGCAAACACTGTAGAAGTTGTGATAAATGTGTCGACGGTTTTGATCACCATTGCCGGGTATGTTATACAAGCACTTTCTGAAAGTTTCCATCGACTTTGTTGAAGTTTTTCAAGTTTTATTATTCGCACTTTGGAAATAACTTTCTCAATGTTTTTATGGTTGCAGTGGCTTAACAACTGTGTGGGGCGCAAAAATTATGTGACTTTTATCTGTCTCATGGCCATTAGTCTTGTTTGGGTATGTTTGCATCTCATAATTTTTATTTCGAGTAAGTCTTTGGATTACTACTGATGCCCTTTGCTCTCTATTCAGCTGGTTATCGAAGTTGGAGTTGGAATTGCTGTCCTAGTTCTTTGTTTTGTAAATAAGAAAAATATGGAGGCTGAAATTATAGATAGACTTGGAAATGGCTTCACTCGTCCCCCATTTGCAACAGTTGTGGTATGTATGCTATAATATTAAAGTTGGTACCTCAATTTTCCGATATCAATTTCAGAAGAATTTGTGCTAAAGCCATGCCTCATTTTCTGTAGGCTGTATGTACTGCAGTTTCCATGCTTGCGTGCATACCATTGGGTGAACTTTTCTTCTTCCACATAATTCTGATAAGAAAGGTCAGTGGCCGAGAAACTTGAGGGAAGATTCAGTTCTATGAAAAAGAACAGGATCATAAATCAGATGATTGAGGCAATTTGCCTTGCAAGATTTCCATGAACTCAAAATTATCATTTTTGTGTTGAACTAGGGTATCACAACCTACGAGTATGTTGTGGCAATGAGAGCCATGAGTGAGACGGCTGCTCCACAATATCTCGATGAGGAACTACCGAATATTTTGTTCTCTCCTACAGGATCTGCCACAACTGGTATGAGTGGTGGAAGTTCTCTGGGTTTACAGTACAAGGGTGCATGGTGTACTCCTCCTAGGGTATTTGTGGATTACCAGGTAATTTAAGAAAGGATTCTCTCATTTTTCATGATTAATTTATCTGGAAAAGGTCTGTGTGAATCAAAGTTTGGCTCCAAAGTTAGAGTCATTTTGACTTGCAATTTACAACTAAGTGGGACTAAATTGCCAACCAAATGAGAAATCACACGCAGGAGAACATTTGGCACCATGCATTTCTGCTAATGTCATATAGTTAGCTTAGCAGTTTTATAACGTATTACCTCCTTGCTCTTGATTAAGCATTTTCAACTGTTTCGGCAATATTCATGTTAAAGGTCTTTAATTTAATTTGATCTTTCTACTTCCTCTGAGAAAGAGGCAAAATTTTATCCGTGTTGATATGTACAACATTTCTATACAAATATCGATGGTCAACATTTCGTATATTTTTGCCTTAGGATGAAGTCATACCTCAGTTGGAGCCAGGAATGGTACCATCAACAGTTGATCCTGATGCAACTGGAGTTTCAGACAGGGCGCAGAAGGGTTCCAAAAGGCCTGTTCGTATCAGTGCTTGGAAGCTTGCAAAGTTGGATTCTAACGAGGCTGTGAGAGCAGCAGCCAAAGCAAGGGCATCATCCTCCGTTCTACGGCCAATAGAAAATCGGCGGCTTCCTGATCCTGATTATAGCTCCAGTGGCAACATGAGTGTTAGAAGCAGTGTAAGCACTGATACAGGGCCAAATAAAGAGATAAAAACCGACCTCAAGCTATCTCCCTATCTCAAAGATTCTTTTGCTCCAAGTCAAGGCAGTCGTGACGAGTATGAAACTGGAACTCAGAGCATGAGTAGTTTCAGTAGTCCTAGCCATGTTCATGAACCAGTCACACTTAGCCCCCTACCACCACATCCCGGTCTGAGGTCTATAGCAGCACCTCCAGCCCCCAGCTTTGTCCCTGATTGTCCATTAACTTCAAAGGCAATTTTCCCAAATGTAAACCCATCAACATCCCATCCTGTTGGATTCGATGAAAAGATGATGCAAAAGGGTACCGACCCATTATTGCTTTCAGCACAAGCCACTTCTCTTCTCAGAGATGTGAGAAGGACCTCCGTTGTTTGGGACCAAGAAGCTGGAAGGTATGTCTCAGTTCCTGTATCAGCTTCAGAATCTCGGACCAGATCATCCTTGCAAGTAGGACTACCAAATTCTAATGCCGAAACAAGCAGTTATAGTAGAAAGCCAGTTGTTCCACCACAAGAGTCTTCATCTTCTGCTGTGAGGCCTCCGTTACAGCAAGCAGAAAAACTGATGTACACGGGAGACTCCATATTCTTCGGCGGTCCGCTTCTGAGTGTCCCATTTAGGGATGGTCCAAAGAATGACAAGGTTTCGAACTCGAGAGAGGGGCAAGAAAGGGTTGCTATGACCTTGTTTAGGGAGTCCAGATTCAAGCGTGATTCCGCATCAAACCAGCTTCCCGTGTTTGTTCCGGGGGATTTTGAGCAGAACTCACTATCTGGGTCTGGCTTAAAATAACTTGAGTTGTGATTTGAATTGCTGACAGAAATGCATTAAAAAAGATGTCTTTAACCTGCAAGGTTGCTCATGTGAGGGTTATGTAAGTTGAAGACACCCGACTGGAGCTGTTTTTCATTCATAGAACCTTGCCGTCGGAAACTGTTGCACGCGCATGGTTTCATGCTGTTCCACTAGTTTCTTGAATGAATCTCCGAGTCAACAATGCCGGCTTTAGGTGAACTTTGTAAATGAGATAATATGGTTCATTATTGCACAATGTCGCTAAGGTGGATCTCTGGTGTAAACATAACTTCATATCCTCTTGTTCCTTTTTTTTTTGGGTCTTTATTTTAGTAGTGTAAACAATTCTTTCTAATTTCATCCCACTTACCCGCCTTTTCTTTTATCCAGCCTTTTCAAACGGTTTATAAAAATCTGATTTTGGCATGACGTCCTACATCCTTATAGTTTACTGATTATGACGTACAATG
This sequence comes from Ficus hispida, assembly GCA_025413025.1. NCBI lineage: Eukaryota > Viridiplantae > Streptophyta > Magnoliopsida > Rosales > Moraceae > Ficus > Ficus hispida. The sequence continues at coordinate 15,701,607 of CM046365.1, read as the reverse complement.
ATGGATTTAGAAATATGGGGCATATATAAAGAGAGAATTTTTAAAATTAATATCTTTATAGGGTAAAAAGTTTAATTTAAGAATAAATTGAGTGTTATAGGACATATTTGAGGGGCGTGGGGTAAATTACAATTTTAAGAAGAAATAAGGGCATAATTTAAATTTTAAAAAATTGAGGGGGGCACGTGCCGTGCCCTCCTGGCCCTAAGGTAAATACGTGCCTGATGACGTAAGGTCCTACAATGTCATTCATGTCAATTTCTAACTAGTTTAAAACTTGTAATAATTTATTGTTTGTGTGTGTGTGTGTCCTCCCCCCTCCCCTGAAGACTTGAGTGTGGTTTGAGTAGAGACAATATGGAATTGGTGAGGCTGTTTTTATTTTAGTCATAGTCTATGTAATGTGTTTGTCCTAATCATTTTAAATTTTGACGCGTAAAAGGGCCAAAAATGCCAAGCTTATAATATCTCAAAATGCTTTTAAAAGCATTTCGTTTTCGTTGAATTTTCACATTATTCAAATACAGATAAGAAGTGAAAACAAATTGATATCATCAACCAACAAAGAAATAGAGAAATATATTCTCAAAAATTTGAATTTAATTAAAAGTGTATGTAATTTGTATTCGTAGATAATGAAATTATTAATTATCTCTCCAATACTCTATGATGTTGATTAGTACACAAAAGTGCACTTTTTTTGGTGTTTATTATTGTGTAAATACTAAATTATTTAAGTTTTAATTATACATTATCATAATTTTTATTCAAAATGATTTAATTGGAAAATGCTTAGTTTTAGCTTATTTATTTGTAGATTTATAAGAAGTGCAAAAATCATGGAAAAAAAGCTATGCAATTGAATCATTGGAATCCATTCTTTTAAGCCATATCAACTTCCAAGCTAGTCAAGCAGCATATCGAAGAACGCCACGTGGTCAACTATTCACAACAACCATTCCATCGCACCACGTGGTAGATGTGTGTAGCAATTCTTCACTTTCCGGATTTCTGCTTTAGAAAAAAGTCTTCTAAGAGAATCAAATCAGCCTGATTTCTTCCTTGAATAAATATTTGATTTCTCCAATTAATTGTAATATTATTTTTAGCTTCCTAATTTTTATTTTCTAGTTTTAATTTTCAATTCTGATTATTTTGTTTTCCTTTTTAGTTGAGCCTCTAAAACACTATAAATAGAGTGCTCTGCTTGTTGTAATATTCATTCAAGAATTGTGAAAAAAATTCAATTTTATTTTTCAGTTTTTGTTTCCTTAGCTTTTCTAGAGGTGTAAGATGAATGACACATCTTTTGTGAGTGAAACACCACTAGTATAAGGCTAAATCTTGATTAGATTTTATCTGTTTGTGTTCTTCTTTTTATTTGAATTTAATTTGTTATTCAATGCTTATAAATTTGTTTCATTTTATTCTCTTCTACTTAGTATTTATAATAAATATTTTTGTAGTGACAACAGTTCTAGTTATTATATTTGGTGCATTAAATCACTAATAACAAGTGGTTTTCTTTCAACTATTTTTATATGAATATCCTTTACTGCATTTTGTCATGGGGTATTTTGTCGCTTTCGGATGATATATAAGAATAGTTGTGCTTGATTTAACGAAAAGAGATTAATTTGATCAAATACTATTTCTATTATTTGTTTTTTCAAATTAATATTTTCCGACTGTATGTTCGGAATGTGAAATGTGTAATTAAGTTATAGAGATGAATTATTGAGTTTGAACAAAAACATTCAAGATTCCTCACCTATCTTTTCTTTATTTTATTTTTATTTATTTTATTTTATTATAAAAAATTCTACAAATATTTATCTTTTGCTTTGTTCGCTTATCTTTTTAACGTTTGTTTTATATTAATCTTTTTTATTTATTATTTTTATTACATTCTCGTAGGATCGACAGTCCTTATTATATATAATTGACCATCTATCTAGACACAATTTGGGTGTAATCAAATTTGATGTCGTTGTCGGAGTTCCTATGAACAAGATTGGTTTTTGGAAGTTTGGACAGGAAGAGAGGTAAGTGATTTCTTTTGATTTTTTTTTTCTTTCATTTTGTTTAGTTTGTTTGCTTCTTCATTTTTTTTAAGTCCCCCCCCCCCCCCCCCCCCCCCCCCCTTCTGTTTTGTTTACGCTTTCACTTTGTTTACATTTTTTTTTAATATACTGAAATTTAATTACGTTTTCAGTTTGTTTATATGTTTTATTTTTTCTTTGCTTAGACAGTTTAGTTTGTTTACATTTTTTTTTTATTTTTTTTAGCTTAGACAATTTAATTTTTTATTTTAATTTCTTTTATTTATTTACTTTTAGCTTAGACAGCTTAGTTTTTTTTATTTTTATTTTTTTATTTAGAGTGTTTATATTAGAAAAATTTTTAATCTAGCTAATTTTCTTATTTCCTTTTTAGTTTTTACAGTCAATTGATTTAATTTATTTTTGGTAATTTTATTCTTACCTTTTCACAAATAAGAATTTTATTTTTTTCCTTTTTTTCTTTATTTATTTTTTTTCATTTTGTTGCCTTTTTAGTTTATAGTATTATTCTTATAGTTAATTTTCTTAGTAGTATAATTTTATATTTTTTTTTCCTTTTATCGATTTTCAGGATTTTAATTAAAAATTTAGATTTACTATTCTGGTTAGTTGTCATTTTATTTTATTATTTTTTTAACTTCGGTTTTAACTGTTAGACCACTAACTTAGTGAAATTTAATAAAATTAGAATAAATTTAGATGTTTCATTCAATTTGTTTAGGAAGTATTGTGTGATTTTGTGGAGACGTAAAATCTAAGGAAGTTCTATCTAGGAGACTGGTCCATCTTTTCTGGAAACATTTGTTCTATCTAGAAGGTTAGTTTTTAAGGAGTCTCGCTCCACCAATCTTTCTTGATAGCATTCTTAGAGGATACTATTCACAATAATTACACGTTTGTTTTTCAAGCTAATTTTTTAAGTTAAAAAAAAAAAAAAAAATTTAAAATTAAAAAAAAAGAGAGGAGGTTCAATTGTAATTATGATAATCTTGAAGGCCTCTTCCAAAATTTTGAATATGAAGAGTTCCGGTCCTACAAAGTTAGTCAACATTTCTACCACCTACAAAGACTCACAAGACAAAGGAACCAAGTTTTGCCAACTATGCTTCGAAGAGCTTTAACAGAAAAAGAATGCTAAAACCATTCACCGAGGTTGCCCCAAAAGACAACTAATAGTGCTACTGAAAGCACAAACAAAGTTAGTCGTGCTACTGAAGGCATGAACTACACACACTTTTGGGCCTAGCGATGCATCTCCATTCCGACAAGTTGAGGTCGAGGTAGACTACTAGTCAATTTTTGGTGAAAAGAGTCTTCCCAACGGTGCCGTCATGGCCAAGAACCCCGAGCAATGGAAGGACATTCATAGTTAATGGCCAGTGACTGAAGAACTACGTGAAATGTGTAGACCAGCTTGGGGAGACATCCTTGAGGCTCCTATCTATCGGCCTTGAGTAGTCAACTCAACTACCTCTTTGAATTATATTTTTATTTTCCTTTGGTGTGTTTTATTTTCTTTGCTTTGTTTTTGTTTTGGCGTGTTTTGTTTGGTTTTTTTTTTATTTGTTTTTATTTTTCTTTTCTACAGTTGATCTGGTTGCATTTATCTATGATATGCTCATCATCCAGGTGCTCTTTTTCCTTGTACTCTTCGCATCTTTCATGTTCTTAGACATTGAGGACACTGTCTGATTTCGGTGGGGGGTGGTACGCATATGTTTTATGATTCTTTTTGTTCTTTTTTTAGTAAGAAAAATTTCTTCATGTTTTAAGCATTCTATTTATGATATGGCATTTTTTTTTGTTTTTTTTGTAGTTGAGAGAGTTGAGAGAAACAGCTTTTGGACTTTCATTGACCATGAGAATTGGTTAAGTCACTTCTTAAAACATCATTACATAGTTTGTGGTATGCTGGTTGCATGCGCATGAGGGATGATTGATATTAGAAAGAAATAATATCTTGTAATAGAGCCTTTTTCATTATTTTTGTAAGAAAGTAAAAAAAGAAAAAAAAACAAGAAACAAAAAACAAAAAACAAAAAACAAAAAAGAGCATGAGCAACATTTCATCAAAAGTATGTGTGGGTTAGGGGTAGTCACATCTAGAACTGCATAGCAGCTAACAAAAAGAGTACCATTCTACATATATATCATTCATTACATGTTGTCTCTTGCTAAAAAAAAAAAAAAAAAAAAGAGCAAAAAGAAAAGAAGAAAAAAAAAGTGTTTGTTTTATGGCTCTTTGTGTTCATCATTGTAATTTCTTTTCTGATCATTTGAATCCTGAAAGCTGGTTTGTGGTAAGATGGTGGAGATGGTGGAGTTCCAAGTTGTTGATTTTCCTATCTCTTAATCAATGTTTGTCTGATTGCTCGGCCTAAAATTTGCCTTCTCACTTGAGTGATTACTATTTTTCAACTCCATGAGTGACCACTTTTGTGATAAAATATTCTCAAAATACCTGTAAGATTTAATAAAGTTGATGCTTTTTATATGATGGATTTTCAAAGTTAAATGTGTTATGGTCTGTGGTAAGAAGGAAAGAGCTTAGCACACACACACAATTTTGGACTTGTGACTGAAAATGATTTTGATAGCATTTATTGATTTGTCTACCATTTTCTTTGAAGCATTTAGGTGATTTTGCTGATCACAACTTGAACAGTTTGTTTGTGATAGGATATTTCTTCCACTTGAATTGCTAAAAACTGTCAATAAGCTGGTTGTGTATTGTGATTAGTATACAAAAGTGCACTTTTTTTTTATTATTGTGTAAATACTAAATTATTTAAGTTTTAATTATACATTATCATAATTTTTATTTAAAATGATTTAATTGGAAAATGTCTAATTATAACTTATTCATTTACATATTTATAAGAAGTGCAAAAATCATGGAAAAAAAAAAACCATGCAATTGAGGTGTGGAATCTATTCCACAACAAATATTTAAGTCACATCAACTCCCAAACTAGTCAAACAGCAAATTAAAGAACGTTACGTGCCCCGTTATCCACAATAACCATTCCATTCGCACCATGTGGTGGATGTGTACATCAATCCTTCACTTTTCGGATTTCTGCTTCAGAAGAAAGTCTTCCAAAATAATCAAATCAGCCTAATTTCTTCCCCGATCAAATATTTGATTTCCCCAATTAATTGTAATATTATTTTTAGTTTCCTAATTTTTATTTTCTAGTTTTAGTTTTCCATTTTTTTTAAATTTTGTTTCCCTTTTTGATTGAGCCTCTAAAACACTATAAATAGAGTGCTCTGCTTGTTGTAATATTCATTCAAGAATTGTGAAAAGAAATTCAGTTTTATTTTTCAATTCTTGTTTCCTTAGTTTTTTTAGAGGTGTGAGATGAGTGACACACCTTTTGTGAGTGACACACCGATAGTGGAAGGCTAAGTCTTGAGTGGATTTTATTTGTTTGCGTTCTTCTTTTTATTTGAATTCAATGTTTATAAATTTGTTTCATTTTATTCTCTTCTGCTTAATATTTATAATAACTATTTTTATAGTGATAGCAGTTTTAGTTATTATATTCGGTGTATTAAATTATTAGTGACAAGTGGTTTTCTTTTAATTATTATTATTTTTATGAACATCCCTTACTGCATTCTGCCATGAGGTATTTTTCCGTTTTCGGATGACATATATATAAGAATAGTTGTGCTTGCTTTAACGAGAATATATTAATTGGATTAAATATTTTTTATATTATTTGCTCTTTCAAATCCATATTTTCCAACTGTATTTTGGGATGTGAAATGTGTAGTTGAGTTATAGAATTGAAATATTGAGTTTGAACAAAAGTATTCAAGATTCATCACCTATTTTTTCTATATTTTATTTTTATTTATTTCATTTTATTATAAAAAATCCCAAAAATATTTATCTTTTGCTTTGTTCGCTTATCTTTTTAATATTTGTTTTCTATTAATCTTTCTTGTTTGTTATTTTTACTGCTTCTTCATGGGATTGACCGTCCTCATTGTATTACAATTGACCACTTTATCTAGACACAATTTGGGTGTATTCAGACGTGTTAACTTACAAATAACTGAATTGAATAGGATTTGGAGTCAGAATTAGTTATTCTATTTAGAATAAAAAACACTAGAAATCTCATTTATATGGTTAATTACATTCATAATTAGAATAAATTATTACGAATACTACATACATAATTTAGTAATTGTGTTTTCATTTTTTCTTAGATAGGTTATTTATTTCAATATAAATTACTTTTATAGTATAACAAAATTAATAATTGAAATATTATATTATATTCGGAAATTAAATAGTGTATTTACGTTGTAATTATCATTTTTGGATTTCCTTTTTCATTGAATATTTTGTAAGTAGATTAGGGGGAAATTATAAGGATGTAAGATTGTGAATCTCATTATTCCAATCTTTTCATGTTAGGGAAAATAATAATAATAATAATAATAAGTATGAGATTGACTCTCATTCCTCTATTCCCCATCATTATTCTAATACATACAAGGGTACAACTCACACACGTGTCCAATTAAGATAATCAAATCAGTTGTGAAGAATGTCTAAAACAAATAGAGCTTAAAAGAACTAATTCTTTTCCCTTTTTTTTTTTTTCTTTTTTTCTTTTCTTTATACAATACAGGATCGAATTAATATCACCTTAAATTCAAATTCAACCCCAGCTTACCTTGATGAAGTGATTTTTGACATGGAATTGATTCTTTTAATTTAAAAGGTCAATCCAAAAAGAATCACAATATTGCATGAATAAGGATTCTCAGCATCCGATTTAACAATAATACAAAATTTTGAAGTATCCTAATTGTCCCACAATATATGTAACGATTTCTCTAAGAAGAATAATTATGATTATCATTTTATTGGCTAATCATAAAAAACAAAAAAGGATGTTCTAATTGATTATTAGAATATAATGGGAAGGGCCGCCTTTATTGTTGATATGTTATTATTATTGCTTTAAAGCTTTTGGATTATTTCTTCTTAAATAATTTATTTAAGGCCAACGTGAGCTAATTATATAATTTAGATTTCTCATTTACCCTGAAAAGTTACAGAGGAATCAATTAAGGGATCAACAAAGGTAATAAACTTGATGATAATTTCATATCTATCTTTATTATAAGATAAAAAATTTGAATATCTCAATTCCAAAATTCAAATAAAATAGAAAAGAAAAGAAAAAAAAACACTCAAAATTTTGACACTTTTTTTTTAAAAATCAAATAAAAGTGTAATGCTGGGATTAGATCTGTAACCCTAATTTTGAGACCAAAATGATAATAAATTATCATTTTTTAATTTATAAATGTAATTTCTTATTAACGTGACAATCTTTTTAAGTTATATTATTAAAGAATGATAACCCATGCATTATAGTAGTTGGTATTGGATTTAAAGTTTGTATGTGTAGCAATTATTCTTAGACAGATGATGAGTATTCGAGAAAATGAAATAAAGATTAAAAAACATTACACGTTGTACTTGCTGATTCAAAAAGTTCCATTCTCTTAATATTTTCTTTGAAGGCCTTCCCCAATATTTTGGGTAATCCTACAATGATGTAAAGATGTTTTACCTTATCAATGTGATAAAATTTAAGAACCACACGATTGTTTTCGGATGATTGAGATTAAAAAGATATACCCAATTATTATAGGAGGTACCGCACCATATAACACTAAACACGTCTTTTTATTTTTTTTCCTGAACAAAGCCACGGAGGAACTTCCATGGTCTCCGGGTACTGCATGGAGGTCTCCGGCGACTCATTCACCGACGGCGGTGAGATCTCCGACGAGACCGGCAAAGCCATGGAGTCGGCCACCCACGGTGGCCGACGCTCGCAACTCCGGCAAGCCACCGGCGCTACAATCTCTACGTAGTCCTCCATGGACGACAACCTCTGCTGCCGCCACTGTCATTCGGAAGTCCGATCCTCCACCTCCTCTCCCTCTCCTCTCTGGTTGCGTACTTTATGTTTCCTTCTTTTAACGCTCTGTATATGGTAAAGCTAGAAGTTGTAGATCTTTGCTAATTATTCCTCTCATACGTATTATTAAGGATCGAATTATTGAGGTTCGACTCATGTGACCCACCCGTGATTCAGATCTCCCTACGAATTATCATCTTTTTTAGCCACGTGGTGTAAGGATTAGTTCTAAATTCAATTATATTTTTCGTTGTTTTCGTCTTGTTCTTCTTCTTTTCTTTGACAAATTTTCTTCTGCTGAATTAGTTAATATTTGTATTTTATCGCTTAAAAAAGTGTCCTTCGTACCATTTAACTTGGATGGAATTAGAATTTTATATTTTATAATAAAAATATATAATTATTATTCAATTATACCTATAACTACCTATGTTTCCTCACATTCTTATAATGGAGTGTAATTTGTGACTATTAAATTATCACATGATATGTTTTTCTCACCAAAATGAACGAAATCATCTGAAGTTATTTCATCTTATTTAAATTTTATTTTGATAAATAAGTTAATTAGAACAGGTACTTGTATATTTATAAAAAAAAAAAAAAAAAAGTACAGGTACTTTAAACATTATAATGCTAAATACAAATATTAAAATGTTTTTTACATTGGGTTAATTTGGGTACCAAACCATATAATTTTTGACTAAAAAAAGGGTAGCAAACTATCAATATTATTACAAATATAATTTTTTATGTTGATTGGATCTAATATTGATGCATCGATGTTATATTTTTTTGCTTATATACCCTGAAGTCCAGGGAGTTACAATTGACTTTTAGAACAGCAAAGAATGTACAATGGGGGTTTAGAACTTGAAATGACCGTTCATTCACACAAAACAATACATTTATATTTTTACGGGAAATCAATCACAATTATAAGGCCTTTAAAATAAGAGATCCTAATAGACTCGGAAATGAATCTTATTAAACAATAATTTTTAGATAATTACTAATTAGTTGTAACCAAAGAGGAAAATGTCGATGTCTACGAGATTGTTGATGTTTTGATTTACGCATAATGTCGATACTGGGAAAAAAATGGATACTCATAAAAAGCTCATAATTTATTGTTAAAACTTTACATAATGTATAACAGTCAAGTTTGCTTATTATGAACTAATTTTATAACAAAAACAATCAATTTTTTTTTATTAAATATGAGAGTTCTATCGCATAATGTATCAGGAAATTACAATAATTGTACATTAATTGTAATTTCGATATGATATTATTTATTCGTTAGACATTACAACAAAATATAATAATTTAATATATTATATAGAAAGTAAATATCAAATATAAGAGAGTATATATAACTTTCAAATGTCTATAATACAAAAAAGAGCTTCAAGTAGGTTGGAAAACATTAAGTATGTGTTGATCTTAATCTAAACAATACATTTGTCAAGACTTACCCCCAAATAGTTCTGAAGGTAATTGTTAATGTATCACATATATCTTGGTCTCTTTCAATTATTAATCCATAAATTGGATAATGGTGATTTATCTAACATGATGAGTAATTTGGATACATTTGTCAAGATTTACCCCTAAATAGTTCTGAAGGTAATTGTTAGTGTATCATATGTTTCTTGGTCTCTTTCAATTATTAATCCATAGATTGGATAATGGTGATTTATCCAACATGACAAGTAATCTGAATGAATATGCAATGATATCTCAATATTAATATGTAGCAGAAGAAATGTTAATTTATCAAAGAAATGACCTAGATTTTGTACTTCTGAACTAGGCTACATTTGAAAATCATAAGGAGGATTAATCATATGAACTTTGCTCAGTTGCTAAGTTTATGGAATTTAAACTTAAAGCAATAAAAAATCCTAATCAGTGTGACTCATTTGAGTCATACAACGTTTTCTTATATGTTTTTTTTCTAATTGTCCCATTACCCTTACTTACTGCCCTACAACCGCGATCTTCAATCGTTGAAGAATACTAAAAAAAAAAAAAAAGAAATGTATATCAAAATTGAAATTTTGAAAAAAAAAAGTTTTCCCCGAGTTTTTGGATATTTTATGGAAATATCCAAAAATATCTTGAATGTTCACGAATATTCACATATATTTTTGGATATTGTGGATATTTGATGGATTCTTCGAGAAGAAATATCATTTTCCCCGTTATCTATTCGAGACTTCAAAATATGAATAATGTCGTGAAAATGTCGATGATATCATGAACATTTTAATTCATGGTCACTCATGGATAAAGCTATTATTGGTTGTTCTTTCTTTGTTAACTGAGCCCCTATTTGATTGTCCGGTTTGAATTGGAATTTTTAGGTTAAAGTTGGTTAAATTTTTAAAAATCAATTAAGAAATTAGCTGACTTATATAAAAAAAAAAGGGGGACAAAAACTAAGTTAAAATTTGAAAATTAGAATTAATAAACTAAACAAATCATAAAATACATGTAATTATTATTATATAAACCAAAATTACTATTAAAAAAAAGTGTTAAAATTGTAATAATTTAGAAATGACAAAAAATATAGTTTGTTTAACGAAAATATCATATCTAATTTTATAAAAAAAAAATTAAAATCCCCACTAACAAATGAAAAAAATTAAAGATAAAAAATAAAAAGAAATTTGAAAAGCACAAGATGGTGAAACGAATATGGACATTGGACAAGTAGGCTAGTCTGTCAGTTTATACGTCATATGTATTGTTTATATAATAATAATAGAATATTAAAAAAAAAAGAATATTAATCGATAATTTCAATTATTTATTTCTTTTCAGCTTATTAAACTTATTTTTGATAAGAACAAATTCAATTACAGGAATAAACAAACACTATCTCCATTTCAAGAGCTCCTCGGTTCTGGTAGATTTTTAGAACTTACTCAGTTCAAACCCAAAATAAAATAAAATAAAATAAAATAAAATGAAGGGTATCAATTACCTCCTTCGATCCAACTTCCGAACCCAGGTACGATATCTTCATTCTGCAATACCCAGTTGGTTTCTTTCCTTGATTTTCATCTTCTTCCTGTCTTTAAAAAAAAAAAAATTGGATGCTGAGATGGGGTTTATACTATTTTTTGGATAAGTTTTTTCGGTGTAAATTTTTTTTTTGGCTATGGATCATCTCTTGTGGTTCATCTTTGTGACGCTCCTTCGAAGCAGCTATAGTTTTTTAGCTTTAGAATCACCTTTTCAGTATTTTCCAACGTTAAAAAGGCTTGTTTTTATTTTTATTACCCATTTGACTTTTCTACTCTTTATGACTTCGGAAGTACACTCTGGCTCTGGAATTTGCTTATGTTATATGGATCAACGTCCTGGTTTTATATTTAATAATTAAAAAAGACGAGATTCCTTCTTTCCTTTCCAATTTTATGCGCTACAGTTCTATGTCATATACTGTACTTTAAGGTATTTTCACTTTATTTTTTTAGTTGCTAAGAAATGATAGTCCAAAGCAACAGTTTTCGTTTAATATTAATTTTATTGAATATGTCAACCGATGATTTCATCTCTTTTCTTTTCACTTCCCACACCCCCCTGAATTGAACTATTTTTGTCACGTTTACTTAAAAAGATCATATTCTAAAGTGTTGAATATCGATTTCTCCGAGTTTAAAATAATTCTTTAATTAGAAGCCTATCAGAGCAAGTAATTAGGGTAGGTTGCTCCATGAATGGTAATGGGAAGTGGAAACCATGTCTCTGAGAACAAGAAAATATCCCGACAATAATGCATTAGGAAAATAATCATGTTATAGCTAATCCCTATTGTGGTTTAACGTTTAATTAAAAACATGAAACAAGACTAATTTGTTTCATGCTATCGCTAATGATGATATTAGAGAGGATCACAAGAAACGAGTCTAATTTGTTTCATGCTATCACCAATGATGATATTAGCATATCTCCAGACGGCCCTGTCCATAATGGTATTTGGCACACTTTCTTGAACGTGCTTCATTGGACAAAAACGATCCTTAAATTTTCTTATACGCAACAAAAATGTTATAGTGAAGTATAACGAAGAACCTTATTACATCTTCTGAGAAGAGCTTTTCTGAGAGGTCAAATTTTGTGGCTTTGATGGGAAGCTCTTCTAAAGATTATCCAAACACTCCTACAAGCAGCTTTTGGACTAAGGGAGTCCAAAGTAGCTTCCAGAAAGCAATGCAATATGGGCAAAGCCTTTAACTTCTTCATTCGTAGTTACCATGCTTTATTGCTGCTCATCTGCCTTCTCATCTTTAAAAAATTCTGATTGTTCTATCTTTTTTTACAGCTTGGTTCCTGTGTGAAACATGTCTATGCTCCCAGAACTCCACAGGATCAGATTCTTCAGGTGTCCTCATTGGCCAGACGTTATTCCACAGTTAATGAAGAGCTAGCAAGTGATGTCAAAAGTAAAGGGTAAATGATAATGATGCATTTAATCTTTGCCTTATTTGTTCCATGTTAGGTTGTTCATTTAAGAACTCGAGCCGAAGTGTGCTTCTTATAAGTTTTGACATCTCCTAAATTTGCCAGGTTTAAGGGACATGATATGCTTGCGCCTTTCACTGCTGGGTGGCAGTCTACTGACTTGCATCCTTTGGTTATAGTGAAGTCTGCGGTGAACTTCCTCACGAAATATCCTTTAATTAATCTAATTCTGTCTTACTTGAAATAAAAGTATTCTCATTAACAATGCAAATATCTGTTCTCTTCCTTTTTGTGTGAGTTTATTGGCTTGTTAAGACTGTATAATTTTGTTTCGGTTTCAGGGTTCGTATGTGTATGACATCAATGGGAAGAAGTATCTAGATGCACTTGCCGGTCTTTGGTGCACAGCATTAGGTCTCCAAATCTATAATGTTTCACATTGTTAATTTGAGCTTTTTTTATATGTGATTTTTTCTTTATTGTTGCTTTTGTTTGTTTGATTGATATAGACACTCTGGATCCACTTGAAACAAAGAAATATGAATTCAAAAGAAGTAGCTTTCTGTTATATTGGCATTTCATTTTATTCTGTCTTTTCAATTGTCTATTGTTTAAAATTACAGGTGGAAATGAACCTCGACTTGTTGCTGCTGCAACCTCTCAGTTAAATACCTTGCCATTTTACCACTCGTTTTGGAATCGGACTACAAAACCTTCTCTGGTATTCATATATTTTTTGATTTTGATTGAATAAGTACTATCTAGGGGTTTTTTCTTCAATGTTACTTCTTTTGAATCTTTTAATGAACAGCGCTTCAAAATCTCTCACTTCATTTTACTTTCAAGATAATCCCGACTGCTAAAAGAAGTTACAGTCTACATTCTTTATGATGCTTATGCATGTTTTCGAATTAATTATTTGACTTAACTCCATCTTACAGGATCTAGCGAAGGATCTCATAGAAATATTTACAGCTAGAAAAATGGGGAAAGTTTTTTTTGCAAATGGTGGATCAGATGCCAATGACACCCAGGTTTGTTAATTTGTACATGCTCTGCTTTTTATATCACTATTTCCTTGACATGATAACTTCTACAGGTGACACTCACATGATTAAAAAAAATAAAAAAACAGAAGGAGTAACAGTAACCGAACCTCAACTGTGATAACAGTATATTATCCTGTTTATATAACCAATTAAAGGTTGGAACTGACATGGACTGAATTATTTGCGTGTAGGTGAAGCTGGTTTGGTACTACAATAACGCACTTGGACGGCCTAACAAGAAGAAATTCATAGCTCGAGCAAAATCGTACTTTTCTTTTACTCTTTACCTGGTTTTCTCTTCATGCATTATTGTCATCGTGTATCTTTCTTTTAATCATATTTTTTTGCGCTTTCAGGTACCATGGTTCAACATTGATATCAGCAAGCCTTTCTGGGTAGGAATTCATTTATTTTATTTCTCACAATTAAAAATGTTGGTCCTTCAATTTATTCACTAGGAAATTTATGTGACAGCCTCCCTCCTCTACATAAAGAATTCGATTTGCCAGCTCCTTTTGTTCTGCACACTGACTGTCCTCATTACTGGCGGTTTCATCTTCCAGGTGATTATTTACCCAATTGAGTGGCCAAATTTATAAGAGTTTTCATTACCTTTTTTTTTGGTGGTTTATGTCCAAAATTCAACATGCAACTCGATATGGCAGGCGAGACAGAGGAAGAATTCTCGACGAGATTAGTCAATAATTTAGAGAATCTTATCCTTAAAGAGGGACCAGATACAGTAAAGTTTTCAACTTCTACTTCTAGTTTATTTGTCAATTTATCATGGCAAGAATGGTTTGTCTGGTGACCCAACTTGTATGACTGTTTATTTCAGATTGCAGCATTCATAGCTGAACCTGTCATGGGGGCTGGCGGTGTGATACCTCCCCCTGCAACGTATTTTGACAAGGTAAATTCTTGAGGGTCTAGTAACTCTAAACTCTGCTTCAAGTCAGTTTTAAATACGTGCCTTCATAATTTTGCCTTGTTATTTTACCTTTTTTATTCACCTAACACATTTTCCACTCACATTCAGTCTTGGATGAACTCACAAACATGTGTGTTTCCCAGGCACCCACCTACCTTTAATACCATCAAAAACATACAAGCTGATTCTTGCAATCTTGTATGATATTTTTAGTGATATTATACAATTGGACCGTTTAACCTGATCATAATAATACATAAGCTTGTTTGAAACTCTTACCAATTGCAAACCCTATGCAACACAACTCGGTTTTATTTTCCCCCCTTCCCTTTAATAATCCTTTTAATTATCAGCTGTGTTACTATGCAATATCGAACATATGCTTGTTCACACCGTACCTAAGTAATCATTGTGCTTGTTGCTTGATGCAGATTCAACCTATCCTCAAGAAATACGACATTCTTTTGATTGCTGATGAGGTATGCGGTGTTTTTTCCTTAATGTTTATGTTTATGGTTAGGTAATGAGAGGCCTATTTGTTGGTGGTTCTTCTTCTAAGGCTTTTACCTTTATTTTTTCCTTTATATGTCATTGTCAAGGTAATCTGTGCATTTGGAAGGCTTGGAACGATGTTTGGATGTGATAAGTACAATATCAAACCAGACCTTGTAACCTTAGCTAAGGTAAAGCGAGGTTGTAATTTAGTTAAACTGGTGTGGTCATGAGGAAAAAAAAAAAAAGAAAAAGAAAAAGAAAAAAAGTTGTGTGAACATGTCATGTGAAAGTATTTTACTTTTTCCCTTATTTTGATGTTGGATTATTGCAGGCGCTTTCTTCTGGTTATCAGCCCATTGGGGCTGTTATGGTGAGCCCTGAAATTACAGAAGTTATACACTCCAAGAGTAATCAGCTTGGTATGCTCAGGAGAAAAAAAAAAAACTGTTGGCGATGAATTACTTTCTCATTCTTGTTGTATGATATTCCTGATTCTTCTCTTTACTCCAGGTGCTTTCTCTCATGGATTTACTTATTCTGGGCACCCCGTTCCCTGTGCGGTCGCAATTGAAGCACTGAAGATATACAAGTACGTTGCCTTTCTAAATCATTTTCTAGAAAATTCTCAACGTAAACTAAGGGCGCATTTACTAGTTTGTATTGACTATAATGGGCAAAGAAAAGTGAATTATTGTTTTTTTTTTTAAATTATTTTTTGATCCATTAGGAAGTGGCTTTGACAGCAATTTTTTTTCCCCCTCATTTGTAGTGTTTACGAACGTCTGGAATAGTAATGATGAGGACTTGAGTAACTAAATGTCTTTGCATATGATGATTGGCTGAAAATTAGTTAGGGTGTATAAGTAATATTGTGGTTTATTCCAATTTATGGGGAAACAAAGCCTTAAAGTAGGTTAGGTTGCTATTGAGTTTCAATTTCCTCATCTCCGCATCACGTGAGGCCCATCGAATAAGCTTTGTAAATACATGAATGGGTGGGAAAGGAAAAACTCCTTCCTTTCTCTTTTCCATTCAGACAAGTAAACATCAGTATCTAGGTTGGGAGGATTCAAACCCATTTGAGCATGCAGCTTTGACCCGAGCACGTGTCTCATGGGGAGGGCATTATGTGCATTAGTTAGTCTTATTAGATATCTGAAGGACAAGCAGTAATTTAAAAGAATTCGTGGTCTATTTTTTGGGTATGAGTTTGCAATATGGATCAAAAATCATTCACATCAATTTTTGGCTCATATATAGTCGATCCATACAACTTTCTTTCTATTCATGACTAATTCGGTGTGGCTTATGCCCTAACATCTAGTCCTGTACATGAAAATTAGTGAATTTTTATTCTTCAATTTCGAGATTTTCTAGGTCTGTTGGGTGAATTCTTCCGGCCTTTTCACTAATTTTGTTCAGCGAAAGTTTCTGTCTCATATTAAAATACTGAAAACAAAAAGAAGTGAAAAAGAGAGTATCTCTTTTCATGTCTTTATAGGGAGAGAAATATTGCTGATGTAGTAAAGAGAATTTCACCAAGGTTTCAAGATGGTATTAAAGCCTTTGCTGACAGTCCAATCATAGGGGAGGTACGTCTTATTTCTTAATTATATCTCAATTTGGCTATAATACTTGGCCATTGAAACATTTTCTCTACTGCGGTTCTGCAGATCCGTGGGACTGGATTGATTCTTGGTACTGAGTTTACGGATAACAAGTCACCGAATGATCCATTTCCTCCTGAATGGGGCAAGTCTCCTTATCTTTTTTCTGTCCTTAAAAAGTTTTTTTTAGTTAATCTCGAGTAGATGCATTATTTGTTTTAATTTACTTCTAGTTAAACAGACTAATCATGCATATATGTCTATCACAAGCACAAACACACACTGACTTGCACAAGGACATACATAAGTGGCATCGTGGTCTCGTTGAAAGGGCAATTTCTGTAATTTATTACTATTACAAAGAAAAATACTAATGTTGACCCACCTTCTATGAACTTAAGCTTTTGGGAGAATTAGTAAACTAACATGGTATTAGAAGAAAGTGCTCTCCTTGTTACGTGTGGCCTGTTTTGTTTGTTCTCCCTCCTGACATGTGGGCTGAGTTTGCGTGCTTGTTTGTATTTGTCCTTCTCTGAAATTGTCGAAGTCCACGTATGAAATTATGATGTTCGCTAACCTTCTTCTAGTTTAAGCTTTTAGGAGAAATGACATATTAACAATTACTAATTCATGTCGGGTTACATGGCGTGCACCAGGAATTGGCGCATATTTCGGAGCCGAATGTGAGAAGCGTGGGATGTTGGTACGTGTTTCAGGGGAAAACATCATGATGTC
Source organism: Ficus hispida (assembly GCA_025413025.1). Classification (NCBI taxonomy): domain Eukaryota; kingdom Viridiplantae; phylum Streptophyta; class Magnoliopsida; order Rosales; family Moraceae; genus Ficus; species Ficus hispida. Next base: position 15,684,288 of record CM046365.1, on the reverse strand, counting down.
TCCGCCATTTATTATATCTCCTGAAGAAGTTGATGAGGTAGGTGATCCCTTTCTCTCTCTTCAAAGTGGAATGGGAAAATTTCTACATTATGATAGACCTGTTGCTCTGGTGAATTATCGAAGAGTGCAATGTGATAATGACTACTAGAAGATTACTAATTCTCCTAAGTTAGCGCAGTTAGGGACCTTGTCTTGATTGTTTGCTCCAGTAGTTCTAATGTATTTCTTAGAAGGTTGAGGTTTAAAGTTGATCTAAGCGTGCAAATCGTTTTCATTTTCAGTTGATAAGCATATACGGAGAGGCCCTGATGGCGACGGAGGAGAGGGTTAAGGAGCTCAAGTCTCAGAAGAAGTAATTGAAAATGTAGTGAATGATGGTGATGAAAATATGTTCGGTTCATGTAAGGGAAGGCTGGTTATGAGAGAAAATAAGAAATAAAATGTTCTCTACGCAGGTTGATTTGAGATTAAATCTTTATTATTGGTGCCTTTTACTTGTTTAGCAGAGTTAGTTGAACTAGATCCAAAATGATCCTTTTGTACACCTTAAAAGGAAGCATGGATCCAGTGTCTTTTATTGTCAGACATAAATCAAGGGGGATTTTTACTGGGGGCAAAAAAATCCGAGTAAAGATGCATCTTCTTATATTATCACAACACGGGACCCATTTATGAGATTTACTTTCTATTAGTTGTGATAGTCAAATACCGTAAAGCATATATTAAGTTGATAGGAGTAAGAAAGAGAGATGGAATTATTATTGATTACGCGGATCAACCGGTTGTAACCTACTTTAATTGGAGTTAAAAGAAAAGTTAATCAGTCGAGATTGAAATGTTAACATGCAGGTTACATTTTCAGTGCAGAAAATTTGGAACAATGAAATCCTTAATCTGTAATTATGCATTGTTTATTTGCAACCAAGGCAAACATACAAGGCTTAATCTGTAATTATGCATTGTTTATTTGCAACCAAGGCAAACATACAAGGCATTGTCTTGAATAAATTAGTGAATCGTTATACAGTTTGATCCCCGTCAAGACTTTCTTTTAATATTAAGATTTTTATTTAATATTACAATATGTAGAAAGCTTCTACATAAAACTTGTTTATTCAAATGTATATAGAGTGGGGAGTTTGTTGCAAGATGGATGGTTAAAGAGTTACCAATCTAGTTGGATGTCCTTCTCATCATTTTTTTTTTTTATAAAAAATATATATTAAAAATGTCTAATGTAAAATAATTATCCATAGCTTTCATATTACTTTTTCTGCCTAGAGCTACTACTTGCCATAAAGTATAACCTACCCCAAAGAGCCTCCCCTCTAAAGCCCAAAAATAAATGGCCTTAATCGACAAAGACCCCTTCAATAGCCGAAGAAGAGCAAAGCTTTGGAGTTTGGATAGGAAAATGTTTCTTTTTGGTCTGATTATAGGGCAAGGGCATTATATATATATATATATATATATATATATTTTTTTTTTTATAAACCCATTTATTTCACCAACACTCGCTCTACTCTCTCGCCATGTCAGCAACCAAACACCAAAAATGAATGAACTTAGACGTGTTAACGAAACAAAGTTCGGAGGTACCAAAGTGACGCGTTAGAAGTTTTGGAAGCAAATTAATTAAATGACAAAATTCCGGAGATATTTAAAAATAAAGACTCATAAATCTTTAATCATGTATAAATAGTCAAGAAGCCAAGACTGATGATATATAGATAATTAACCGAAAACCACTAAATTGGACCGTAAAAAAAAAACCGTCCAAACCGTCCTAGTTGGTTTTTTATTTGTCATTTTTCTGGACCAATAAAAAAAAAAAAAAAAAAAAAAAAAAAAAAAAAAAAAAACCATCCAAACCGACCACCGTGCAGTACTCCTACCTACCGAGTCGGAAATTATGACAGTGAGCATGGAGAGCGATCATTGCGTGCTTTGAACAATTTGCATATGGAGTCTATGAGACACAAGGAACCTCTAAAACAAACGTACGTTAATTTCTTTTTTTTCTTAAGCAACACACACTCAACAAAGTCTATGAGATTTCGCATATAGATATGAGAAGACTAAATAACAATGCAAAAAAGCTTCTTTTTTTTTTTTTTTTTTTCAGGATTTGGACTCCTTTTCAGCTTTTCTTCTTGCCCGTCTCTCCCTGGAGCTCGGAGACGGCTTATATACCTCTTTCTCAGCCTCTGACTCTTCATAGTCTCTGAATGATTTCTACACACACACAATATAACAAATATTATTCTAAAAACTACTTTTTAAGACGAAAAAAAAAAAGAAAAAAGAAAAAAAGAAAAAGTACCTCTCTGATCTCAGCAAAGCTTACTGCATAGAAGGTAACAGCAGCAGCTGCCACAATTCCCAGAATGGGAAGTCCTATTTGCTGAAACCCATCCATAACTTTCTCTCTCTTCTTCTCTCTCTTTCTTTCTCTCTCTCTCTCTAAAATGTTGTTACTGAATTATGTGAGTTTCATCGTTGGATACTTCGGAGAAAGGAATCAAAAGGATAAGGTTGTGTTCTGTTTCTTTTTAAATTGCTGTGACACCCTTAGATCTTTGTCAAAATTGTAACAACACCCCCTGTTGGGTAAAAACAAGCTGCGCTGACAAAACGACATGTTTTTAATGTGTGAATTTGTCGTTTCCCGAGTGTAAAAACTACGTGGTTTTTCTCATGCTGCGGTTGGAGCTTAAAAAGTTGAAGAAAATGACATGCACTGTGTTCTTTGTCGTCTAAGATCTTACGTACCAAACGACATCACTCTCTGCTGACAAAATTGGGATGTCGTTTGTTGAAAGTTGCGACATGTCGTTCATTGTTTGTCTAAAGTTTAAAATTTTGCTTTTGGAATTTATTCACCTTTTTAACGAATATATATGATGATGATGATGATGATGATGATGATATTAATAATAATAATTCTTTTGACTTCCCCGGAATGATATGGTTCCTATGATTTTTTTTTTTTTTGAGTTAATGACTTTTTTTTAATTGCTTTGTCTTCTTAGAATTTAAGAAAATAATATTATAGTTAGGGCAGATAATAATACAATAACAAAACCAAACTGTGTGACTTTGGCACGTTAATTTCTTCTCAAATTGTATTTCTACGAGCACGTATTTATTAGACCGATTGAGTTGCTGATCTCTCTCATTCTAATTGATCAATTCGAACTCATGACCTTTTCTTAGAACCCACCTTACCGATTAACCATAGAAACCCACCGTAGACTTACTGATTTGAACCCATGACCTCTTCTTAGAGCCCCAACCCCACCGTAGCCGTGGACTGACTAGTTCGGACTCACGATCTCTTCTTAGAGCCCCACCCTTGACACCACCACCCCCCCCCAAATTTGAGTTGTTAGTTTCCTTTTTGTTTTCTTTCCTTTTCTTTTGTGGGCCACATTGAGCAAATGTGTTGAATTGATTTATGAGACAAAACACAACTTGTCAAATGTTGTGATCACTGATCGCCGGCCACGATTAGGTCATAGGTCCAAGCATTCTAGTTCTTCTCCGTCTCTTTAGAATATAAATGTTGTAGAAAATTCTTTTCACAAATTAAAACCAATTATCTCCACTTATCCCTTAAAAATCCAATTATTATGTGGTAACAATAACAAATTGTTACCTTCAAAAAAGTGTTTTTCTAAACCCTGACAAACACTAGAGTAAGCTTATAACATCACTAGTGCATAGCAATAAAATAAAAATAAATAAATAAAAACCTCTTTCTCACTCTCTCATCATCAAACTTGACTTTTGATAAAAGTGAAAACCAAGTAATTTTATTTGTTGATGAGTTTGACAAATATTTTGACACAAATTGGCTAAGGTTTACTAACTAAAATATTAATATCTTGAAAGACTATGGACCATCCAAATACATTACTTGTATTGAAGCTAACACAAACCAATATGATATAATGCTGGGATGAGGAGGGAGATGAGCAAATATAGAATTGATAGTGGGCCAAAGTTAGATTTCTTAAAAAGGGGAGAACAAAAAGAAAAGGCAAAAAAAAAAAAAAAAAAGAAAAAGAAATGGAGCCACATAGAGAGAGAGAGAGAGAGAGAGAGAGGTGAGATGTCATAATCGAAAGGGAAGAAAGGCAGAGTCCAAAGCGTCATGCTTGCATTTGCCAACATGGAAGGGCGGTTTGGTCGGTCGACTGCGGCCTGGCCGCCACTTTGGGACTAAAAAGCTAAACTTATTATTTCTTTCTCTTACTCAATTACCAATTAAGCCTTACTTTTGTCTCAATTTTTATAAAAAAACGTTCTTCCGAATCTTAAAACATATGCAGCAACATGCATGCGGATTAGTCTCTAACGCCAACGGTGGACAGAAACCGAAATGTCACACGACGTTCCAATTCCAACTCATGCATTATTTGAATAATCGAAATTGACGTAATTTTTAAATAACTACTAATAAAGATTAAAAGTTACGATGGAAGATATAAAATTTAAATAGAAGTACAGATCTCTAACATTGTTCATTAGGTTTTTGTTTTCCTTTAAACCTTCATCCATATTCTTTTTCTCACTTCAAATTGTTGTCACCGGCGTAAAAATTACTTTGGCCTTTTCTATTATAGTACAGTATTTATTCTACATTTTATAAGCTGAATAACATTAGTTTTAACTGTTATAGCATGCTCATAAGTCTAAAATGAGTTCTCTATTATCAGGTTAAGTTTTGAACTATTGTTAAACGATTTATTCGAGTATAAATAGGATGTAAGGAGTGGTATATACCTAACGATGAACTTTATTATCAATGGCATATTTCAGAACTCATTTCACGTTTTTTTTTATCCCCAAACTTTTAGGATGGTTATACTTTTATATATTTTGCGAAACTGTTTTTTATGGTTTTTTTTTTTTTTATGGTTTTCCATTACTTTGTGACCATCTAAATCTGAAATTAATGTCTCAAAATCATTTATCTATCCATCAATTCAACCAAACATTTAGAAGACATGTCACCATTTCATGTGATATGAATTATAGAGTGCATAATACGTTATTGAAATTTAAAATATAAAACAAAATTTAAGGGGTAAAGTATCCCACATCCTGTATAATAATAATTACATATAACAACAATACACGTGATAATAACAGGATGAATCCATCCAAAAATTCAAATAGAATTTTGAGAAACAGGTACACTTTGATCGCTTTTTAAAGTTTAGGGTATTACAGAAAAAGAAGTAAAAAAGTTAAAAAAAAAAAAAAAAACCTAAAATTAAGGTCTTATGCACTTGAACCCCACTGGTAATAACTCTAACTTCTTTCATCTCTTATTTATCACAAAGTGTATTTTACTAGCCAACACCAACATTCTTACTTGATATAATGCGTCATAAAAAGAGAGAGAGAGAGAGAGAGAGAGAGAGATAGCATAGAATTACAAGAATTTAAATGTGAATAGCATACAAACAAGGGCACCCCCAAAAAAAAAAAGAGCGTCAGTTTCAAATTTTGGTGTAATGTTGTAATTAGAGGAAACTACAGGGCAGAATTGTAAATTAGGAAACAAAACGCGCCGTTCAGACCGAGGCATTGATTGATTGGGTGTCTAATAGAGGGCCCCACTTTGGCACTAAAGTGGAGTTCTTCCACTTGCAACTTCTGTTTATATACAACTCGGAATCTCCTCCTCTCTCTAAAACCATTTTCTTCATCTTCATCATCATCTTCTTCATCACCAGCTTCCAATTTCCCAGTCTCCCATTTCTGCAAAAAACAATCCAAAAGGAAAAAAGAGGGGAAAAAAAAGGGAATACAATTCTTTAACCAGGTAAACTCTCTTTTTTACTCTTGTTATTTATGCATCTGATCGTACTCTGCTTTTTCTTTTCGTACACTGTTTTCTGGTTTCTTTTGTTTTGTTTTGTTTTGTTTTTTTTTTTAAATCACTTCTTGGTTTTCTGAGATCATTTTTAATTATTTTTTATGGTTTTGTTTCTGTTATGTGTGATGAAAGTTTTTTTTTTTTAAATAATATGTGATCTATTTATGTGTCATGTTTAGAATTATAGATCATGTGTTTGGTATACCTTAAAATCTGAATATGGGATTTGATGATTCAGTTTGATATGCTTAGTCTGATGGGTTTGTGATCTTCAACTTTGTATTCATAATTCATTGAATTTTGAAGAATCATATTTTCAGATGTCTGATCAGAAATCATATTTTGTTAATCATACTTGTTGTGTTTCATTTTTAGTTTTGTTAATTTTATCTGTAAAGATTTAGCTAATTTATTTTGTGAAAAAGAAAAATGTATTCCAAATCAAGGGAAAAAAAAAAAAAACCTACTATTGGTCATTCGGAAAAACTATAACCTTAAACAACCGGTTTCATTAATAAACTCGAATAATTTTTGGAACTTGGAATTCTTGCTAATTCCTGATCCTTTTGCTTTTCAGTTTTGACCAATGGCACAAACTCAGCCAGAGATTTTTTTTTTAATTTTAAATAAAGCTTTGCACAACTTGTTTTGGTTTTTCTTCTTCTTAAATGAGAAAATGATATTGACATTTATGTATTCATTTGGCAAATTTTCTTTCAAAAAAATAAAAAGGGCAAATTTTCTTGATTGCAATTTTTATTTTTAGAATAATTTGCTTAAAGCATTTCTTTTTACCTTTTATTTTCCTTTTTTTTTTTTGAAATGTTCTATTTACCTTTTCTAGGGAATAAAATAAACGAAGCTCTGCGTTATCTGTATTTACTTTACTTCATTTTTTAATTAATAGAAATTTACGTTTTTGTCGGTCAAAAGCTATTAAGATTGTAAAAGCATTGAACTAGAAGGGCTTATTTATATTACTATTTATATATTAATGTGGGTGTGTGTATACATATATTTCTGTGTTTATTATTAGAACATGTTGGTCCTCTTTCTTTCTTCATTTTTTTTTCTGATGAAGAACATTTTCGTACTTACCAGCACGTCTTTGGCAGCAGTGGTTGGGCTCCAGCTTTGAGTAAATTTTTTTTTTTTTTTGAAGTCCAAGCAAAAATTTTAAAAAATAAATTAAAAAAGCTGTACTTACAATAATAGATCGAGAAACCTTTTATAAAAAAGAAAATGAAATAAAGGTGAAAATAGCAGGTTGAAAAAGTACTTGACGCACATAGTAAATTAACGTTATGGTAATCAATTTGTTTGAGGGACCAAAAATGTAATAAAAGTTGATAGACTAACTTCAATTGCAATTAACTTTTTCCAAAGGAAAATTCCAACTTTAATTCTGATTCAATGTATTGATATTATTTTTTCTCCTTATGTTTATGCCTTATTATTATTTTTTTAAAAAAAAAAATTTTGAATTGTCTTTATGCCTTAATACAAAATAAATTTTTTGGTTTAGCTGAAAAGAAAAAAGAGAGGGGAAGAAAAAGACTGCCAGCTGTCCCAAAGGTGCGATAGGGATACTTTTTCTCTGCAAATTAGAGGGAAAAAAAATTTAATGAAAAGATTTAGGATATATATATTTTTTGTTGGATTAATTGGATAGGATGCTACTTATTGAAAAAAAAAAAAAAAAGATGTGATTTTATTTTTTTAGAACTTGGGAGTAACAAATGAGGAGATTCAAATTCTAAAATTCACGACGGAGTTAGACATGAAATTAGGGATAGTTTATGCCTACGATCATAATAAAGATGTTCTTTTCTTATCAAGTTAAAGGAATAGTAAAATATATATTAAAAAAAAAAAAAACAACAACAAGAGAAGAAAGTGAAGTGTGAGGGAAGGGGGGGTGCGGGGGGGCGGGGGGTGCCGGGGGGGGGGGGGGGGGGTGGTGGGATTGTGGGGTAAAAAAACAAACGAGAAACGGGTGCCTTACTTGTTTGTGGGCTCCATCTTTTTTGTTACTCTTTTGGAGTTTTCCATTTTGTGAACTGTCCATCACATCCCGTCCACGTTCGAGCAACGTGAGTGAACGGCTATGATCCGACGATGAAAACATTTTGATCGTCCTTAATATAATCCTTTCGAAAGTTTGCTTTCAGTGGGTCCCATTTTGGTCTATATGCGTTACCACACTCTTTATTTTTACTTTTTTTATTTTTATTTTTTTTAATATTTTATTTTACTAATTCTATGGTAGTTATGAAAAATACATTTATCTTTAGGACTCTTTTTAAACCGGTAATTTAAAATAAAAAAAAATTAATGTGATTTTAACATAAATTACTGGTAAAGATACTCTATCACAGAAAATTCCGTCTTGAATGGAGCTTTATTATTAGTTTTAGCAACATGTACCTTTCCTTTCTTTCTTTCTTTTTTTTTTTTTTTAATATTTAGTATTTAAGACGGAATATTTATTTAGAGGCATGAGAATGGAGAGTATTGTTGCGTTGTATAATAGATATTTTAAATGTATTAAGCAGATTTGAACAGAATAATTTTTGGGCCCACAAATTAGATGAGTTTCACATGAAAACTTCACGTGGTGAGATCTATCTATCTATATAGGCCATTGTTGTGGGTCACTTTTGGATCCATATAGTTCGACTATTGTCATGTTTTTGTTTTTTTTGTTTTTTTTTTTGCCACATTAAAATAAATATGATTTAGAATAAGATATGTTCAACTTTTAATATGGTATATAAGATGGAGTAATAATTGGGAATTATACATGTAATTAATAAAGAGGACTAAAGGCATGACCCAAACTCTCTTAATGGTCCATGTTGTATTGATGACTTGTGCATTATGTGTTTCCTCACTCCTTTCTCCTTGACGATGCTTTTCTTTTGATTTTAATGATTTTCATTCAGGTCTTTTTTCTTTTTTTTTTTTCCTTTATTTTTTTTTAAGTAAACTTTCATTCAAGTTATAACTCATTAAATGTATTTTCTGTAAATGGAGATAATAATTTTTTTTAATTTAATTTTAGTGTGAGCTCTAGGATATTTTCTTATTTTTAAAGAATCAATATATATGTTTTAAATAGACACGGGTTCAATTCATTAAAAAAGAAAAAAAGGAATACACAAGAATAACTCAAAAGAAACTTTGAAAAAGAAGTAATAAAAAAAATAAAAAGTAAAATGAGAGTGGCAAAACAGAAGAATAGGAAAAGAAAAAAAAAAAAAAAAAAGGAGGGGGGAGTAGGAAAGTCTAAAAGAAAATAGTAAAAATCTATATAATTCTAGGTTTGCTATGATTTAGATGGGTTACCAATTGCGAAAATGAGTGGTACTCTCTCTAGTTTAAAGTTTTTTTTTCTTTTTTTCTTTTTAAACCATAAGCTGTTAGTCTTTATTGGCACACATTTCAAACATATAGTACCAGCTAATCAAAACACATTCGTACCATTGTATGTTCACTCAATTATAGAATTGCCCTTTACCTATATTTCATCTTTCCATTATTTTCATTTTCATCCACCTGTGCAATCAAATATCTATACCTACTTTGTACGTTTATAAACGATCGAATCAAAATTATGAAATTGAAACAAAAAAAAAATGTGAAAAATTGATAGAATTGATTCAAATATGATGATCTAAAACGGCATGTATCATAGAATTCGAATTCTCCTTGTTTAAAAAAAAAAAAAAAAATTGCAATTGTTACATTTGTTATTATTATTATTATTATTATTTTGTATTTTTAATTTTAATAAATTAAATGTTGGATCCCATGCCATGTACCTCTACTTGAACGTGGGTGGCTAATAAGGTGTCTTTCATGATATCTCCATTTATATTTTTTTGTTAAATCATAGTCATTTTTGTCATTTCTTTCTCTAGGTTTGCCAAAAGTGAATTTAAACAGTTTATAATTTGTTGCAAATTTGACTCTTTCTCTTTATTTATTTATTTATTTATTTTTTGGGGGTCTATAAACTGCTATGAGATTGGAATTTTGTTTTCTGTTGAAATCAGCATACTCAACAAACAACGAATATTGTACTTTGACACACTGTATACCGTCATGTCAAATTTTACCTGAAATATATAAGTTTTTTCAACAGTTTTTTTTTTTTTTGGCTAAAATTCACAATAATCACAGAGGGAAAGAGTAGTGGTAAAATGGAAGAAACAAATGCGAATTCTGAACTTCCGGCGACAAAGGCGGAGGCCGTCGAGAGTAATTCCGATGCCTCTAAGGTAACTACATGCTAACTGTCGTAACTTCAGCCATTTAATTTTTTAAAACATGTTTTTTTAAATTCATAGTGTTGGGACTTTGGTGTGACAAATTTATTAACCTTTCATGAACTTTAAGGAAAAATTTATCGTACACTTCAATCAAGGAAATCAACTTTTTTTTTTTTTTTTGCCCCCTAAATTTGTTCTATAAGATTGATTTTTATTGAGCCTATTTGCAATTGCAGGTGATAAATGGGGAAGCTCCGCAAGTAGAAAAAGAAAGAAAAAAAGAAGAAGATGAAACTGCGTTGGATGGAGAATTTATAAAAGTTGACAAGGAATCACTAGGAGGAGTCAAGCCTCATGATGTTGAAATATTTGGAGACGACGAGACGCCTATTATCGAGACGAGCTCCGCAAATTCGAGTAGAGAAACGCTTGAAGCCCAAGAGAAGGGGAGAGAGCTTGAGCATGAGATCGAAAGATTAGCCGCAGTTTTGAAGCATTCGGAGTCTGAGAATTCACAGCTCAAGAATGAGGTTTCGGTTACGAAGGAGAAGCTGGATCAAAGCGGACACAAGTATGAAGAGCTTGAGCTCAGTCACAAGAAATTGCAAGAGCAAATCATTCAAGTCGAGGAGAAATACAGTTCGCAGCTCAATGCATTGCAAGAGGCAGCGCAGGCGCAAGAAGCGAAGCAGAAGCAGTTAACTGAGGTGAAGGAAGCATTTGATGGTCTCAGCCTCGAGTTTGAAAGCTCTAGAAAGCGAATGCTGGAGTTGGAGCAAGAGCTGCAGGCTTCAGCGGGCGAGGTGCGGAAGTTCGAGGAGCTGCACAAGGAGAGTGGTTTACATGCTGAATCGGAGAAGAAGAGGGCGTTGGAGCTTGAGAAACTGCTTGAAGAGACAAAATTGAGTTCGAAAGAGGTAGAAGATAAGGTGGCTTCTTTGCAAGAAGAACTGAAGGGTCTTCAAGACAATATCACCGAGAATCAAAAGGTCGAAGCAGCACTGAAGTCTACGACGGCAGAGCTTTCTGCAGCCCATGAGGAGCTGGCTCTTTCGAAATCGCAAGTGCTGGACGTGGAGCAGAGACTTTCTTCAAAGGAAGCTCTTATCAGTGAGCTGACTCAGGAGTTGGAGCGGAGAAAACTTTCGGAATCTCAGGTGAAGGAGCAGCTTTCAGCTCTCGAAACTTTGGCTGCTTCGACTAGAGAAGATCTTCAAGGGAAAGTTTCTGAGTTGGAGGAGATAAAATTGAAGTTGCAGGGAGAAGTAGGTGCGAGGGAATCGGTTGAAGCTGCAGTCAAAACCCATGAAGCACAAGTCTCGGTTGTGCAGGAGGAATTGGCTAAAGTGACCGATGAGAAAAAGGGTCTTGAAGCATCTGTGGCGGAGCTGACTGGTGATTCAGAGAGGTTGAAGGAGTTGTGCAGAGATCTTGAGGAAAAACTGAAGCATTCGGTTGAAAACTTTAGCAAGACCGATGCTCTCTTGTCAAATGTTTTGTCAAACAATGCGGAGCTCGAGAAGAGGCTGAAGTCTCTGGAAGAGCAACATAACGAATCGGGTACTGCTGCTGCAACTCTTACTCAAAGGAACCTTGAGCTTGACACTGCCGTCAAATCTTCTACTGAAGCAGCAGAAGAAGCAAAATCGCAGCTGAGAGAGCTCGAAACACGCTTCAAAGAAGCAGAAAAAAGGAATTTGGAGCTTGAACAACAGTTGATTCTGTTAGAACTCAAAAGCAATGATGCCGAACGAGGATTGAAAGAATTCTCTGAGAAAGTATCTGGACTTAATGCAACATTGAAAGATGTTGAGGATGAGAAGACGCAGCTTAGTGGTCAAGTGCAAGGATATCAGGAAAAAATGGCAGAGCTGGAATCTGCCTTAAATCAATCATCGTCAAAAAATTCCGAACTTCAGGAGGAGTTGAAGATCGCTTTGGCAAAATGTTCCGAACATGAGGATAGAGCTAGTATGAACCATCAAAGAAGCGTTGAACTAGAAGATTTGATCAAGTTGTCTCATACGAAAGCTGATGATACTGGTAAAAAGGTGAGCGAGTTGGAGTTGTTACTCGAAGCGGAAAAGTATAGAATCCAGGAACTTGAAGAACAAATAAGCACTTTAGAAAAGAAGTGTCACAACGCGGAGGAGGATTCCAAGAGCCATTCTGACAAGGTATCTGATCTTCAATCTCAACTCGAGGCATTTCAAGCACGATCGACAAGTCTTGATATTGCATTGCAAGAAGCCAGTGAAAAGGAAAAGGAGTTGGTGGAATCCTTGAATGTAGCAACAACTGAGAAGAAAAAGTTGGAAGATGCATCAAATAGTACGAGTGAGAAGCTTGCAGAAGCAGAAAATCTGTTGGAAGTAGTGAAAAAGGAACTGAGTCTGACACAAGAGAAATTGGAAAGTATTGAAAACGATCTCAAGGCTGGTGGAGTGAGAGAAACTGAGATTGTAGCGAAGCTCAAATCCGCAGAGGAGCAACTCGAGCAACAAGAAAAACTCATAGCGCAAAAAACTGAAAGGAATTCGGAACTTGAACTGTTGCATGAATCCCTGAAAAGGGATTCGGAGATTAAACTCCAAGAAGCAATAGTAAATTTTACGAGCAGGGATACTGAAGTGAAATCTCTATTTGACAAGCTGAATGGACTTGAAGATCAAGTGAAGGTTTACCAGGAGCAGCTTGGAGAAGCAGCTGGAAAATCTGCATCATTAAATGAGGAATTAGACCAGACTTCGAAGAAACTGGCTTCTTTGGAAAGCGAAAATGAAGAACTAAGAAGGCAGATCTTAGGAGCAGAAGATAAAGCATCTCAATCTATCTCAGAAAACGAGATTTTAGTTCAGACAAATAATCAACTCAAGAGCAAGGTTGATGAACTTCAGGAGTTGTTGAACTCTACTCTTTCAGAGAAGGAAGCCACAGCTCAACAACTCGAATCTCACAAGAGTACAATTGCAGAATTGACCGAACAGCATTCGAGATCCTTTGAGCTTCATTCTGCTACAGAATCCCACTTCAAGGAATCAGAAACGAAGTTAGAAGAAGCCATTCAGAGATTCACTCAGAGAGACTTGGAAGCTACTGACTTGTCTCAGAGGCTGAATGAATTACAAGTCCAACTAAGCTCGTACGAAGAGCAGGCCCGTGACGCATCCACACTTTCTGAAACTAGAAAAACCGAGCTCGAAGGCACTCTCCTGAAACTGAAAATCCTGGAGAGCACTGTCGAGGAACTACAAAGTAAGTCGGCTCATGTTGAGAAGGAGAGCAGAGAGCTGTCAGAGGCAAATGTGAAGCTTACACAGGAAGTGGCTGAATACGATTTGAAACTAAGTGATTTACAATCGAAACTGTCCGCAGCTCTCGTTGAGAAAGATGAAACAATTGGACAGCTCCGGATCTCGAAGAAGACTGTAGAAGATTTGACGCAGCAACTTACTTCTGAAGGGGAGAAACTACAATCACAGGTTTGCATAAAAAAACTTGTCTCATTATTACCGACAGTTCGAATGTAAAAACCGATATCGCCCCTTTTACTGATACTTCATTTTCGGGCTTGCCCACCATCTGAACCTGTATTTGAAGAGGGACGGCCATAATATAAAGCCTATGTTGATTTTATAATGTCTATTTTGAACTGTTATCCACAATGTTTTAAAAATGTCTGTTTGTGCCACAGATATCTTCGGTTATGGATGAGAACAACCTGCTCAATGAAACGCATCAAACTACCAAAAAAGAACTCCAGTCTGTCATTGTTCAGCTTGAAGGGCAATTGAAAGAAAGCAAAGAAAATGTAGATGCTTTAAAATCTGAGAACGAGAATCTCAAGGCTGTGATTGAGGAAAAAACTCTTCTACAATCTCGTTTGAAGGAACTTGAAGAAGATTTGTTGAAAGCCGAAGCTCGGCTAAAAGAAGAGGTAAATGATTTGTTGAATTAATATTTCCATCGTTTTTGCTTTCAGAAATGGTGTAATGGTGCACTTGAAAGTTTTCTTCTTCTTTTTTTTTTTTTTTTTGGTTCTGAAAAATAAAAATAGTACTTGAACAATCTGTTCCGACTCTCATATGTGCAGGTTGAAAGTATTCGATTAGCTTCTGCAGAAAGAGAGGCAGAGTTGACCTCAAAGTTGGAGGATCATGAACAAAAAGCACGTGATCGAAGGTCGTTAGATGAACAAGTGATACAAATTCAAAAAGATTTGCAACTTGCTCACGCTACCATTGCTGAACTGGTTAGTTTTGCTATGTGCTTTGAGTTTTTTTCTTTTTTTTCCCCAAAGGATGGCCCACGTACTTTTTTTTTTTTGTACATGTTTTTAAAATATCAATTAAAGGAATTAAGAAATGATTACTGAACATGGTATGTGTTGATATTTAAACCCGACAGAAAGATGCCGGTTCTCGAAAAGTCACGGATCAAGAAGCAGCAGTGAAGCATTCGCAGGAAGAGCTCGAGGCTAAGAACAAGCAGATCGCCATTCTAGAGAAGCAAGTCAAAGATCTTGAGCACAAATTGCAGCTGGCTGATGCCAAATTAACAGAAAAGGTCCTGCTTTTTATCTTTTACCTAAAATTTTCCAAATACAGGATTGGAGGTTTAACATGTTTCTATATTCATACAAACAAACACAAACACACTTTTATCTCTCTCTCTCTCTCTCTCTTTCATCTGATTTTCTTCATATAGAACTAACTTCCACGGTAAAAGAAGATAAAATCATGGTTGAAATTTTAAAACATAGACTAAATGTTCTCACCAAGAACGGCAAAAAGTCCCCTTCTTAGTTAGTGCTAGATAAAAATTAGCCCATGTAGAAATCCAAGCCAGCCATCGCATAACGGTATTAACTCAGCAATTTTCAATCCAGACTGCGTTGCAGGGTGATGGTAGCGGTCAGGGGGGATTGGAAGTCAAATCGAGGGACATCGGAGCAGCCATATCGACCCCATCCAAAAGGAAGAGCAAGAAGAAATCAGAGGCAGCATCTGCTCAAACATCGTCTTCCTCGGAGGCTCATAGCCATACTAAAACCACCGAGCAGTCTCCGCTGATGAACTATAAGTTTATCTTGGGTGTTGCTCTGTTGTCTGTGATCATTGGCATCATTCTTGGGAAAATATATTAATTTGCTTGGGATCATGGTTTTGGGGCTTACTCCCCCTGGTTTTTGGTTTTTGGTTTTTTGTTTCTTGGTTTTGATATGAAGTTATGCAGAGTAGATTTGAAAGCTTTGTTTGATTATGCTTTCAAGTTTAAGGGGTTTTTTTGACATTATTGGTTAGGGAATTGGTTTTAATTTGTATCCCTCACCTGTTTCAGAGAAAAATACTGTTTATTCATGTATTAATCCATGTTTGTATTTAGTTTTTTTTTTTTTTCTAATTATTATTATAATTAATATTGGTATTGCTGATGCATCAGGTTTCTTTACAACTCTGTTTAGCAATTATTAATACAAAAACTCTGCTCAAGGTAGTTTTCTTATGCCCCGTCTGGATGAACTATTATAATCGCTTTTGTTGTACTTAAATGCTATACGCGTTTAGTTGGTTAATTATTAGAATGAATTTTATTTGAATTTTTTTTATTTCATAATAGTTTAACTCAAATTCAAATCTATATTTTCATCTTTTAGAAATCTATACCACTCTTTTTTTTTTTTTTTTTTTTTTTTCACTTTTACATTATTCAAATATTATATTTAACAAAAACTATTTAAACATATTTAATTTAAATATATAATTCAAGTTTTTACATTTGAATGCAAATTCTTTACCCTCGAATATCTCTATGTAATTGAAAGTTATTTGAAGGATTTGAAAACCTGTCTAATCCCTTTTTTTTTTTTTTTCTCTCCCACCAACCAAGCGCCACAACATCTTTCCACTAATCCACACCCCCTTCTTCCAATTTTCTCTCCTACCAAACAAGCTCTTGTTTATGCAAAACGTGTATCCTTGTAGTGTGATATTGAGAACAAATGTCCTTTGAGATGAAACGGTATAAACGGCTTGAAAATAACATCATGAAAGCTCTGCATTATCTTTGGCATCAAAAAACAAATATGCACAGTTTTTTTCTCCTTTTTTTCCCCAGCAAAAGAAAAATATACAGAGAGTTTTCCTACCTCTCTTTATGTACCACTCCGAAGAAAAAGCAAATGAAGTCAGAGATCATGTTTTGTGGATGTTGCCCTACTAATTTTTTGACTACATCATGTTAATGACTTCCTCCTTGACCTCCTTCAATCCATTAAGAATCTCGCAATCGTCAAAACCTGCAAATTAACCAAAACTCCCAGATTAACTCCGAAAATTACTAAAGTGATTCGAGAACTCAGATCTTGCATAGGTTAGGTACCTGTGTGAAAATCTTCACCTTCATCGCTCGAAAGTTCCAAAAGCATCGAGTTAATGGAAGGCGGCTCAAGTGACATCCAATCTGCAGCCCTGTTGTCCTGTAAATTTATTTCCTTCTCCATGACCCAGTCTTCAACAACACTTTTCCTGTCGAATGATAATGGGTCTGCATATTCCAGCACTTTGGTCTTATGAGACCTAAAGGAAAAATGAGAATGAGCTAGCAAAAAAGGAATAACATTCTTTGCTCTTCATCATTAATCAAATGACATATGGAAGTATAAATGAAGCCAATTGATTTCTTCTTACAATTGTCTCAGTTGCAAGTTGTTTTGAACAAAGACGAGATCATTAAGCCTTTGATGCTCTACACAGTTCCTTGTCTCGTGCAATTGTTCAAAGGAAACTTGATTTGATTTGTGATGAACTAAACTGCAAGTTTGACTGAGAATACGGACCGCAAGACGGGACAAAGAAGGGCAACCGCCTCCATATGTTGACCACCATTCGGCTTTAAACATACAAAAACCTTGACTAAGTCATCAAAACTTAGAATTATCTCCAAGATGCATGATACGCATTTGCAAAAAACATAAGCAACTAGATCAACGAGGCAAAGGTCTGGTGCAATAAACCCGTATGCAACATTCCCGACAAAGGTTTCTTAATGACTATGCACTCTCCTTTTAAAGTAACTAAAATGTCCAGTGCACTATAGCTAAAACAAAAGGGAGATATACTTTAGATTCTACTCCATGGAAACTTAATTTTCAATAGTAATTACTTTCGAAAAGAAGTTCCAACATGACAACATTGAAATAAATAACAAAATCTAATTAAAAACACTCACCAGGAAGGAGGGTGTCTCTAGCTCTAGTTGCCAACTTCCTCCCCAAATCTCCTGCAGCATCTTTGTACAAGTTCATCTCTTTGACAATTCTATCTTGAACTTCTACATCGGAAACGAGTCTTTCTATGCAGTCGAACACTCCAGACATGATACTGTTAGCCATGTTTCCTTCAACGCTATAAAAGAACTTGGGGTTAAGGAAGAAACCTGCAGTATGAAGAGGACTGTGCCACAACTTTTTCCACCTCCGATCGATAATATTCCAGTAGAACATATAGTCTTCTCTCTTAGGAAGCTCTCGCTTAATCATTTCTTTTGCTCGGTATATTCCTGCAAAAACATAACCCATTGCCGCCCTCTTCTGGCTACCAACAAGGCTCAATACTCGCATTAGTGGATCTGTTAAACGGGTGATCAAGATAATCGAAGACCAAAACGACCGGTTAGTCAATGTATCTAGCAACATCAATCCTTCTGTTGTATTTGAATACGAGGAGCCCATCCACTCCTGCGAAGTAACCATAGACTGCAAATTGAGTTTAAGATCAGCCATTTGTTTCAATGTCATGAAGTTAGTAGCAAAGAGACATTCTCCGGGCCTGACAATGTCGATGCCAAACGTATACCTTCTCATTATATTCAAAATCGCAGTATGCTTGTAGATGAATCTTGTAACAGATCTCGCCTGTTCGATTGCTGACTTTATCCACTCAATTTTCCCGAAATCCTCAAGCATCGATTCTATGCAGTCAGCTGCACAAGGAGACCAGTAAAGGGTAGGGAAAGTCTCCATCAATCTCTTCCCAACAACTATATAATGCTCTTCGCTTTTTGTTATAACTTGTAAAACATGTTGAACTCCAAGTTCTTCAACAACTTGCTTAAACAAATTGTGCAAAGCATCCGGAGAGTGTATAATGTCGGAGAGATCCACGGATCTTAAGAACACCGTGCCTTCAGGACTATAGACCGAAAAGTTTAGCATGCTTCTACCTTTTCCAGAGTTCCATTGGCTGGCTAGAAGAGAACAACCAGTTTTTTCCCATAGCGTTGTGTGCCGACTAATGTCATTCCTCACCTCTTTAACCACATCCTTCAGTACCCAACCACGAAGATCGTGATATGAGGGCGCTGTGATCCCTGATCCCCCGGACACAAGCGCATCAATCATTGGTTGAAAATAAACCGATTCCTTAACTGCATCTAGAGACGCTCCAATTTCGTATAAAAATCTCCCTATTGCCACTTGAATTCGTTGTCGACTATTAACCCTTTCCAACTCAAGATCGTTACTAACAGTACCAGCATGATCACCAGCATAAGAATCTTCGTCTACTAATCTCTTCCGTTTAACAGAACTAGCATTGCCTATTATTCCAACTTCTTCTTCCCGATTTTCCAAAACACCTGAATGCGGAAAAGAAACCGGTGGCAATCTTTGCTGGGCGTGCCCGGAAAATGCATTCGAGTTTTCTCTAAGAACACAAGCTGGACTGTCACTACTAATCCCGACATCTCCTCGATTAACCGTCAATGCTGAATCGGGAACTCGAGGCAAAGTGCATTGCCCGTGATTGGACAACGAGTAGCTATCCAATTCACCAGAATTGACAACAACAAGGGCTTGTTTCATTTTCTGCCTCTTCAAAGCAAGCTTGTTTTCTAAATTCTGTTGCATGGCAATTCGAACATCCTCGGGGGCTCGGTCGCAAATCGGGCCGTTGCCCTTGCGGCCGGCGAGATGTTCTTTGAGCCTATGAATCCCACCACCCTGAAACATCTTACCACAGTACAGACACTTCTTTAACTCAACCTTGTTGACAACCCCATCTGGGCTCTCGTCGTTTTTCACGAAAACCTGACAGTGTTTCCAACATGGGTCGTGTTTTTGTGGGGAAACTGTTATGGGTTCCAAACCCTCCATAGACGCCATTAACAAACTCGAACCAAAACTCAATTTCAACAACTTTCCTGGAAATGACACATTGGGGTGATAAAAGAAACTGAGAATTTGTTTTCAACTACAAAGAAAAATTAGATTACTGATCGACATTGCTGAAGACAACTAGAATGAGAAGATTAAATGGCGACTTACGTTTTTTTTTTTTTTGGCTTTGCTGTTACCACTGTGTCTTCGAATGCCTGCCTCTATCTGTTTTCATGCGTGCAAAAGAGAGGGGCTTTTTTTTTTTTTTTTTTTTAATAACCTTTTGGTTGGGGGGCAAGCTATCAGTCAACGTGTTCGGTTTCAGTTTTGTTAATTTTCAATGAAGGGCCTTTTCAATCCTTTTATTTTTGCTAATTACAATGAATTGCCCTCAAAATTGGGATTCTGTTTCTCTGTCTATTTCTCCTTGGGTTGTTCATCCAACCAATTCACACCAAAGCCAAAAATAAAACCGAACTACTACTTGAATTTGGTTTGCTTGGTTTAGTATTTTTAAAACCAATTAGGTTGGTTTGTGGTTTTGCCTCTAAAATACTAAATAAAATCAAACCAATTTTTAGTTAGAAGCTCTTTAAGATAAAACCGTCTATTGATAGTGTGTATTTTTAAACGTAAGATCTGATCAAAATCACATTAAAAATAAAGATTGTTAATACAGATTAGTAGGTTCAAAATAGAGCTTTGCCGATGAATCGGTAGAATTCTCATTCTAGTTATGCAATATATGTTCTAAAAAATATTTGTTGAAATATGATTTATTGATTTTGATTTTCTGAAACTCTGAACTTATTTTTGAAATACGGATGGATATTTAGTCTTATTTTTGTTAATACATTTTTGAATTTGTGTGAGAATCTTACCCGATTGATCCTTTTTTTTTTTTTTTTTCAAGGGTTAATTTCAAAAGTAACACTTGTGGAAAAAATATTATTAAAAATAGCACTATTTTTGTTTTTTCATTACTAGCACTGTCACGTCATCAACACTTCTGATATGTGGGTCTCATAAGCATTTAATGGATGTCAAATTCCTGGTTTACTCCCACTTCCCGCCAGCCTAAAACTCCCTCATCAGCTCTAACATGATTTCAAACTATTTACAGTGTTTTAGAGAGAGAAACTCCCATTTAGAGAGAAAAAGAGTTCCTACCACCCACAAAAACCGCTGAAAACCACTCCATAACCATCAGAAACTACCACCAACGCCCTCTATAAAGCTTTTGGAAGTATGTCAACGTCGGATAATCTTTTAAAACCAACCATGTCCAAACACACGAAGTTGGCAAAGAAAAACATTACTCCCAAGAAGAGGTCTCTCCAAGTAATGGGTTCGGCAGATAAAATGCCACCAGCGGAGAAAATTTCTGAAAAACCGGCACGAGATAGAGAGAGAAAGGTGGCCGAGGAAGGGTTGAAAAGAAAGCAGGGGGAAAGCGAAGTTAAGGAATCGAAGAAGGTGAAAAGAGCCATAGAAGAGAAGATGATCTTGGAAGCTGAAGAAGTAAAAATGTTACATTTTCGTTTATATGTTTAAAAGTTTGTATTTTTAATATACATTCGGTAAGAATGTGCATTATACTTGAGAACGTTTGCATTTTTTACTGATTATGTAAAAAAAAGTTTACATTTTTATATGTTTTTTTTATGAGATTCTACATTTCTAATTGATTTGTTGAAAAAAATTTGCAAAAAAAAACTTAAAGTTTGTATTTTTATTTGATTTTGTGATATAAACTAAAAGTTTGTTAGTTTGGGATTTGGATATTGAGAGGAAAATTGAGTGTATTGGTTTATATAAATATTTGGTTGCCGAAGGTGTTTGGGTTTTTGTTGATATTTGGGTTATTATAGATGATAACATAAAATACAGTTATCTGGTTATTTATTTGAGATCATCTTGTAATTTTACCCATAAGTCTTTTTTATTATGACTTGTTGGTCATCATAACAATTATTCGAATTTCTGTTATTTCTAGATAATCATTTTTATGATGACTTGCTAGTCACTCAGATTTCTGTTATTTCCAGCTGGTCATTTATATGATGACTTGCTGGTCATCAATATTCAATGGTTAATCTTAGATTTCCGTTGGCGAGAAATAGGTAATTTCTATACTTTAAATATATATTATTACTGATGAGGTCATTTACATAATTATCAGGTGATCATTTTTGTAATGACCATACATTTGTTAGCGTCAATACCAGTGTTGGTCATTTACATAATAACCGTACGGTAATTTCTGTAATGACCATACCTTCATTAGCATCAATATCAGTGTTGGTCATTTATGTAATGACCGTGTCGTAATTTCTGTAATGATCATACATTCGTTAACGTCAATACCAGTGTTGGTCATTTACGTAATGATCGGGTGGTAATTTATATAATGACCATATTCTCGTTGACGTCAATACTAGTGTTGATCATTTACGTAATGATCGGGTGGTAATTTCTGTAATGACCATACTTTCATTAGCGTCAATACCGTTGTTAAATAGAGTGAACAAAGATAGGGAGATATTTGTTTGACTTAAAGTGAGCTCAGATCTTCAACAATGGTGAAAAGAAAGTGCAAGAAGCTAGGGTGAGAGGAAAACGAGGGAAGAAAAAATGAGATTTAGAACTAGGACTTATATATTGTGGGTGGGGGGTGGGGGGGGGGGGCGAGAAAGTGAGAAAAACTTCAGTTTAGGGTTGATTGAGGGCATTTTTGACTTTTTCAGTCACCTCAATTGATGTTGATGACGTGCCAGTACTAATAATGAAGGGAAACAAAAATGATGCAATTTTTAACACTATTTATCCCACAAGTGCTACTTTTGAAATTAACCCAACCCTTTTTTTAATGGCGGATGTTTATAAAACAAAATGATCAATATTTACTTTAAAATTGTTGATTGCAATCCGAGCTGTTTTAATATGATTGACATAAGTCATAATTTTATTTAGAATGAAACAAGAAACAAATCAAACCAACTATGATCTGGTTTGGTTTGATTAGTTCACCTAAATGATAGTCGGAATTGAACATCGTAAAAGCCTTATTTTTTTGGCTCAGATGTTTCTGAATCGTTGATTATAACACCAATACTAAGTATACCAAAGATCCTTTTCTCTAAAAAAAAAAAAAAAAGTATATACCAAAGATCAGACGACACTATTTTTTTCCACATTGATTTTAGGATACAATTAAATTCCTCAAGAACTATAGTTACACTTTTTTAAATTGCCTCTCAAACTTCAAAAAATGAACGGGAAAACTCGTGACTAGTATACTTTTTCGAAAAAGACGAGAAAAAATAGTGACGAAAACAAAAATTACTCCCAATGCCATGTTAAAAAATAATTAAAATATCAGGAATTCTTTTCCACAAGAGCATTATAAAGCACGATCACGAAAAGAGTAAAGAAAAAATAGTGACGAAAACAAAAATTACTCCCAATGCCATGTTAAAAAATAATTAAAATATCAGGAATTCTTTTCCACAAGAGCATTATAAAGCACGATCACGAAAAGAGTAAAGCAAAACCATGCTAAAAACATCTCACAGAAGACATGTTTTGCATACATCACCCTCAAAGTTCACAAAATAACAAATTATCGATTCTCTTGCACGGCAATTGAGTTGAAACTTGAAAGAGTTTCCGTTAAACATTTCCCGCTTACACAATTCAATCACCAAAACCAGAACTTAAAACAACCAAAACCTCAGTTTATAAATAAAAAATCCTCTACTTAAAGGGCCACTTAATAGAAGCAAATATTTCCCCGACGCCCAAGAGTGTAGCAAAATCCCATGTCATCAACCAAAACATGAGCATAGGAAAGTAAAAAGGACTGCATTTTGACCAAAAATAGTTTAAACAACTACAAAGACAAAAAATAGTTCAACACCCATCCAAAAGAAAGCCTTAATTTTAAATAGTCGAGTATAGACTCATCGTCATCTTAACCAAATCCAAATTACCGAGACATTGATGACAATAACCGAAAATATGTAGCCAAGAGTCTAACAAAAGAATGTGCCGGCAAAGAAAGATTGTTCTTGCTTTGCCGCCCAAACATCGAAACAACTATACATTTCAGCAAGTTAAAAATCGGGTGTCTTATCCAACCACCTAACATGACTCATCAGCTGCCTCATTAGACGGGCACTTGAATGAAATTAAAGTTCTTTTAAAAGGCAGACTTTTCAAGAGAACAATAACCGTAACAAAAAGGAGATCTCAGAAAAACCACGTACTCACCGAAAGCCAATCAAACATATATACACCTAAAACCCTAAACCCTGAATGTTAAGAAGACCTAAATTACATGTCTGATTCAAAAGTTAGTACACTAATCACAATTGAGCTATCAAGATCCTCAATGAATCACTATATACAGATAAACCAATAGCCAGAAGCATAAGCATTGTCATGTTATAGAACCATATTTTTGTTTTTGCCAAGAGTTATTCGATTAAGATTGATAACTCAAAGGGCATGTGCTAAAAAGGCACAGACCAAAACCAAATTATTCAGAGATCATCGGATTTCCTAAGCAAAATCACCAACTGAAAAGGCACATTTCCGAAATGAATCCTAACTCCTAATCAAACAATGTTCAGATCAGACGAATCCAGAAACACACAAACAAGTAATTGAAAAACAAAAAACAAAAAATTCAGAAAAATATCCAGAAACCACCAGATCGAATAAAAATCCACACATAAGATACCAAAAATTACTTTAATCTAAGCATTAAAACAACCGAAATGTAAAACCACCATACAAAGGTCTTAACAAAACCACTAATTAGGTATTTTCTTAATCCAAAATCCCTCAAAACAAGAAGCAGAAATAATTTGTAGAAAAGACCAAAAAAACAAAAAACCGAAAGGACGAGCGTTCCTCGGCGGCTCAAAACCTGAGCTTGGTGAAGAACCACCTGTTCTTGCCGGTCTTGAACCTCTCCTCGAACTTCTTCTTGGTCTCCTTCAAGGCGGTGACCTTCTTGTCCTTGGACTGGAGGGCGTCGATCGTGACGACGTCCTTGAGGTCGACGTCGAGGGTGTATCGAGTCGGCATAAGGTGCTGGTAGTTGACGAGCTTCACGAACGCCTTCACGCGCGACTTCTTCGCCGTCTTCTTGGCCGAGTCCTTGCGGATCACCTTGCTCGGGTACTTGTTGATTCCGGCGACCAGGCAATGTCCGTACGCGCGGTCGCGGGTTCCCTCGTCGAAAGTGCGTAGGATCACCGCCTTCCGGCCGGCGTAGCGGCCCTGGAGGACGATCACCGCCTTGTTTTGCTTCAAGAATTTCACCATTTTCGCTCTCTTCGCCGCTCTCTCTCTCTCCACTCGAAGTCTGGCTCGGCCTCAGGGAATAGCAAACCCTAGATATGCAATACATATATAGGGGGCATTTGAAACCCTAATCTCTTTCGCTTGTGTTGTTGGTGCAAACGGGGCAGTGGTTGGGCTCACTGAGGCCCAGCAAAAGTGGGCATGGTCCAGTTGTGGGCTAGATCCTGATTAACAGGCCTGGCCCGGGTTTTCAGTAAACTGAATGGGCTGCTTTGGGGAAGATATGGGCTTATTTGATATTGCTAACTTTTAGAACCGTAAATATGGACCGGATCTAATAGGTCAGCCCATGACCAGGGCCCACACGTGTTGTTTAGGGGTGGGTTGGAGAAAATTATCCAAATAATCACTTTTTTTTTTTTTTTTATTAACCAACATAACACAAAATTTTTTATCTTTATCAATATAATATAAATTTTAATTTAATTTTGTATTATATTAACCTAGTATTACTTTTTTTGTATCATATTAGTATAATTATTTTTAAATTTTTATCAATTCAGGTACTTTTCCCTTTAGATTGGGCTTAAGTTTAATGTTATGGCCTGTATAGTGTCTTTTTAGAATGAGGTTAGGCTTATCCACCTATTTGACACCACATTTTCTAATTATTGTCCCAATTATAAAACTTCAGAATTTTTTTTTTAACCTCTAATTAAGCAAGTAAGTAGGATCCAAATCCAAGTATGGCTTAAAGAATAACAAAAAAACATAAACATATTTATTTGAGAGGTTATTTTTATAATTTTCTCTTTATAGGATTTTAGTTATTTTATATATAAAACATAATCGCCGACCTTTGATTTGGAGGATTTGCAAGAATGTCATAAATTTGATACCTTCTTATAATTTTGTCCATCATAAAAATAAAGTTGATAATTTTAACATTTCATAATATTTAGTTAAATAATTAAATGAAAAAATAGTAAATAGCTAAAAATTTTCATATCTCTTTCTTTTCTTCTCCTTTTTATTTATTGGAATATTCTTTAGATATCTACGACTCCAGTTACTGGTCACCAATCTCCGGTCGTTGATCTTCAGTCGTTGGCCTGTCGCCGGTCACCAGAGAGATTCTGTTAAAATTCAAAATGGACTCTGATAGAAATTTTTTTCTTTTTTTTTAATTTATTGGAATAATTTTTAGATATCTCCAACTCCGGTCATCGATCTCCGACACTCGTCATCGATCTCCAGTCACCGGAGAAATTATGTTAGAATTCAAAATGAATTCTAACATATTTTTTTTTCGTATCTCAACAAAGATAACCGGATGTATTCAGCTCCGGTCACCAGCGCCGATCAGTTGTCGGTATCAGTCACCTAAGAGATAAAAATAAAATAAAAACTTTTTTGTACTTCAACAAAGATAGCCAGACATCTCCAGTATCAGTTGTTGGTTGTCGAAGAGATTCTGCCAAAATTTAATGAATTCTGATATATATATATATATATATATTTTTTTTTTTGGATTTCAACAAAGATGACCATCTTCGACTTTGGTCACCGACGTCGATCGCCAGAGAGATTCTGTTAGAATCCAAAATGAATTCTGATTTTTTTTTTTTGTATTTCAAAAAAGATGACCGGATTTTTTCAATATATATGACTGGACATCTCCAGTGTTTGAGAGATTTTTTGGATTCTGTCAGAATGCCTTTTGGATTCTGTTAGAGTGTCTATTGGATTCTGTCAGAATGCCTTTTAAATTCTACTAGAATGCTTTTAGAATTCTATTAGAATGCTTTCGATATTTCAGTACAAAATGGTACTGAGATATTTTGAATTCTGTCAGTATATATTTTGGATTCTGTTAGAATGCCTTTTAGATTCTGTTAGAATGCTTTTGGAATTCTAATAGAATGCTTTTGATTTTCTAGTACAAAATGACACCAATAATAAGAAAAGAAGCAAACAAAAACACCAAAATCTCAACAACCAAACAAACAAAAATATCGAAATCTCAACTCCTAATGAAACCATTAAACGTTGAACATCAAATTTGAAAAATTGAAATCCAATTTAGAAAAATTGAAGTACCAATAAAATGGTTCCTACAAGTTATTTTCTGAAAAAAAAAAACAGAAAAAAAAATCCTATTTGTCACTTATTTGCAAGAGAAAATTAGGGGGGAAGGCCACTTTTTTGGATACCTCCTTGTATTTATGTGAGCCTTTGAATTGTTTTGTTTACAGGCATATTATCGATATGAACCAACTTTTTCTTTCATCTCTTCCAGACTTGAGCTTACCTTTTCTTTCTCAATTGCAGTTTCAGATTCTGCCAGTTGAGCTCTTTTAACAAGGACTTCCATCACATCGGCGACAATCTGACCAGATTTGAGTATTTCACCGATATAAGCAGCATCTAGTTCATCTAAATAACCATGTTGCCTTATTTTTTTTTCTTTTTTTTTTTTCAATCCAAAAATATTCATCTGGACCGTCAAAGGAAGAAGGATCAACCTTTTTAGACCAAGCAGACAAACATTCAAACCAAACAAGCCCACCAATATCCCACTAGAGTTCTAACACAAAGCTCGTTTGTTTTTCTTCTTCCTAAGAAGAATAAGAAGGAAAAAAAAAAAAAAAAAAGGATCCAGTGTGTCTGCAGCCCCCAAACTAAATCATGCCAGGCATATACTACTTATAAAACACCATCACAATCTCGCATCCAAGCTCTGCATAAAAAAGACAAATGGAAGTCTTTTTTCAATTCTTGCAAGGATACTAACCAGCTGGTAATATTATAAATATATAGATGTGTATTAATATTTTTAATTAGGGAATTAACTTGGGTGTAAATTTAATTTTAATCATTGGTTACATTTGCTCAAAATGATCAACGGGGATTTTATATTTTTTTACAACTTTTTGGCTCCGAAAAGTGGTGATCAATTTTTCAAAAAAAAAAAAAAAAAAGTGGTGATCAACTTCACGGCGATTTTAATTGGTTAAATCGTTCAACAAAATTCCAAATCCATTTTGCAATTGAAAGCATACCACATACCACAGTTTCTGGTAAAAGTGGTTGAAAAGTAATCCCTTTTTTTTTTTTTTTTGTAGAAAAAAAAAAAAGATTTGAGAGTGCCCATCATTTCCAGGATTTTCAACCCCACATGTACAAACACTTCCCTAAGTACGGCTGAGACAGGAATTTTATACTGATTTTTCTCAGTCGTCTACCTAGGGCCTATGCTGTCATCACCAAACTAAGCTTCAACAACAGAAGTTGGAGCGGGACCTAAGGGGAGGCAGTGAGAATCAAATCCTGATGGATGAAAGGGAGATGCCTAGCAAAGGCTTTCCACCCCTTTGCCAAACCAAGCTTCAACAGTCGAAGCTGATGGTCTAAGGGGAAGCAATGTGAATTGAACCTTGCTGGACGAATAGGAGATGCCTAGAAAAGGCTTCTCACCCCTTTGCCATCTCATTCATCTCTATGGGTGTAATCCCAATTTTTTTTTTTTAATAAATCAGTACCAACGAATTTATTCACACAAGATAATCCAAAATGAAACAAAACGAAATGATCAGTTTAAAACTTGAAAGATGAAAAAATCTGAATATTGAAAGGCCAAAAAAAGAGAGGTACTATTCATTCCCCGATTTACTGGGTGCGATTTGATAACCATAAGTGCACGGGTCCTGGACAAGTAATACAGAGTTAGTATAGTGTCGATCCCACAAATATTTTATTTTAAATTGCCACTAAGTACTGCGATTATCATAACTTAACTTTATCCACAACCTAACTAAATGAAATTAAAATAAAACAAAAACAAACATAAACATGAAAATAAAATATGGGAAGTTCTATGCACAAATATAATAGGGACTTGACTTCACCTTATCATTTCCATATTCATCCTATTAAGTAATTGCTAGTCAATTGCACTGAATTCATTAATCAAGGGACCTAATATAACCTCATTATATCTCCCGAGTATCAAATGAGATAATATACACGAATCACTAAATTGATATGCCTATCTAACTTTTTACCCACACATTTATTAAGTTTAGCCCTTAAATTGGAAATCAAGATGTTGATCGGCTCCTAGCCTCACAACAACTAAAATCCTAGTTTGATTATCTAAGTATTGATTTCCTCCTGGTCTCACAACATCCTAGACTATGTTCTCAAATCCAAACTATGAACTCAATCTCTCCCAAGACTCAAATTCACAATCTAAAATCATCTAACTTATTGGCAAAATAAATTAGAGGCATTAAGCATAGAGAGACATAAATAAATTGAAATGGAATTTAACAAACAATTGTGCAAACAAAGTTTCATCAAGCCTTAGAAATAATTTCTAGCTCAACATAGAGGAATCCACAACTAATCTTGTTAAGAAATCCATAATTGAAAACATGTTCATACAAAATTCTCAAATACAAATTTCAATAAAAGAATAGGGTAGAGAGAAAGGAAGCGAAAACTCTTTTGTGGAGATGAACTTTAAGCCTTCAAATATTCCAGAATCTCTCCTAAGTATTCTTCAAGAATCACCAGCTCCAGGCTCCTCTCTCTAGGAAATTTCTTGTGCCTCTAACTTGTGTTTCCTCCTCCAAATCTCGATGTAGGGCTTGAGGCTTAGAAGGATATATTAAGAGCTAAAAAATAGGTGATATCTGACCATTAGATCAAGAGAAATGGCCAGATCTTGGCCATCAAATGGAGAGAGGCACGAAGGCACGCAAGCTCGCGGGCACGTGCAAGGTTGCACGTCCTTGGAGGCTCGTAGGCGCCACCTAGGAGGCACAGCAGCACAGGCCTCTCAGCCTGGCTGAGGGCTATAGGACCTTAAGTGCTCAAATGCTTCAGTTTTTGTTCCAAAATTTTTCTACCTCCCAAATTCTTAATTTCCTATAAAATATCACAAAGAAATATTAAAAGAAAACAAATGCTTGAGGTTTTCACAAATACCTAAGCTCAAAATTACTTGATTTATGAGTAAAATACTCATTCATCAGATACCATGTAAAGCGAGCAAAGGAAAGGGCGTTATTGATGGCATAATTTGCTCTGACCATCAAATCCTATTCCCGAGGACAAACTGATCACGAGGGGAAGGCATAATCGTATTCTTCCACCTAAACCGGATACTAATGACCCGTGTAGATCCGACTAGGAGATTCTTCCTGGGGAACCATGTAACCGACTAGATCTTACCTTGCCAGCGAAGTTTGCCAGGTACCCGGATTAGGCAGTATCCAGGGATGACATTGTTGACCCGGACAGCTAACCCTGTGCACATGGTGTCACTCGTATGACTGTGATAGCGCCTTGGCGTAACACTCAGCCTACCTCCTGACAACTGATGCATAGCCTGCTACTGTACCTATCACATCACCAACTTCTGCCACCGATCCCATATTACATCATCAACCACCTACTCTGATTGGGGCTACACCTATTGTTACCGGCGGCAGCTCACCCTAGTGTTCCCTGAGATCGGACCATGGACACGTGGCACCGGTCCATTAGACCTATAGCTTCTATGCGTCAAAAGCTTATTTACCCACCGGGAATGATAGGAGGTCGACTCGATCGGGTCACCCGAATGCCTGAGCCCACGGAGAACGCTCATAAATAGAGAATCAACCTACAAACTCAGGTATGGACATTTTTTTCCTTACCAAAGCTCTGCCTCTCCATATGCTCATCAGCACCCTCACTGACTTAAGCATTGGAGTGCCCGTGACAGATACCCTACCGGTATCCCCATCACTTCTAGGTGCTTCTCTTTTTGCAGGTGACCAGACGCAGAATAGCCGTGCAAGAAAAGCTCATCCGAGCAATCACATTGGGTGTTGTGCCTGAAATTTTTGGCATCAACAGGCACGGCTGGTGCCGCAGATGACCTGGCTCCTATGTGAACTCTTGTTATTGTGAAGAATGTAAAGGCAGCAAATAATTTGGCTCCCAAAAGCCGAGTGGTCACTAAAGTCGATGATTTTCTCCTCACCGGCATCAGAGCTCTTCGCGAGCGATTCGGCCAATTATTGTCGATAGAGCGGCTCAATGACAAAGATGGAGCTCACAATTAAGGAAAACCATCAGGTTAATGAAATCCGTCCAGATATAGTGGCTATCCATCAAGATTTGTCGCGATGGTCGATGGCACTCAAGGAGACATATCTAATAGAGAGAAGTCGAAGTCATTGCTCATCAATGAAGCCAGAATCGTGTGCGAGAATCGGCTTGGGCTCCGAGAACGACAATTAGTAGAACTTTGGCTCGAGGAAGTCTAGTTGCCCACCGAAGTCGATGATGCTCCGATTGGCATTTGCTTTAGGATCGAGTAAGAGAGAGAGAGAGTATGTCATGATGGAAATCGACTACAGCATCAGAGAGGAACCAGAGTGACCATATCTGGCGGCGGAGGTACGAAAAGAGATAGAGATTTTAGAGGAATAGGAGAAAGAAAGGGGAGAGAGAGAGATAGGGTATTCTTAGAGAGACACTATGCTAGAGAGAGAATGGAAGGAGAGGGAGAGTCATATTTAGTGTATGAAGAGTGAGAGAGGGAGAGACATTAAAAAAATGAAAAGAACATAAGTAAATATGGCAACAAAATACATGTAGGGGCAAAATGGAAAATTCACCTTATAATTTTAGAAATTTTTTATTTAAAAAATTAATATGGCAAAATTACGATTAGTGCACTTAAAATTGATAAAATTATAAGAAAATGTCCAAAAAAATAGCCTTTCCCCTAATTTTCTTCTTTGATTTTGGTGCACGAGCAAAACCCAATATGCTTTTTACTCAAAATTGGATCAGGCCTAATGGCCCCTTTTTTCACATGATTTCTTTACTTTTTTGTTTTTATTTTATATTCATTTGGCCCCTTTTTTTTTAAGTAATTTCTCTACTTTTTTGTTTTTTAGTTTATATTTATTTTGTATCTATTTTTCTCTTTTAAATTAGGGAATTTCTCCAACATGACTTTTACTTTTTTAATATCGGTAGAAAACTGCATTGTAACTATTATATTAAATTTTTGATTTTTTAACTTATAAATATCTATATTAAAAATTTTGAATCTAAATTTTTAACGAGTAAAAGAACAACCTAACCTTCTCATTTAGTTTCTCAATGGTGCCTATAGTCTTATTCAGGAAGCAGTTGTGCCTACTTTTTGTTGTGGAAGGTCAATACGTGTCATTATATAGGCATTCAAAAATATTCAAATACAACAAAGACTAATTTATCTAAATACTTCATGAATTCTATAAAAGATAATAGTTTAATTCATAATTTATTTTTTGTGATTGAAACGGCCCCAAAATTTTAAAATATTGGTCATTGTAATTTTTTCCATCCAAAACAGTTAAATTTTTATTTAAATATTACATAAATCAAAATTTTTATAATAAAAAAACTAAAATACCCCTTAGTTTTTCATTTTCTTATTCATTTAACTTTTCTCTCATTTTTTCTTTTTTTTTCCCCTTAAACCAGCAAAACCAAAAAAACACCTTTTCAAAAAAAAAAAACAAAAAACAAAAAACAAAAAACAAAAAAACAAAACAAAAACAGAAAATTATTTCATAAACCTAGAACACCCAAACCCAGAACCCAGCGCCTCACCCTGTATGCTATCGTTGATCTCATCCCGCCCTCCTTCACCGTCGCCGAGCTCAATCCCCCCCCCCCCCCCACTTCCCACCACCCACCTAACTCAATCCAGCCCAAGACCCCCTCCTTTGCTGTCGCCGAGCCTCCTTTGCCGTTGCAGAGCTCAGCCTCATTCCCACAAAACTCAAAACCCAGCTCGAGACCCCTTCATCGTCACTGAGCCCGAGCTGCCTTCCCCCCACCCACTATCCTTAGCCATCGTTGAGCTCAGCTCCAACCCCCACCTATCGAGCTCAAAACCCAGCCCCAGCCCCAGCCCCAGCCCCCCCCCCCCAATAGAACTCAAAACCAAGCTTGAGCCCCCGCTTCTTTATCGTCACCGAGCCTTCCCCCCCTCCTAAACTCAAAACCTAGTCGCCCCCCATCGTTGCTGCCAAACACAAGCGCCTCCCCCTACCACCGCCGCCACCGACAAACACAAGCACCAACCCCAACACCCCCCCCCCCCACCACCCACCTAACTCAATCCAGCCCAAGACCCCCTCCTTTGCTGTCGCCGAGCCTCCTTTGCCGTTGCAGAGCTCAGCCTCTTTCCCACAAAACTCAAAACCCAGCTCGAGACCCTTCATCGTCACTGAGCCCGAGCTGCCTTCCCCCCACCCATTATCCTTAGCCATCGTTGAGCTCAGCTCCAACCCCCACCCATCGAGCTCAAAACCCAGCCCCAGCCCCAGCCCCAGCCCCCCCCCCCCCCCCAATAGAACTCAAAACCAAGCTTGAGTCCCCCCTTCTTTATCGTCACCGAGCCTTCCCCCCTCCTAAACTCAAAACCTAGTCGCCCCCCATCGTTGCTGCCAAACACAAGCGCCTCCCCCTACCGCCGCCGCCACCGACAAACACAAGCACCAACCCCAACACCCCCCCCCCCCACCACCCACCTAACTCAATCCAGCCCAAGACCCCCTCCTTTGCTGTCGCCGAGCCTCCTTTGCCGTTGCAGAGCTCAGCCTCCTTCCCACAAAACTCAAAACCCAGCTCGAGACCCCTTCATCGTCACTGAGCCCGAGCTGCCTTCCCCCCACCCACTATCCTTAGCCATCGTTGAGCTCAGCTCCAACCCCCACCCATCGAGCTCAAAACCCAGCCCCAGCCCCAGCCCCAGCCGCCCCCCCCCCCAATAGAACTCAAAACCAAGCTTGAGCCCCCCCTTCTTATCGTCACCGAGCCTTCCCCCCTCCTAAACTCAAAACCTAGTCGCCCCCCATCGTTGCTGCCAAACACAAGCGCCTCCCCCCTACCACTGCCGCCACCGACAAACACAAGCACCAACCCCAACACCCCCCCCCCCCCACCACCCACCTAACTCAATCCAGCCCAAGACCCCCTCCTTTGCTGTCGCCGAGCCTCCTTTGCCGTTGCAGAGCTCAGCCTCCTTCCCACAAAACTCAAAACCCAGCTCGAGACCCCTTCATCGTCACTGAGCCCGAGCTGCCTTCCCCCACCCACTATCCTTAGCCATCGTTGAGCTCAGCTCCAACCCCCACCCATCGAGCTCAAAACCCAGCCCCAGCCCCAGCCGCCCCCCCCCAATAGAACTCAAAACCAAGCTTGAGCCCCCCTTCTTTATCGTCACCGAGCCTTCCCCCTCCTAAACTCAAAACCTAGTCGCCCCCCATCGTTGCTGCCAAACACAAGCGCCTCCCCCTACCGCCGCCGCCACCGACAAACACAAGCACCAACCCCAACACCCCCCCCCCCACCACCCACCTAACTCAATCCAGCCCAAGACCCCCTCCTTTGCTGTCGCCGAGCCTCCTTTGCCGTTGCAGAGCTCAGCCTCCTTCCCACAAAACTCAAAACCCAGCTCGAGACCCCTTCATCGTCACTGAGCCCGAGCTGCCTTCCCCCCACCCACTATCCTTAGCCATCGTTGAGCTCAGCTCCAACCCCCACCCATCGAGCTCAAAACCCAGCCCCAGCCCCAGCCCCAGCCGCAGCCGCCCCCCCCCCAATAGAACTCAAAACCAAGCTTGAGCCCCCCCTTCTTTATCGTCACCGAGCCTTCCCCCCCTCCTAAACTCAAAACCTAGTCGCCCCCATCGTTGCTGCCAAACACAAGCGCCTCCCCCTACCACCGCCGCCACCGACAAACACAAGCACAAACCCCAACACCCCCCCCCCCCACCACCCACCTAACTCAATCCAGCCCAAGACCCCCTCCTTTGCTGTCGCCGAGCCTCCTTTGCCGTTGCAGAGCTCAGCCTCCTTCCCACAAAACTCAAAACCCAGCTCGAGACCCCTTCATCGTCACTGAGCCCGAGCTGCCTTCCCCCCACCCACTATCCTTAGCCATCGTTGAGCTCAGCTCCAACCCCCACCCATCGAGCTCAAAACCCAGCCCCAGCCCCAGCCCCAGCCGCCCCCCCCCCCCCCCAATAGAACTCAAAACCAAGCTTGAGCCCCCCCTTCTTTATCGTCACCGAGCCTTCCCCCCTCCTAAACTCAAAACCTAGTCGCCCCCCATCGTTGCTGCCAAACACAAGCGCCTCCCCCTTACCACCGCCGCCACCGACAAACACAAGCACCAACCCCAACACCCCCCCCCCCCCACCACCCACCTAACTCAATCCAGCCCAAGACCCCCTCCTTTGCTGTCGCCGAGCCTCCTTTGCCGTTGCAGAGCTCAGCCTCCTTCCCACAAAACTCAAAACCCAGCTCGAGACCCTTTCATCATCACTGAGCCCGAGCTGCCTTCCCCCCACCCACTATCCTTAGCCATCGTTGAGCTCAGCTCCAACCCCCACCCATCGAGCTCAAAACCCAGCCCCAGCCCCAGCCCCAGCCCCCCCCCCCCCCCCATAGAACTCAAAACCAAGCTTGAGCCCCCCTTCTTTATCGTCATCGAGCCTTCCCCCCCTCCTAAACTCAAAACCTAGTTGCCCCCATCGTTGCTGCCAAACACAAGCGCCTCCCCCCTACCACCGCCGCCACCGACAAACACAAGCACCAACCCCAACACCCCCCCCCCCCCACCACCCACCTAACTCAATCCAGCCAAGACCCCTCCTTTGCTGTCGCCGAGCCTCCTTTGCCGTTGCAGAGCTCAGCCTCCTTCCCACAAAGCTCAAAACCCAGCTCGAGACCCCTTCATCGTCACTGAGCCCGAGCTGCCTTCCCCCCACCCACTATCCTTAGCCATCGTTGAGCTCAGCTCCAACCCCACCCATCGAGCTCAAAACCCAGCCCCAGCCCCAGCCCAGCCGCAGCCGCCCCCCCCCCCAATAGAACTCAAAACCAAGCTTGAGCCCCCCCTTCTTTATCGTCACCGAGCCTTCCCCCCTCCTAAACTCAAAACCTAGTCGCCCCCATCGTTGCTGCCAAACACAAGCGCCTCCCCCCTACCACCGCCGCCACCGACAAACACAAGCACAACCCCAACACCCCCCCCCCCCCACCACCCACCTAACTCAATCCAGCCCAAGACCCCCTCCTTTGCTGTCGCCGAGCCTCCTTTGCCGTTGCAGAGCTCAGCCTCCTTCCCACAAAACTCAAAACCCAGCTCGAGACCCCTTCATCG
Source organism: Ficus hispida (assembly GCA_025413025.1). Lineage (NCBI taxonomy): Eukaryota > Viridiplantae > Streptophyta > Magnoliopsida > Rosales > Moraceae > Ficus > Ficus hispida. Next base: position 15,648,427 of record CM046365.1, on the reverse strand, counting down.
TCACTGAGCCCGAGCTGCCTTCCCCCCACCCACTATCCTTAGCCATCGTTGAGCTCAGCTCCAACCCCCACCCATCGAGCTCAAAACCCAGCCCCAGCCCCAGCCCCAGCCCCCCCCCCCCCCCCCATAGAACTCAAAACCAAGCTTGAGCCCCCCCTTCTTTATCGTCATCGAGCCTTCCCCCCCCCTCCTAAACTCAAAACCTAGTTGCCCCCATCGTTGCTGCCAAGCACAAGCGCCTCCCCCTACCACCGCCGCCACCGACAAACACAAGCACCAACCCCAACACCCCCCTCCCCCCCACCACCCACCTAACTCAATCCAGCCCAAGACCCCCTCCTTTGCTGTCGCCGAGCCTCCTTTGCCGTTGCAGAGCTCAGCCTCCTTCCCACAAAGCTCAAAACCCAGCTCGAGACCCCTTCATCGTCACTGAGCCCGAGCTGCCTTCCCCCCACCCACTATCCTTAGCCATCGTTGAGCTCAGCTCCAACCCCCACCATCGAGCTCAAAACCCAGCCCCAGCCCCAGCCCCAGCCGCAGCCGCCCCCCCCCCAATAGAACTCAAAACCAAGCTTGAGCCCCCCCTTCTTTATCGTCACCGAGCCTTCCCCCCCTCCTAAACTCAAAACCTAGTCGCCCCCATCGTTGCTGCCAAACACAAGCGCCTCCCCCCTACCACCGCCGCCACCGACAAACACAAGCACAAACCCCAACACCCCCCCCCCCCCCACCACCCACCTAACTCAATCCAGCCCAAGACCCCCTCCTTTGCTGTCGCCGAGCCTCCTTTGCCGTTGCAGAGCTCAGCCTCCTTCCCACAAAACTCAAAACCCAGCTCGAGACCCCTTCATCGTCACTGAGCCCGAGCTGCCTTCCCCCACCCACTATCCTTAGCCATCGTTGAGCTCAGCTCCAACCCCCACCCATCGAGCTCAAAACCCAGCCCCAGCCCCAGCCCCAGCCGCCCCCCCCCCCCCAATAGAACTCAAAACCAAGCTTGAGCCCCCCCTTCTTTATCGTCACCGAGCCTTCCCCCCTCCTAAACTCAAAACCTAGTCGCCCCCCATCGTTGCTGCCAAACACAAGCGCCTCCCCCTTACCACCGCCGCCACCGACAAACACAAGCACCAACCCCAACACCCCCCCCCCCCCACCACCCACCTAACTCAATCCAGCCCAAGACCCCCTCCTTTGCTGTCGCCGAGCCTCCTTTGCCGTTGCAGAGCTCAGCCTCCTTCCCACAAAACTCAAAACCAGCTCGAGACCCTTTCATCATCACTGAGCCCGAGCTGCCTTCCCCCCACCCACTATCCTTAGCCATCGTTGAGCTCAGCTCAACCCCCACCCATCGAGCTCAAAACCCAGCCCCAGCCCCAGCCCCAGCCCCCCCCCCCCCCCCCATAGAACTCAAAACCAAGCTTGAGCCCCCCTTCTTTATCGTCATCGAGCCTTCCCCCCCCCTCCTAAACTCAAAACCTAGTTGCCCCCATCGTTGCTGCCAAACACAAGCGCCTCCCCCCTACCACCGCCGCCACCGACAAACACAAGCACCAACCCCAACACCCCCCCTCCCCCCCACCACCCACCTAACTCAATCCAGCCCAAGACCCCCTCCTTTGCTGTCGCCGAGCCTCCTTTGCCGTTGCAGAGCTCAGCCTCCTTCCCACAAAGCTCAAAACCCAGCTCGAGACCCCTTCATCGTCACTGAGCCCGAGCTGCCTTCCCCCCACCCACTATCCTTAGCCATCGTTGAGCTCAGCTCCAACCCCCACCCATCGAGCTCAAAACCCAGCCCCAGCCCCAGCCCCAGCCCCCCCCCCCCCATAGAACTCAAAACCAAGCTTGAGCCCCCCCTTCTTTATCGTCACCGAGCCTTCCCCCCCTCCTAAACTCAAAACCTAGTCGCCCCCCATCGTTGCTGCCAAACACAAGCGCCTCCCCCTACCACCGCCGCCACCGACAAACACAAGCACCAACCCCAACACCCCTCCCCCCCCCCCCCCCCCCCAACAAACCAAAAAACCCAAATCCCCCCAAAACGAACTCAAACCCCCACCACCCCTCCTCCCCCACCATTGCCAAACTTAAGCCCCCCCGTGTCCAACGGAGAAGATGAAGAGCAAAACGTTGCCTTGCTGCCCCAAACCTCGCCAAGGTCTGTTCTTTGGGTTTTTTGGATCTGGGTTTGGGTTTTTGCAGATCTGAGGGAGGAATTGGAAAGAGAGAGAGAGGATGAATTAGTTTTTCTATGATTTTTTTTATTTTTATTAGTTAATTATTATTAAATGACTAAAATATCCTTTTAGATTTAATCACATGGATTGGACATAATTTATTTAGTTAGAAATTTAATAATTTTGGATGAAAAAAATTATAATAATTAATATTTTAAGAGTTTAAGACTATATCAATCAAAATAAATAAAATAAAGATAAAATCATCAACTTTTAAAGATTTCGGGATTATTTGGGTCAATTTACGCTACAACGAAATGACAACTGTGGCTGCACAAATTATTAATGGTCATGTAAGTTGGTCAAAATGGTAGATAGTGGATTGGTTTGATTAGGAATTTGAAACATTGGAAGGTAACAAGGATAATTGTAGTTTTGGCTAGTGTTTTTTACTTTGCATTTGGATTTTTCTGTGAACATATAAATTGCTTTTTACATTCATTATTGGCATACAAAATGGCTGTAGAATTTTTTTGCTGGAAAAAAAAAAAAGAAGGAATGAGTAATTCGATTGCTCGACTTGGTCTCAACAATATACTAGAAAAATAAGAACTTTTGGAACTTGTAAGTACTAACATTAAGCATGCTTTTGGTGTCAAAGTTTAGATAGTAGAATTTAGATTTGAAATGATTGTTCTTTTATCGAGACGTTTGAATTACTGTGGTTAAAAAGTGTAAAAACTTGAAATGTATTTGGAAAAAAAATCAATACGGAACTTATTTTATTCGTGTCGAAATTATATGTAATTAAAAAAATAATCTCATTTGAATTTGTTTATGTAAAGTCCTGGATTTTTAAAATTTGAGTTACAAAATTGTGTGAATAATAAAACTGAGGAAAAAAAAATAAAAATTAAATTGTAATTTTAAAATTTAGATTGTGCATCAAAACATCCTCAATGATTAGCTTGTTTGGAGGGAGAGAGAGAATAAGAGATGCAATTCATTATTCGGTTGGAAGAAAGAGAGGATGGAGAGAAGAGGCGGACTAAAGTCTCTCACGGGTCCATCAAATTACATCCTTTCATTAACAAAAGAATCATATGATCTTCATCATGTTTCACGTTCTTCATCCCACCAACTCTTCATCATTCCTCCTCTTCATCTGTTCTACAAAACGGAGCCTTGAGAGAAAGTTCCTCATCATTTATGTTGGCCCTAATAAAAGGACTGCAGTCAAACAGTGTTAACTAAAACGCTATATTCCAAAAAAGAAACTGGCAATAACCATTGACCATGGTTTTCTTCGAAAACAACAAAATATTTATAAGTTGCGGCTGGTAATGAATATGTGCCGAAACTGTTCAGGGGACAGGAGACAAGCATTAGGTGAATGTCATCGTCAAACCAATGGGGGGAAGATAAGAACAACTTCTAATCTTATTTTTGTTTAAAAAAAACAAAAAAAAAAAAACCCCCTCTAACCTCATTTTCAGTTCCGAACTATAACTCAAATTTCTTCTTAATATCCTAACATATAAAATCACAAAATTTTTAACAATCAGACGAACAAAATAATTAATTTAAAATAACTTTATAAATTAGTGACTTGTTTTAAAATATTTATATATAATTTGGGGATGATAAAATAGATAGAAAACTTGTTCTCCAACATTTTAAAGTCAGGTATGGAAATGGGAATTGACCCGTGACCAAAAACGCGATAAATTCCAAGAACAAATCAATATTTGATTATGCAACCGAAGACGCCCGTCGTCCTCTACCTAATCCACTTATCATCTAGTCTTGAAGAGATTATGTCTTTATAATATTTTAATGTGAATCCCAAGGCAATTTGGTCAAATTGGCCATCCGTGATGACAGAAAATTTTCCTGCAACTTAATGAATTATTTTCCACAACAATATTTCATTATTCTAGCATACCACCTAGACGTCATTTATTGAGCTATTTTTCTTCTTTACTTTGCTTTTAAATTTAGAGTACCATTTGGGTTTAGACTTTGTGCAAAGAATCAATATCTTAAAGTGTTTTAAGCAAAAAATAAAAAAAATAAAAAAAAATCTCGAAGTGCAAATAATGTTCAACTAAAATTTTCCAACGACTAAAAATTCAATGAAGAACCCTTGTCCACAAAAATATTCAATGGACCACCGATATATCATTTATTGAGCCATTTTTCTTATTGACTTTGCTTTTAAATTTATTGTCACCATTCTCATTGAGCTTTTAGGCTTAGACATTGTGCAAAGAGTCAATTATCTTATAGTAGAGGAAGAGAAATAATGTAGTATTATTATGGATACATAAAAACAATCACATCTGGTCTCATGATCACCATAGGCAAATGATCAATGAACCTCTGCAATACCCCAAACAAAAAAAAAAATGATAATTGAAAGGAAAATATAGAAATATAGAAGTACAAAAACTACAAGACAGGAGTAGAGTAAAAACAGATATCTAAGATCATCACGAAGAATTCCCCTGAATCCTCAGAAGCATGCGTCCAACACACAGCAGCAACACAAGGCGGCACAACTGCATATACATATACATATATATATATATATATATAATTAATAAAAACACAATATCAGTGATCAGTGCAAACAATCTCTCAATTTGGTTGAATGCAAAAAATTTTTTAGTTGATATTTATCATTATATATTTGTATGTCTATATCTATAGGTGTACATAAATTTAGAGAGAGAGAGAGAGAGAGAGGCTTACCATCCCTTCCAGAAGCCATCACCCCTGGATTTGGTCTCAACAGGAGGCTGGTTTTGGGGGTAGCCTGCTGCAGGGTCATCTTTGGTTGGATAGCCAGCCGGTGGAGGTGCCACGTAAGCGGTAGAACTCGGAGGAGGGTATGCTGCACATTTTCCAATGTTCATCAATACTTTTATTTCACTACTACAACTCTGTCTATATATATCTATCCATCCATACATATATAGATACACATATAAATATAGGTATATGCATACACAAACCAGCAAGATTACCTGCAGGCTGGGAACTCATATTTGCAGAGAGTAATTGGAACTTCAGAAGAAAATCAAAGAAAGACAAGATGTGAGAGAGAAAGAGACAAATAAGACGGCTGATAAGTGTAGTTGGTTTGAGGTATGAAGATGTTGGAGGTGAATATATGTGCGTGTGTATATATAGATATATATATATATATATACACACACCTATATACGGGAATAAAAAAGAAGAGAGGGAAGGATCAAAAGATTATAGTCGGCCGGAGGGGTTTCGTAGAAGGCAGAGAAGCAGAGACGAGGCGATGAAAATTAAATTGGTCGGCTAACCGCGTGAAGGACAGAGAAAGCCATCAGCACAACGCAAAAGGCAGAACAAGAACTAGATGCGCGTTATTTAATATTAATAAAGTAATGTAATGCTGGCTCATTTCCTTTTCATTTATAATTATTTTTTCATTGTTAGTCATTTATTAATGTTATTTACAACATTACAGGCTCATACTGATCTATGTGTCTACATATATATATATATATATATATCTTTTTAATTGTTCGTACACGTCTCTATTTCTGAATATGCCACGCGGCGCACGTGCAACTGTGACAAATGGTAAGTCAACAAAAAAAAAAATGTGACAATACTTAGGCGATGAACTTGCGTCGTTAAACACACAAAACAACCCTTCGTATTAACGTCGATAAAATAAAATCACTTCATATTTGAATTTTAGACAAATTATATTTTTTTTCTTTTGAACTTTATATCTTGTCATAAAATGTCCTGTGAATTTTAACTTTCAACATTTTTTCTCTCTGAACTTTGAAAAAATTTACGAATTTTCTCTTTTAAATATATATAAAAAAATACATATCACACTAGTTAAAAGCATAAATTAAGGATATTAAATATGAAATTCGCATCTTGATACATGTTGTCCTTGTTATTATTATTATTTTTATAAAACAAGTATATGTATTCGAGGAGTTACGTTAACGACCAAATCACGCAACACAATTTTGGAAAGCGAAAATAAGAACTTAAAAAATAAGATTAGTGTCTGAAAGGAGCATTCTCGATGGCTCATGATGCTGAAAGAAGTATTATAATTGTCCAATAAGTCGGAGCTCTTACTCCTATTAGCTTGAAATTTCGATGTGTAGCTCTAATTGGTTATTACTTATATGTATACAAGGTAAAATAAAATAAAATTGCAATGGTACTACAATAATCAAGAATATATACGTTTGCGTTTGATTCGTCATAAAATTTTTAAATTGGAGTTTGTTAAATTTTTAAAAATTAATTATAATTTTTATTAATTATTCAGAAAATAATAAAATTAAAATGAAAAAGTATTAAAATGTCAAATGAAACGTAAAACTCTTCAAACTGAATCAGTTCGTTTGATAATCTGTAGTTGGTACACACCCATAAAAAAAATAAAAAAAAAATCTTCATTCACACCTTTTTTTTTATTATTATTTTTTTATGGCGTGTATGGTTATTTGTAGAAAGTCAATTTCTTCATAAGCTTGATTTGTGACGTGGCATAATCTTTTTGCCTTTATTATTGCAACTTAATGACGCAGCGGCTGACCTTTTATTTCTGAAAAGGAAAAATAAATGTTTAGCTAAAAAATGAGAGAGAGAGAGAGAGAAAGGAAAAAAAAAAAAACTATGACGGAGCAAGTGTATATCCAAAGAAAACATCCATTTTCAAAGGAAAAATGTTCGGAGGTTTTTTTGGTATTAAAAATATAAAAAGCGGATCCATAATTTTTTTTATTAAGAGGAGTAAATTATATAATGAGTAATTGGGAGATTATTATAATTAAATTTTATCTTTAAAAGGATTATTATGAAATATTATTCAAAATTGTAAATTATTTTTATTTTAAGAAAAGTTGAGGAGGATTTTAAGTCTTGTGATCCTCCATATATGATAGATCTTATGTCATAAGACTGATAGATTAATCAGTATGAATGAATAGTGCTAACTATCATTGTTTTTTTTTTTTTTTTATGAATAAAAAAGGTTCTAGGATGATCACATCATTTTTAAGTTTTTAATCATTCATATAAGAATTTATTTCCTTAAATATGATAAAAATATATATTTATATTAGTTTCTCTTAATCGTCTGTTTAGGATATACCCTATAATGAGGTCCTTATACTAAATATCTTTGTCATGCTTTAGCATTATTCCTTTCCAAAAGATTAAGCATCTTCCTAGAAGAACATCGCAGAATGGGAAAGACAGAATAAATTTGGTGGCACCCCCTTTTTGAAAGGTCAATTAGCAATTTAGCACTGGGTGGGTGGGAACTAGAAGCTAAGGGCGGGTGGGAACTAGAAGCTAATGTCAAATTTGGGAAAGTCTTTTACCACAAATAATCGACGTGAAGAAGAAGAAGAAGAAGAAAAAGAAGAAATAGCATAATAAACGACACGAGGAGAAGAAGAAGAAGAAGAAACTGACATAGCACAATAAACGACACGAGGAGATTTCCATTGCCAAAAATAAAAATAAAATTTGGAAAGGCACTATGAAATATAAAGTCCTAAAAAATCAGGGGAAGTTTTTTCCAAAAAAAAAAAAAAAATCCATTTGTTTTTACGGTGGGTGTTGGAAAATAACATGTACAATTTTTAATATGCTATTTTTTTATGGTGAGAGGTTGTGGTAGAGCCTTTTCCTAGAATAACTACCGGTAGAGCTCTTTTTTCAACTACTAAGATTTAATGAAATTGTTGAAATATTATTAGTGTACCGTACTTATCATACACCTTGTCTTATATTACCATTTTTACCCCCAAGTCTTCTCCATTGCCCGTGGCCCATCCCCCTCCCCCCCCCCCCCCACCCACCATTGGTCCCAAGCCTCGGCCACCCCCCACCCATCCTCGGTCCTCGGCCCTCGACACCCCCCAGCCCTCCCCTGCCGGCCCCCCATCCCTAGCCCCCCTCGACGCCCCCCCACCCCAGGTCCCCCCTCCCCCAACTGGCTGGGTGGGGGTGATGGCCAGCTCTGGGGCTGGTTGGGGGGGGGGTCAGGGGTGGGTCACCGGGGTCTGTTGTTGGTGACGGAAAGGTCACCGGCGACGGAGAAGACTTGTGGTGAAATGGTAATATAAGATTAGGTATATCATAAGTATGGTATATTAATAATATTTTAACCGTTCGATTAAATCTCAATGGCTTAAAAAAAGACTTTACCGGTAAAGGCTTTCAAAGGGTCTCTACCACAGTATTGCCTTTTCTTATGTCTTTCTTTTTTTCTTCTTCTTCTTCTTCCCTTTTTTTTTTTTTTTTTCACAAGTTGTTGGCCAACTATTAACAAGGTACCTAACTGGATACCTAATCCCTTAAAAACATATATCAAATCAAAATTTATGTGATTCACTTGTTGGTGACATTGGTTAATTCATCATATTCATGTCAATGTATTTATTAATCTTGTAAGAAAATTTCAATCGACACAAAATTTATTTAATGAAAGTGTCAGAAGATTCCAGTTCAAACACGACTCATTTATTTATATTGTTATCTGTGTAAATCCGTATTATTTATTAATATTATAATTGATATAATAATATATTGTTTAGCATAATTTTGATATTTTTAACATGTTTATTTAAAAAAAAGTGAAGTTTGCTTTTAATTTTTTTTAAATCAAAGTATTTCTACTTAATTAATAGTATAAGCTTTCTTTTCTTCGTCTTTTTTTTTTTTTAAGTAAAAGCTCTCATATAAATATTATGTAATTATGATGAAAATAACATATGTTGTTTTTAAAAACAATCTATTTAATTGTATTAATCGTATCAATTTCCTATTCATAAAAAATTCAAACCTTACAAATTGTGTAGTGTTCATTTTATGTCATCTAGTTGTGATAAAAATTCGCATCTTATAAGATTTATTTTTACTAAAAATGAAGGTAAAAGAAGGAGAATTTTATAATGGGATAAGATATTTTACCCCATTAATAAGGTAAAATTCTCCACTCTTTTATTTGAATTCAAAAGTTAAAAAAACTTGAAACATCGTCACATTATAATAAATCGTTTCATTCACAATCAAATTTCCATGTCAGGAAATAAAAAATAAAAAAAAATAAAAAAAAACCCTATCCGCTATGAACTCTGACGGGGAGGGGGAGGGAAGGGGAGGGGAAGGGGGGTGCGGGTGCGGTGGCCTCGACGGCTCGCCTGGCGGTGGGCGATCAGGCGGGAGTCTTGCTCGGCCGTCGATGGAACGGTGCAAATGAGGCGATCGCGACGGAGATCTCTGACGATGGGCGACAGTGGCGGGACTGGCGATGTGGGTGGTGGGCTGCTTGTGCTCACGCCAGAAGTTGTCAACGGAACTCGTGAGACCATCGCAACGTCAGATCCACGACGGAGGCCGTGAAGGACCGGATCTGGCAAGCCATCGGTGCGACGGCGAGGGCTAGATCCCCTCCGGGCTTCAGATCATCGGCTAGACGATCTGCTCCACCACCTCCGACGACCACACAAGACGGCCGGCTTACACGGCGACGGATCTGCCAAGAACGGCAGCTGTAATTTGGTTTTCCTTTTTTTTTTTTTTTTTTCAAATTTTTTGAAATGTTTTGTAAATTAAGAGCCCGCTTGAACCTACGGTTCAAACTGGGATTTTCTAGTTCAACTTAAACTCAAAGTGTTTGATGTTTTGGTGTTTTGGTTCAGCTTGAACCTCTATTTCACCCGTTATACAGTAAACCCAAATGGATTTACTCTTCACCAATGCCCGCCTGCATTTATGTCTCCTCGGTCCTCTGCCCTGGTCACGAGCCACTCACCGCCGAATCGCGAGCTCGCCGGCCTCACGAGCCAACCACTATCCAATCGCGACAAAAAGCTCGGAGTTGGGCATGGAGGAGAGCAAATTTTCGACGGCGAAGGGAGGCCGAGGAGCGAGCAAGGTGGTGGTGGCTCGTGAAACCCACCGGCTGGTGGTGAATTTAAGCAAATTATCAGTAGGGATTTTTAAATGAAAGGAAAATGAAACTCCAGAGGTCGGAGCTACGATGTCACGACGGAGCTTGGGAGGCCTGTGAAAACAGAGGCGCGGGGGTGGCTCTGGATCTGGCGCGAAAGAGAAACTCCGGCGGTGTGAGGATGGAACGGGCATCGGAGTGTGAGGAGAGAGAGAGGGAAGAGAGAGAAAGAAAGAGTGAGGGCTTGGGGCTGTAATGCGAAAGAAAGAGAGAGAATGGGGAGGGACTCACGTGGGGGAGGAGAGAGAGAGGAAAGAGAGAGAAAGAAAGAGTGAGCGCTTGGAGCTGCAGTGCGAAAGAAAGAGAGAGAAAGGGGAAGGACTCAAGTGGGAGAGGAGAGAGAGAGATTTTTAAAAATAATTTTTAAATTAAAAAAATCTATTTTTTTTTTTTTGAAATTGTTTCTCAATTCCAGATGAAATTTGTTGATTGGCTGGCTCAAAAAAAATTTGAGGATGTGGTTTTGCATGTTTGATTATAGGTGCATATGGTTTTCTGGTTGGCGTTAGTGCATTTTTTATCTTGTTATGAAATTACGTGTGAAAATGTGACTTGATTTAATGTAATTTACATTACAATTAATGTACATTTTATTGGGGTATAATATTACAATTAAAGGAATTTTGCGACATCTTTTGCTGTCTCAAGTTGATCAAGTTTATTAATTCAACGTATTGTCATTTTGTCCAATTTTCTTTACTAAAACATACAATATAATGTTAAAAAAATTAAAAAAATTAATTCCCCTCATTTTCTTAACATCCAAACAAAGCACTTTTTTTTTTTTACCAAACACAACTTAACTTCAACTTTTTAACTCAAATTTTTTCATAAAAATCTCAACTCAATTTAAACTTTTCAACTCAAACTTTTTACCAAACACTCATATTTTAAATTCAACTTAACTTAACTCAAACTAAACTTAAAAATCTTAACTCAAACTTGTGAACCAAACATGCCCTTAATTTTATCGGTTAAATCACTTTACTGGATCAACCAGATACAACTGAGGTTGCATTCAGTTGGTTTTATACCATGGAGATGATTGATATCTTTCCCATATATCATCAGCTATCATATCTCTCATATTACTCATTGCACCCCTACTCGCGTTATTCTGTTGCGTGCCTGTACTTGGGCCTGCACCATCGATACCGTCGTCTAAGATGTAATCCGCGTTAACAGCGTTGGTAACGTCATTGGGACGTGTTGCGGAATATGCCAAATGAGACGATCAAGAAAACTCATTTAAAAAATAAAACGAGAACTGTCGATATAATACAATAAGCTCAAATTAGTCCCGAAAATTGAAAATAAAAATCCTGTCATAAAACTGTGACAACTCAATCGCTGGGGGTCGGTGGGAATCAACAACAGATCGAATAATTAAACGCCTATCGACTTTGGGCAGCTGATGGAATGTACGTTGGAGACGCTGATGAGAATCGAAATAGTGCCACATCATGGTCCGATGCTCGGGTGGAACACCCATCTCTGCCATTATATTCATACACATCAGCATATGATCCGTGCGGCTTGATTCGTCTGTACTTACTCCCGATTGCGAGCGAGAACAGAAATGACTGACAATTTCCTGCATTGCCATAAACGTCATCTCATCCGTTTCGTCTCTTTGCTTCCTTTTACCATAACTGCCCCTAGACCGCGACGGCCCAGCGTCGGCTCGCGGTATGGTGTTGTTCTAATGGTGCCCACTGACCGTTGGGCTTGCATCCTCTTCTAATACCGGCCGGTATGCGGAGTTATCCAGTGAAGCGTCGAAGTCGCCGTACAATGGAGTTTCATTTGGCATAGTTACTGACCCGTACCCCAAGGTACTTGCAGCATGATTTTTCTCAAATACAGAATAATAAAGCTCCTTGTTGCGCAGGCCCTCGTGCCTGAGATGTTTGCACTCCTTATTAGCCTGCAGATGAAAATTGACCATCATGAATTTTTAAAAATAACGTGATAAAACATAATAACGTCAGTCTATAAATTCGACATTAAGATTACTTTGATAAAGCTCTTCCACGCTTTGTCAGAGCATATGACTCGATCCGTACCCGGATCATACCCTAAGCCTGATCGAGATATCAAAAGCTTCCAGCCCCTATATAATTTCTTCATCCCCTCATTCTTTTGCGATAATGTTGAGCCAAATGCAGGTACTCCTCCAAACTCAGAATTAAACTTTGCTGCCCAAAGATCGAGGATTGCTAGGCTGGGTTGTTTACCGCCAGTGGTAGACAGATAGTCGTCAAGTTTTTCTAGGAATTTTGTTTCCTTAGCAGCATCCCACACGTAAGTCTCACCCGAGGCTTTTCGCGGCATTTCCTTAACATATCGATTACCACAACAAAAAGAAAGACTTTAACAATAAATAAAAACGATCGAAATAAGATGCGTTGGCTCAGTATTGGTCAGTTGACATATATGACTTGAGGCATGTCTAGCACTCGTTACATAGACAGCTACCATGGTATATAATACGATGGGTTAGGGGCAAATTATGATTATGCCTAGCAGTAATCATCAATTAAACGCCGTAACAACGAATATGTACTTATACACCGGCAACTGAGTCTATATATCGGGCACCTAACTCACCATTCAGATTACAAGATATATAAATGGGGTGTATACATCATAGCCAACTTTGATTCCATGAAAGGTGAACGTTATCCGAAAACGTGTTAAACTTATAACAACACACCGGCACCTGTAAAATATGCCGTAAAGTCACATACTCGTCAAAAAATTAAGATACAAGACTAATTGACATAAAAACTTCAAATCAGTGCAAAAAACATTGGAAAGAACAGCCACTTAGTATCAAATATTTCTCAAATTAAACCAACACCCAAAGATGACTTAGACAGCAAATCTTGCACCCAAACTCTGCAATCACAATGCACAGAATCTGCCAAAAACTAGCCAAGACCTGGTTCGGGTCAAGAGCTTGGAAAAAAAGTGCCAATTTATTATACCAAGTGTGAAACCATTGAATCAAGTTGAACCAACACCTTGCACCAAAACAATCACATCACAATGCCCAAAAAACACGTGTTAAACACCCAAAATACAGCAACTTTGATTAAACCATGGAATCAAAGTTACCAACATATGTAAGCAGGCTTTTATCTTTCCTTCCTCTCTCCTCATTCTCCCTTACTCACTTTCTCTCTAATCACTTTTTCCCTTCTCATTCTCTCTCTTAACTTACTCTCAAAACAATCATGTTCTCCTTCTTTATTCGTATTGCTTTGTGATTATTGACTTTATAACATTTGAAAAACATTTATTTTAATTGGCGGCAATAGTGCATTAATAGGAAACAACATGGAAGAAACCTTATTGTACAGTTGTCTTAGTTCTGCGTAGCAAATTACTACTTAGGGGACATAAAAACTTTCTAATAGGAGTATATTTAAAAAGAAAAATTCAGTAGGACAATTAGAACAAAAGGACGCAAACGATTTATTAGGGAAATTAGGGGGGAAAAAAATTCTATGAAGGTCACAACCCCTGTGGAGTTTTTCATCTACATATCGAAAAATAAAATTAAAAAAAAAACAGAAGTGGAAAAAAATTGGTTGACACTAACTTGCTTTAAAAAGAAAAGAAAAGAAAAGAAAAGAAACAAAGAAAGGAAGCAATTGACAAAATAGAAAGCTAAAGTATCTCTACAAGGTTTGTAATTGGCACTACATGGTGCAGAGACACACAAACTACAACTCTAGAAAGCTTAAAAACCAACCTCAACTAACGGGAACCGACGCCACCCGATGTCATAAAGTTAAGCCGAAAGGGCCTGAAACTACATCTTTGAAAACAAGAACATAAAATAGATTTAATTAAAGCAAAAACATAAATATTACTGCAACTTTGATTAAACCATGGAATCAAACTTACCAACACCTGTAAAAAGGATTTTTCCAGCCTAGATTGCACAAACACCATCAAATCACTATGCAGACAACACCCAAAAACCACCCAAAACAACATTTGGGGCAAGAAAACCCATGAAAAATGTGTCAAAATCATGCACCAACTATGACAGATGAATCAAGTTTAGGCAACCCATCTTGCACCAATCAAGTCTGACACCACAATGCACAAAACACACAAAAACCACCCATTTCATGTGTCATTTGGTGGATCTCTTCGATAAAAATAGAAATATTGCAGCAACTTTGATTAAACCATGGAATCAAACTTACCAACACCTGTAAAAAGGATTTTTCCAGCGTAGATTGCACAAACACAATCAAATCACTAGCGACGCAACACCCAAAAACCACCCCAAACAACATTTGGGGCAAGAAAACCCTAAAAAAGTGCGAAGTAAATCCAAGAACTGCGAAGATAATCTCATCAAAACGTGGGTAGGAAATGAAATCAAACATATATGAGCATTAAAGTAGTTTGCGAAGAAAAATTAGGGGATGAAATACATACTAGGGTTACATAATTCGAACCGGATGAGGAGTATATAGGGGAGGACGTCTGATTAGGATAGGATTGAATAGGTCTCCGAGAAGATCCCCGAACTCGGAAGTAGTAGGTAATCAGCCCAAGGGTTCGTCTCCGGTTCGAGAGACCCAACCGGTACCTCATTACACTCACGGGGGTTGGGCGAAGACTGAAGGAACGATTTAAGCTTACCTGAGAGAGAGGAACTCAAACCAGTCAACAAACCTCCTGCGAAGCAGTAGATGGTCAGAAGGCTCTTCGCCAGTCAGAGCCCACAGCGAAACTGACAACAGCACAAGGGCGCCGGTGGAAAGGAAATCGAGAGGGATGAACAGGAGATGAGGCACGCGTGAATATCAGAGTTGCAGGGAACATGGGTGCACAGTAAACCTATCTCAGTTCACTGTGCAACGATTCAAAGGGAGAGTCAAACTGGACTGGCTCTCCAAGCAAGTTCAGTTCAAACTGAACTGAAATATACCAGCTTGAGCTGGTCCACCAAACAGCCACTTAGCTTTCTGAGATATAACAATTTATAGAGTTGTCTTTTTATTTATTTATAAATAAATTTACTGTCTTTACTGCCTTTTTATTTATTTATTATTTATCAATAAATTTATTATCTTTTTACATCTTAAACTCAAATTTTTCATTTTAGTTTTTGTTTTTTTCTGAAAAATCAACAAAAATTATAACTAGTTTTTAAAAAATCAACCAATTCAATCTTAAAAATTTCAACTCAAACCGTTTTATCAAACGCACCATAATTGTGGTTTAGAAATTTGCTCTCTTTACAATTCAAGTAGCATTTCGAAGAATTATTTCTGTCGTTTATATGAGGAACATGCAAGATGCCCTTATTGTTGTCATTTGACAAAAGAAATGCCGTTAGTACATAAGGATTTTTTTTAGTTTTTTTTTCAAATCTAGAAAAACGACTGTCGTTTAAGAAATAATACTCCACTCAATTTTCTATTTTTTAAACTAGAAAACGACTGTCGTTTGAATATTAAAACTCCACTCACTTTTCTTCATATCATCAAAAAAACATCTATACAGAAATCAAACGACACGTCGTTTATTGGTTTAAAATTGTAAATAGAATATGCCAAAAACGACATGTAGTTTGGGACTAAAAACTCTTCACATGAAGCGCATAATAGGTGCAGGAGCAGGATTTATATCAGGAATTTAGCTAACAAGTATTAGTACTACAAGATTTTTTTTTTTTTAATTTCTTTTTTTTCCTTTTTAAATTCCTGGAATTAGTCAACTTTACTTGAAAACAATGCTTAGGCGAAAGAAAATAATAAGGCAAGTTCTTGTACCAATCAATAAAATCCCCTTTGATAGCAGAACTGAGTTTGAGACATACAATTTGTGAAACTGGCATTAATAAACCGAAACAATTCCACTCTCCTATACTTGGAAAAGAACCAGCTCCAAAATCAGGGTATGAGGGGTCTTCTTTTTCCCCTGCTGCAAAAAAGGAAGATTTTAGTTTCCAGCATGTCAATCATCTTAAATGTATACAAAAAATGCTCGGTGATGGAAACGGAGAATCCATATGCAATCAGAGAAATCAAAGGAACAAGAGATCGAAAGGACATACAAACAGCACAAACCGCCAGGCCAAAGTCGAAATTATCTTTCTTCTAATGCTCCAACAATTTGATCTTGTCAAGACAACTTTGCATCTGCTTGCTAACCTCGGGCGATAGAGAGCCCCCAGCCACAAGCTTGTGCTGCTCAAACTTCGATTCCTCACACTTGAGTGCAGCATTTTTACATGCCTTGATGCTTCCTACAAAGAAGATATTAGACCTTTTTGAAAAGATTAAGAACATACAGCACAAGTACTAAATTACGTTTTCCAATTGCCATGATAAATATCATGGTGGTTTTAATCACATAATATCACCAAAACCACGGAAATCTTACGTGAATTAACAGAGAATTCTATGCATTACCACTTAGGTCCAATAAGTTAAACACAACTGGGATATTTGCAATACTCCTCATCATGGTGATCGCCGCCCAAACATTTTGGTACTCCTCCCTTGAGGCTCTAATGATACACACTTTTGTGATGGCATTGACATACTTCACTACACACACGTAAAGAATACGAACTATCAGTATTATCACAAACATAGTTCTAAACCATCAGATTATATCACTCACATTAGATAACGGTTAAGAACTGTGTCCTATCTATCGGTTTCATATCTGACCATAAAATTCTTTTAACAAGATAACGAAGATTATGGCAGTAGAAAGTGTCGGAATATTCACCTTGGAAAGAACCTACAGAAGAAGCGAGACCACACTCGCCAAAGTTGAGAAGAATGCTGTCTTTAATTGCTTTGGTGACGTTGTAGGGTGTGAGTGTAATGGGGTCGTCTTTGACTTGCTCTCTCTTAGGATTCAAGTTCACTTCCATCACCATGTACCGATTCTTAAACCCAACCATATTCCTTCCCTTCTTTGTCCACCAATTACGACAATATCTGAACTGAACTGAACTGAAGAACAAGTGAACGCAAAAAAATTAGCAAAAATAAAAAATTAAATAAATTAGGAATTATGTTGTCTTTTAGAATGCGAACTGAATTGATAAGAGAATGGAATCTAAACAATTGTGAGCTCTTCTTTTCTTTTTTTTTTTTTTTTTTTTTTTTTCTTTTTTAACGAGGCAAAGTTCAATCCAGAGCCGACTTTAGGGTAAAACTAATTAGGCTCTTGGGTTCTCTTTTTTTTTTTTTTTTTTTTTTTTTTTTGTTGAAATCAGAATGACATCACGCGTAGAATTGAAATCTAAGAGGGAAACACCAAATCAATTAGGAAAATTTCAGATTAACTAAGCCATTCAAGAGAGAAAACCCTAACCTTAAAATCTCTCCTTTTGATCCAAAAAGCTTTCGATGCAGAAATTGGCCTTCTAATTCTACTCCGTGGAACACTCAGTGGTGAAGCCAAGGACAGAAACGTGCTTCCGCTGAGGGGGGAGAGAAGAAAAAGAACCAAATAAAAAACTGAAAGAGAGAGAGCGAGGGAAAACGACGCGAAAAAAAAAAAAAGAAAAAAAAAAGGTAAATAGGGGGTACATTTACAAATATCTAGTTTTAAGGGACAAAACAAAATTGGGCAATTCTATGGTGGGGGACGTACTTTTCCCCATCCATGAAGTAAAAATTTATTACCATCCATCAAAAAACGATGACAAGAAACAATCGAGGAGGACCAAATAAAGTGAGTCCTGCCGCACATAATTAAATGCCCTTATTACCCTAAAAAAATAAAAACATGATAACAAATGCCGGAGCACTCGATGGAGCCGCCGACCACCCAACCATCCTCCTCGCCCCTCCAACCGCCGTCGACCCATCCTCCTCGCCTTCCCCAACCGCCGGAGACCCATCCTCCTCGTCTTCCCCTCCCTCCTCCCTCTCTCTCGGTTTCGCCCCCGCCCGCCGATCAAGATTTGGCGCCGCCCCCGTCGCCGCGACTGGGTCTCCTCCCCGCTCGAGTTTCTGGGTTTTGCACCCCCACCGCCAAGACTCCGTTGGCCCCCCGCCCCCCTCCCCGCGCGATGATCCAACCCACCGGCGTGAACCAACACTTTCACATTTTTGGGGAGGGGAAGGTTGCTTTTCCTCACCGTTAGGTACAAAATTTGAACACTTGGATGATAAGCTAGTGGCTTAAGATGATGGTACCCACAGAAGCTAAACTAGGATCAAGTACACTTGATCAGACTCTTCCTTTCAAGTTTGATAATTGTAAAACTATTCCAAAAATTTTAAAAGTTCTCCTTTAAGGTCATCTCCAATCCAAATACTTTATTTTAGAATACATAAACTCTAAAATAGAGTATCTGTTACTTCAAATAACTATTTCATCTCCAATCCATATACTCTATATCATACTCTAAAAGAAATATTCTATTTATATTCTTTTTTTTAAAAGAAAAAGTAGTTTAGATAATGAACAGTGATACTTCAAATATGAAGTATACTGTTCATACTCTATTTTTGAAGTTCCATATAGAGTATGCGTTGGAGAAACTTCATATTCCAAATTGGTGCAAAACTCTATTTTAGAGTATGCATTGGAGTTGCCCTAATCCCATATATTTTCAGTCATGTTAAAAACATCTCAAAAGTATTTTTAAAAAACAAAAATGAAAAAAAAAATTTTGAAAAAATCCGGACGGCAACTCATCCTCACCGACGGCGGGGACCTAGACCAACCACAGGCGACCCAGACCCCGGAGATCTCTGCGCATCTCTTGACCGGCGAAGACCCAAGCTCTTGACGGAGTTGGAGAAGACAACCGGCATCCCTCGGACGGCAAGAACCCAACCCCTACCTCCAGAGACGTTGCAAGTCAGAGACCTGGGTTTCAACTCACACATAGGTGGGTTAGCATGGCTGGGCAACTGGCGGGAGTGCCGAGTGCTGGCGGAGGTTCTTCTCGCTGCGACCAACCACCCCAAGCGGCGACCACCGATAAGTTAAGTTTTATACTAATTAATTGGATACTTTTAACTTATTATTTTGTTAGTTTTCAATTTGTTGTGAGGTTCTTTTACTTCATTTTATCGTCTTTTATAGGATTTTGGTAAAAAGGTGAGTTCGTTATGTTTAGGGGCGATTGGAGCTAAAATGGAACATTTTGCATACTTTGATGTGAAGTTTGTATTTTTAAAGAGTATGGGCACCTACGTATCAATTTTTATAGGTCCCTGGGCGCTTGAATTAAGTTTTTTAGTACAAAAACCTGAGAACTTAAGGCCTAGGTATTGTTTCAGTAGCGCCTAGATACCAAAAGAGATTTCCGTCTACATAACTTAGGGCCTAGGCGCTGATAAATTTGTGCCTAGGCACAGATCATGGTTCCTCAGGCAAGCATGCGTATAACAGTTTTGTGCCTAGGCGCAGAAAAAAGAGAGCCTAGGCACCAGATGCAGGATTATGCGGGATTCTTTTTTATTCTCTGAATTTGAAATTCAAAAATCAAGTCTTTTGATCCATGGCTATAAATAGAATCCTTTTAGGGTTCCAAAAGAGTTTTTTTTTTTTTTTTTTTTTTGACAAAAAAGAGAGGAGTGAAGGAGAGGAGAGCAATTGGTAAATTGGAGAAGAAGAGTAGTAATTCTAGAGATGGAACGCGGCGATTCCGATTCATAAACCAGTTCTTTCATTTTTCTCATCATGTTTAGAACTTTATTTAGGATTTTGTTTTGTTTTATTATGAACTAAATTTCTTTTTATAGGACTACGATGTAGCGAGATTATGAAAGTTCAAATTCATCATGGTTTAATTCAATTTTGATGTTTATTCAAATCTATGTTGAGTGTTTAATCTATACTTAATGCTTGTGAAAGTGTGCGCACCCTTTTTCATTGATTTGTTATCCAATTTGAGACTGAGAAGTGATAATTGGATTAGACTTTGATTAAATACCATGAGATTGTCGTATGATAGAGATATCTATGAGGCTTGTGTGATACTATGAATTTCTTGTACTTACTAAATCATGATAGTTTTGGAGTTTGAGACCGAGAGGTGAAAATTGACTTGTTATGCTAGTTTGTTAATCTTGAGAAAGATTAGTGATTACATCAAAGAAGTTTGCCATCAGCATAAGAATAAGCGTTGGGTGATTAAATTTGGTGATTTGAGCATGATTAATTCGGTGAAATCAGAAACCCTAGATATCCTAATATATTGAATTTCTTCTTACTAAATTCGTGTGTTGTGTTTATTTTAATTTGCTTTTATTTTACTGCATCTCATAAATTTATTATTCAAATAGAATTGAGATAAAAGTAATTCGGTACTTAATAGTAAATAGTCCCCGTTAGGAGTGATATCTTCTTATCACTTTATTACTTAAACTGGCTCGTGCACTTACGAAAAATACCTATCAACCACCTAGCGTCAGCCACCACCGTAAGCCACCCACGGAAACCCACCCACATTCCATAGATCCACCACCAACCAAAATAGTTGAAATTGGTTGATTCGCATGAAATTTGATGTAATATTGTGCTTGTTTTTAAATGGGTTTGATTTTATGTTAAGAGTTAGACTCCGTCATTAGTCTTGCCTGTATTCCTCTTTTGGCCGGAGATATGCCGGAATCTCTCAGAAAAATTTGTTAACCAGACTATGGGGGTAGAATTCATATTTTAATATAACGCAAAGGTTTAATTCAGTGTTGACAAGAGTATCGACCCTCATTCACCCTCTTTCGCATGCAATAACCACCTTCCCGTATGGGTGGGAAAAATCAACCTTCTCCCACCAAAGAATTGCCCTCTATTTTTTACTTCAAAAAAAAAAAAAAAATTTCTAATTAGATCATAATCGTACACATTCTCCTTTTTCTTTTCTTTTTTTTTTTTTTTTTTTTTTTTTTTTTTTTTTTAAGAAAGATGAAAGAAAAGATACAATAACATACGAACCTTTAGATTTTTTTATTTTAAATTTGTTATATATTTTCTCTTTCATGCTATATTATCTTATTATTCATTGTTATCAATTTTTGTAAGAATTCCAATAATGTTAGAATTTGTTTCACCGGAGTTCTAGAACGAAACCTCCATTTTATTTTATTAATGAAGTAAAAATTTTTGAACTTCTAATTAATTTTGGATGGTTAAGATTATAAAAATATATGAATAAAACATAAAATCTATCATTATTTAAATGACAACTCGATTTCCTACGGTATTATTCTAGAGATGGCAAATATCAAATTGCCTGAAGGAGTCGTTGAAAAAGCAAGGCCCATTAGAAATGACACTCCAGAGACATAGGTCGCACTTGGAGCAATACCCATGTATCACCCCTCGCCCCCAAATTCCCACTCAGCCGACTCGGGAGTTTGCTCCCCTTCTGCCTCCATTTGTGACGCGCGACCGCCTTTGCGACCAAATCCGACCAATTGAAACCCCGGTGTTCGATTATGCCTACCACTATGACCCACCTCACCCACCGGGGAATGGTTCGGCTGACTCTTCCACCGACGACGAAGTGGAAGCCTGGGTGCAACAACCGCCTAGACACATGGGTAATTATCCTCGCCCTTTTCATCGCAATGATCATATTGGCTATCGCTTGAAAATTGATATTCCGTTTTTTGATGGACATCTACATATTGAGGATTTTCTTGATTGGTTAAAAACGGTCGAGACATTTTTCAAGTACATGGAGGTCCCTGCAGACAAACAGGTTAAGCTGGTTGCATATAAGCTTAAGGGCAGTGTGTCTGCGTGGTGGGATCAATTGCTCACCAACCGGCCCGGGAAGGAAAACGGCCAATTCACTCTTGGCACCAGATGAGACAACTCCTGAAAGCCCGGTTCCTCCTGCCTGATTATCAACAACACCTCTACTATATGTACCATCAGTGTTAGCAGTAGAAACGAAGAGTGCGAGACTATGCTAGAGAGTTTTATCGACTCAATGCCCGGGCAAACATCGTTGAAATAGAGGATCAACAAGTGGCTCGGTCTATTGGGGTTTACAAGACCAGATTCAAGACCGATTCTCACTTCAACCTATATGGAAGCTCTCCGATGCCGTAAATTTGGCTTAATAGTTTGAGGAGCAATTTAACCGATCCAATCATCGCCAATCCTCTTACCGTCAGCCGCCTCCTCCATTGTCAATGGAAAAAAGTAAGTCATCGCCTTCCTTAAGTACTACCATTCCTAATCCTACAGCAACCAGTAATGAAACTCAGGTTTCGAAAGATAAAGGCAAAAGTGCTGTGCTCCCTACATCCCAACCTAACCCTTACACTAAAAACTTTCCCCCTAAGTGCTTCATATGTCAACAACCTGGGCATCGTTCCAATGAGTGTCGCTTTCGGTGACAAGTTGGTCTACTGGGCGGAAATGACCCTAATGGTGACTATTATTCAGAGTGTAGGAATGAATTTGCTGAAGCTGAATTGGTTCCTGGTGATGACGGAGATCCAAATGTTTGCATCCTAAAGAAACTACTCTTTGCCTCAAAACAAGCCCAATTGACACAATGAATTGCCATCTTTCAGACATCCGCTGCACCATCAATACCAAAGTGTGCAACATGATTATTGATAGTGGAAGCTTTGAAAATGTTGTCTCCAAAGCACTGGTGAAAGCCCTCAGTTTAGAAACGGAGAAACACCCCTGCCCCTACAAGATCAGATGGATAAAGAAAGGAGTTGCAACTAAGGTCCAAGAGGTTTACACAGTTCCTTTTTCCATTGCGAAGTATTATGCCGATGAAGTCAAGTGTGATATCATTGATATGAATGCCTGTCATATACTTTTAGGGCGGCCTTGGCAATTTGATGTCAATGCTACCCATCGGGGCCGTGACAACAATTACTCTTTGAGTGGAAGGGACGGAAAATTGCCCTTCTTCTGTTAGACCCGTCGGTACAGCCCACTTCATCACTACCGATTGCCATGTTAATAATTTCGGGAGCTGTCTTCAACCAAAACCTTAAAGAGAGCCAATTTGCCTTGGCTTTGCTTGTTAAAGAAGCACCACCAACTATTGTCACTATCCCTCCGGAGGTCGAGGCTCTTTTGTCGGAGTTTTGTGACCTCGCTCCCATGGAGCTGCCAAACCACTTGCTTTCGATGCAGGCTATTCAACATCGAATTGACTTAGTGCCTTGGGCAAGCCTTCCTAATTTGCCACATTACAAAATAAGTCCTCGAGAACATGTGATTTTATAGGAGATTGTGGATGACCTTTTACAGAAACAGCTCATTCGCCCGAGCATGAGCCTGTGTGCAGTTCCAGCCCTATTAGTCCCAATGAAGGATGGTTCTTCGCACATGTGCGTGGATAGTCGGGCAATTAACAAAATTACCATCAAGCATAGGTTCCCAATTTCGCATTTGGATGACATGTTAGACAAGCTTGCGAGTGCTCGAATTTTGTCCAAACTTGACCGTAAGAGTGGGTACCATCAAATCCGCATTCGGCCGGGAGACGAATGGAAAACGACTTTCAAGATGCGTGAAGGGCTCTCTAAATGGCAAGAGATGCCATTTGGCTTGTGCAATGATCCGAGTATGTTCATACGTATAATGAATGAGGTACTGAAACCTTTTATTGGTCAATGTGTGGTGGTGTATTTCGACGACATCCTTATCTATAGTATTGATCACTCATCTCATCTTACTCATTTACGTGCTGTGTTCACCGCACTACGGGAGCACAAGCTGTTTCTTAGCATCGGAAAGTGTGAATTTGGGCCACTTCTCTACCATTTCTCGATTTTCATTGTTAGTGTTGATGGGCTTACCTGGATCCAACCAAAGTTCAAGTAATCCCACAATGGCCGTCACAGCAAAGTGTTACCGAAGTCCAAAGTTTCCATGGCCTTGCTTTGTTCTACTTCATTAAAGGGTTTAGCTTTATCACCACTCCTTTAACTGATTGCATGAAACAAGGAAAATTTGAATGGGGTCCAAAGCAAGAAGACAGTTTTCAGCTATTAAAAGACAAACTCAGCACTGCCCCTGTTTTGGCGCTTCCAGATTTCGAACAACCTTTCGAGGTCAAAACTGATGCTTCGATGATGGGTATTGGGGCTGTCTTACTGCAAAGGGTCGGCCAATTGAATTTTTAAGTGAAAAACTCAACTCAGCATAATAAAAATAGTCTACATATGAGCAAGAACTCTATGCCATGGTTCGCTCTTTCAAGAAATTGGAGCACTTCTTACCGCAACAAGAGTTCATCTTGCATAGTGATCACCATGCTCTCAAGTTTCTATGGTCCCAAAAGACCATCAACCGGATGCACACTTGATGGATCTTGTTCCTTGAGAAGTTTACCTTTGTCTTCAAGCATCAGGCCGGAGTTCACAATAAAGATGTTGATGCTCTCCGTCGCCGTCGTTGTCTTCTCAACACTCTCCAAACTACCATCACTAGTTTTTATAGCTTGCGGGACCAATATGAAGGTGATGAAGACTTTGATTCAATTTGGTCGGCTTGCTCTCACAGACCTGGTCTTCGTGAATTTTTCATTTAAGATGGCTTTCTTTTTCGGGCCAATCAACTATGCATCCCCAAGACTACTCTGTGGGAATTTCTTGTTCGGGAGCTCTATGCCGGTGGTCTAGCAGCCCATGCAGGTCGTGATAAGACCATCGACCTATTGGAGTCTCAATTTTATTGGCCATATATGCGAAGGGATATTGATCGTTTTGTCCAACGTGTACTATTCGACAAAGAGCTAAGGGTCACGCTCAAAACACAGGTCTTTACCCTCCTCTTCCTATTCCTGAAAACATATGGGAAGATCTTAGTATGGATTTTGTACTTGGCCTCCCTAAGACACCACGACATGTTGATTCGGTGTTGGTAGTCGTTGATCGGTTCTCGAAAATGGCCCACTTTATTCCATGTCGGAAGACCAATGATGCTAAGCATGTGGCTAGTCTCTTCTTTCAAGACATTGTGTGGCTTCATGGTGTGCCTCATTTTATCACCTCGGACCGTGATGTCAAATTTCTCAGCCACTTTTGGTGTAAGTTGTGGCATCGCCTCGTCGCGTCTCTCAACTTTAGTAGTGCTTACCATCCCTAAACGGACGAGCAAACGGAGGTTGTCAATTGAACGTTAGGCAATATGATCCATTGTTTAGTCGGTGATCATTCTAAACAATGGGACACCGTCTTAGCTCAAGCTGAATTTGCTTATAACGCCATTGTCAACAGCTTGACGGGCCGAGCTCCATTCTCTGTAGTCAACTCCAAGCTGCCGAACTTTACTATTGATCTCATCAATTTGTCCTACTTTAAAAGTAAAACGGCTACTGAAATTATTGATCAGGTCGTTCGAATGCATTGTGATGTTACTCAACAATTGGAGTAGTCTAATGCTCGGTACAAATTGAATGCTCACAAACATTGCCATAGTAAAGTCTTTTCTGAGGGTGATAAGGTAATGGCCCACTTGTCGAAAAATCATCTTCCAGGCAGTGTTCATCCTAAGCTAGGTGCCCGTAAGTTTGGACTATTTCGTCTTGCTACTAATATTAATGACAATGCTTACAAGTTGGACCTACCTCCTGACCTTTCCATCTCCTCAACCTTCAACGTCAGAGACTTGTTTGAGTACTATCCTCCAAATGCTTCTCCTTCTATCATTGAAGATTCAAGGATGAATTTTTTCTCGGCTAGAGGCTCTGATGCAGGATCATCTTAAGCTTACTGCTAGCTTACTGCTTATTCATTATTACTGAAGGTTCTAGTCATTTTATTATGTTTGTTGTTTACTGTCATGTGCTTGTCTTTTGCTTGACCTGTTTCATTTTGGTTATGTTTGTTGTTTGCTGTCATGTAATTGTCGTTTGCTTGACTTGTTGCCGTTTTGGTTATTGGGCTTTATAGTCCATTTGTGTCATTGCCTTACTTGTCATCTAGAGTTTGGGATAAATAATCTCAGTTGTTCCATTGGTGGGTAGATTTTGGAATTGATGAATAGCAATTGATATTTCTCTAACTTCTTTGTTTTCTTCACGAACCCTCTGGAACTTAGGAATTCCTAGTTCCATCTATCTCAGATTTGCCTTACAAGTTCATCCGACAGGCTCCTACGCCAGTTCCCTGTCCGAAGTTGCAAAAGAAGAGCGTCGTCATCCAAATGTTGGGTGCTAAGCCAAACCCAAAACTGTCATTGTAGTTTAGAATGTGGATTCCGAGGTCATCATTTTTGGACTAGTAATAAGAGTTAGGTCCATTTTTGGACCCAAACAGTTGGTGATCTCAACGTGAGTGCCTTCGTATTGTTCAGACCAGAATAACACCACAGATAATACTATAACCAACATGTGGTTTTGGCTGAGGATCATCTTCTTCTGATTCTATGTTTTTTTTTTTTTTTTTTTTTGTGGGGTTTTGTTGTGCTCTCGTCAAGTCAAATGTAAATATTTGTGTTGCAAAAAAAAAAAAAATGTAAATATACGTGTATATACATAAATACAAATATTAAGGTTTAGTTTTCCTCGAGAGGAGTAACTGTAAACAGTCAACTCTTTCTATATAGATATTTGTTACTTATTGCATGTATTAATTAGAGAAACTTTTTTTTTTTTTTTTGGCTAGAAGTATTAATTAGAGAAACTTGCCTGTATTAATGAGCAATCAGAGAAACTGGCGCAATCACTACTTTAGTTGATGCTTTCGATCTTCATGCCACATGTTAATTTACACCAAATTAAGTGTGAAATTATAGTTAAATTATGCCTTATAAATTATAGAGAATTGTACAAGTTTGATTTTATGCTTAATTATCAATTTTTATGAGTTTAATTATATCCGGACTGTAGAAAACCAAAAAACCGATTTGGAAGTAAGAGAAAGTTAGGGTTTCTTATTCCAATCAATGAGTCGAAAAAATATATCAAAACAGGTTTATATAGGCTAAATACAAAATATAGAAAAGACTAATCTACCCTTAACTGTTGAAAAGAAGGAAACCTAATAATAATAGGAAACAAGCAATAAACTATATATTATTTAACATCCCTCCTCAAACTCACGATGTTGCTGCTAGTAGCATTGAGAGTTTGTCAAATAAGAAACGAAAACGTGAAGCGGAAAGCGCCTTGGTAAACATATCAGCAATCTGTATGGAAGAACAAACGAAGGCAATGTGATGGTGCTAAGTTGATAGTGCTGTCGAATGACATGACAATAAATATCAATATGTTTAGTTCGCTCATGAAATACTGAATTACGGACAATTTGAAAAGCATTCTTACTATCACAATATAAGGAGTAGGTCGATGAAGAAAAACACCCATATCTGCAAGCAATCGATGTAATCAGACTATCTCATAAGTAGTAGAAGCCATAGCACGATATTCTACTTCGGTGGATGATTGGGAAATAACATCTTATTTTGTATTCTTCCAAGAAATAAGAGAGTCACCAAAAAGGATACAGAAACCAGTGGTGGACTTGCGATCAGTCGGATTGCTAGCCCAATCAGCATCAGAGTAAGCATGTAGCTCTAAGGATGAAGTAGATGAAAGTAAAAGACTCTGAAACTGAGTGCCCCGAAAATACCTCGAAATATATAGAACAGCAGATCAATGAATTATAGTAGGTGCAGTGACAAACTGATTAACTATATGAACCGCGTGTGCAATATCTGGTTGAATGATAGTGAGATAAAACAAACTACCGACAATATGCAATATAAACTAGGATCTAGCAAAGGAGGACCATCAAAAAGAGTATATTGAGCATTAGTCTTAAGAGGTGTATTAACAATCTTATTATCAATAAGACGTGATGCTCAAATATATCAGCTATATACTTTGATTGGAAGAGAAAATAACCTTTCGGAGAAGAGGTGACCTCAATGCCCAAAAATTAATATAGTGAGCCTAGATTTTTATGGCAAAACAACAAGCTAACTCAATATTCAGTGCTTTAATACCATCAATATCATCACCAGTAATAATCATATCATCAATATAAAAAGATAGTAGAATATGACATGTATCAGTGCATCTGATAAACAAAGATGAATCATGATGATTAGAGTGAAAGCCAAGTAAAATAATCACCATAGAAAACTTATCAAACCAGGCTCGAGGTGCTTGTATAAGACTATAAAGGGCTTTTCTGAGCTGACAGACTTTACCAGGTTGATGAGAAACACCAGAAGGAGGTACCATGTTAAATTCTTCATGAAGATCACCATTTAGAAAAGTATTTTTAATATTCATCTGAGATATATGCCATTGACGAACAGAGGCAATTGCAATGACAGTGTGAACAGTAGTTATTTATGCAACTAGGGCGAAAGTCTCCTCATAGTCCAAACCATATCCCTGAGAGTAGCTTTTAGCAACAAGTCAGGCTTTGTATCTTTCAATAGAGCCATCAGACTTTGTTTTTATTTTATAGACCCAACGAGATCCTATTGATCTTTTACCTGGTGGAAAAGATACCAAATCCCACATATGTATCTGATGCAAAGCATTAAGTTCCTCAGTCATATCATCCTGTCAAAATGGATCACAAACAGCCTCTCTATAGGATAATGACTCAGAGAGACAATGAATAGAAGCTAAAAAGGAAGTGAAAGAGCTAAAATAACAAGAGTAAGTAAAATCTAGTAGCTTAGTAGACTACGAGAACACGTAGAGTGACGAAGGGGAGAATAGGAGGAGGAGGAGCTGCAGTCTCAAGAGGTGATTGGGTAGCTGTAGGAAGATAGGGAGCAATGATAGCATCAGAAACCAGAGTAGCAGAATCTGCTTAGTTATTAATAGGAACTCTGTAAGAAACATTATCTGAAACTAGAGCAGATGCTTGTGAAATAGATGGTGAGATTGTGTTAGTGTCAATAGTGAAACGGTCGTTATGTATGATATCAGAGTTGGTCAAATTATGAGAACTAGCAGGAATAGAAAAAGAATGATATATGTTCAAGAAACACAACATGACGAGAGACATATAGTTTTTAACTGACTAGATCAAAACAATGATATCCTTTTTGAACTGTAACATAACCCAGAAAGACACATATAGTATACCGCGATGATAATTTACTACGCTCGACATGAGGATGAAGGACAAAATAGATGGAACCAAAGACACGTAAGGAAGAATAATCAAGAGTATATCCATACAAGTTTTCAAACGGTAACAGACTTGATTTGTATGAGATAGGAATCCTATTAATCAAATGAGCAGCAGTAAGAATGACTTCTCCCCAAAATTCACTAGGAACACTGGAAAACAATAAAAGAAAACGAATCATTTCAACCAGATACCTATGTTTCCTTTTGGTAACATCATTTTGTCCGGGAGTATCTGTACAAGAAGTTTAGTGAATGGTTACATCAGAGACAAGCAAAATAGAAAAATCATTAGAAGTACATTCTCCTCCTAAATCACAACGAAAACACTTTTATGACAGTCGAATGTTGAGTTTTTACAAGAGCTCGGAAAGTATTAAAAATTCTAAGGAAATCAGAACGACGTTTCATAAGATAAACCCAATAATATCGAGTGCAATTATCAATAAAAGAAATATAGTATCGTGACCCCCCTTTGTGATCACTGGAGAAGATCCCCATACATAAGAATGGATGAGATCAAATGGAGCAAGAGAAAAAGAGATACTTTTATAAAATGGTAAAGTAAAAAATTTTGTCAATTTGTAACCACTACAATTAGAAATATCATGAGGTTTTAAATTTCCTAATGCTCCAGTAGAAGCTTAATACTGTAAATGAGACACCGAAACATGACCTAGACGAGAATGCCATAAAAATCAGAAGACAAACGACTTAAACGAAAAGATGATAAATCCATACTAGAAGCTGCAACTTCTAGTACTTTGAGTTGATCCAAAACATAAAGTCCCCCTTGCCTACGACCTGTCCCAATTAGCTTATAAGATTGCGGGTCCTGCACATAACAAGTGGGAGAAGAAAAAACACTAAATATCATGTCTAACACAATTAACTAGCAGAGACAAGATTTAAAATAAGACTAGGAATCTAATAAATATTTTAAAGAGACAGAGAAGGTGTGACAATTGAACCAACACCTACTAATGGCATAGCAGTACCATCAGCAGTCATAACTGACATAGAGGAATTGAGAGATAAAAAAAAACAAAGAATGATAGATCAGGTGACATATGATGAGAAGCTATAGAATATAAAACCCATAAGGATGAAGATATACCTAAAAGACTAGAGGATGACAAACCTATATGAGTGGAGGCAGATATAGCTTTTGGTTGTGTAGTAAGGAACTTCTGAAATTGCTCGAACATAAATGGATCTAATGATGGTGAAGCCATTGCATTATTTGGTTGAGGTGATCTGTATGTCCACTGTAGTGGTTATTCATGCTGCTATTGCTAGGGGTCGCTGTTGCTTACCTTTATTCAATAGCAACGGACACTGAGCCTTTTAGTGATCTTTTTGCTTACAGAAAACACACTCATCAGGAGAAACCTTCGAGTTCGATCTATTCAGATTACTTACCGGCGGTCTTTGAGGGGTTGCAAAAATAGATGGAGTAGGCGCTGGAATGATTCCCTTGTGTGCTTGAGACTTGAGATGTATCTCCTCAGCCAAAAGTTCATTGACAACTGAATCAACAGAAGGCAGTGGACTACGATGTAGAATACTTCCATGCAATCCCTTAAAATCATCATGGAGAGCCATTAGAAATTGTACCAGATGCTGTTCTTCTCTATGGGCAATGTAGTGCGTAAATTCTTGCAATTTTGCTGGTTTTGTAAGTACCAACTGATCCCATAAATCTGACATGGCAGAATAAAACTCCTGAATGTTCATATCCTTCTACTGAAGGGCACAGATATCTGTCTCTAATTGATACTGTCTTACAAAGTTATATTGCGTGTATAGCCATGCCAGATGCTCCCCAACCTCCTTGGCAGTCTCAAACTTTGCCAACTAAGCACCTATCGATTGCGTAACAGAATTAATGATCCAAGTAATAATCTTCGAATTATCGGCTTCCCAAGCATCTAACGTTTCTGCATAATCAATAGCTTTCTTGTCTGTAGGTTTAATTCTTATGCCTGTAACATAACCCCATATAGATTTGCCTTATAAAAAATTCTTCATAACAGAGCTCCAATACGAATAATTTTTCGCACATTAATCAACTAAAGAAAATCATCTTTACGTCCAGTCATGATGAGAAAATGAATAAAACAAACCAATTATCAACAACCAATAGAAAACAATACTACGATGCAAAATCAAACTAATAAACAATCAAGACGTGCAGAAGCGAGCGATTGTACGGACTATCCGAAAAAATTATACGGACGGCGGTGGTTGTACGAACGTGGTATTGTATGGACGGTATGGACTCTTGTGGATGGACGGGTGTACGTACGGTTGTACGGACGGACAATGCGGTAGTTGTACGGACGTCGTCTCTGATACCATGTAGAAAACCAAAAAACCAATTTAGAAGCAAGAGAAAGCTAGGGTATCTTATTCTAATTAATGAGTCAAAATAATACATCGAAAGAGGTTTATATAGGCTAAATAGAAAATATAGAAAAGACTAATCTACTCTTAACTATTAAAAAGAATGAAACTTAATAATAATAGGAAACAAGCAATAAACTATATATTATCTAACTCAGACAACCTATATATTTGAACAAATCCTAAATTAGGGACAAGGATAATTTATATTGATAGTCCCTAAATTCTAAAATTCGTGGTAGTTTGATTTTTATATTTTTAATTTTAACTGATGGATACTTGAATTCTTAATTACGTGAAATGTTGATCCAAATAGATACGGAAGTTAAATTTTTAACGAAATTTGAAACGTGAAATATACTATTTTTTCTTTTGTAGAGAAGTTGCTCCTGCATAATATATATATATATATATATATATATATTGATTGAGTTCGAAGAAGAAGAAAAAAAAAAAAAAAAAAAAACCTACGAATTTGTGATGGATTTTGTTTACAATGAACTAACCAAGGCAATTTCCATTATTGGTCCTGAAACACATCATGCATGATATCATATACACATACCATTACAGAAGACAGAATCTATAACTAAATTATTCCCTCGACATCATCGTTTTCATCATCAACCGAAGACCCAATTAGCACCGTTTGTTTCCCGAGAAAATCGGTGAACGCCCTGAGATTAGCCCTGGCTCTGAACACAGCCGTGTCCCCCATGGTCCTCTCACGTAGCTTCCTCAACCTGAGTCCCATCTCCTTATCCTCCGCCAACTTCCTCAACCCGTCCTCCAAATCCTTCTTCCCAAACCCACTAATCTTCACTCCAATCTTCCACACTCTGATGATGTAATTACAGTTCAGAAACTGGTCTCCGGCGATGGGATAACACAACATCCGCTTCTGGCACTGAACCGCCTCCACCGTCGAGTTCCAACCGCAGTGAGTGAGGTAAACTCCGACGGATTTGTGCTTCAAAACCTCCATTTGAGGTGCCCAAGAGACGATTTTCCCTTTCTCCCCGACTCTCTCCTCGAATCCGTCTGGTAATCCGGTTCTCCACGAAGTGCCCAGAACCCATATGAAGAAATGCTCCAGAGACTCTAGAGCCATGGCCAGGCTCCTGATCTTGGACTCCCCAATTGGGCTGACCCAGCTGCCGAAAGAGATGTAGATGACGGAGTTTGGCTTCTGTTTGTCGAGCCAGTGTAGACAGCTCGTGTCTTCTTGCCAGAAGGTTGGGTTCTTGGCCGTCGAGGGGCTGCCGAGAGGCCCGATGGGGAGAATCAGAGGGAGGTCTGGGGAGGTGTTTGTGGGTTGGTGTTGGTTTTCTTCGTTGAGGAATTCATCTGGGAAGGAATTGACGAGGACCCATTTGAGAGTTGTTGATCTTGATAGGGTTCTTATCCAGAATTTGAACCTGGCGTTTCTCGCAGCTTGAGTGCCGATGAGCCATGGAAGCTCTTCCGTTGATAGGACGGGTTGGTTTGGTAGATAGAGCACTCCACTCATATGTTGTGGACTTCCTGCAAATTTGTTCAGAAAAAAAAAAAAAAAAGTTTCTTTTTTAGGATGTCGTTCAACGTCGTTTCGTACGTCAACAATGATTAGTGATGTGCGAAAAAGTGAAAAGTGAAATCTTATGGGGATAAATTATTGCAACAGCTATTATCGCAGGACGTGAATTCGGATAAATATTTCACTATTTGAGATAAAAGAGAAGTCATACCAAAAAAAGGTTCTCTCACCAAAATGCATAACGGGAGGGCCCTCAATGAATTCCTCCTATCTAACTTAATGAGTGTTATAACTATTCAACTCAAATTTAAATTTAAATTTTTGTTTTTTAAAAATTCAGATTATTTATTTTTCTACCTTAATAATATTCAAAAAAAATACTTTTAATAAAAATTATTCAAACACATATTTAACTTGAGAATACAATTCAAATTTTACATATAAATATAAACATTCAGTTTGAATAATGTTCAAATGCAATTAATGATCCATTGATTTTTCTTTTCTTTTCTTTCTTTCTTTCTTTCTGTTTTTTTTTTTTTAATCTTTTATAGAGCTTATAATTAGGCTTAAAGATTAAACTGGATATAGTCATCTTTATTGTTATGTTTATTAAATGAGAGATTTTTGTCATAGGATATGTGAAAATACACACTTTCAATATTGTTTTTCATCGATTAAGTATGTATAAAAAAAAAACTGTTTATTTTACATTTTTTAAAATTATTTTAATATGTTTTTATAAGATTCAATAATTTGAATAAAAAAATTACTAAAAAAATTATTATTGACCTCTACGCAATTTTGTTGTGTACAACAACATTCTATGATGCATTAGTGATATTTGACATGAGAACCGTGTCGATTATCATTATTGGTTCATTAGATCACGCTTTAAGTAAGCTGTAGGACCCCATTAGAGCGTATGAGTCTAGTATTATTGATGTGAATTCCACAAATTATATATATATATATATATATATATATCCATGTGACAATGCATAATTTATGGAATAACGTAATTTGAATTAAGTAACGCTCATAAGATTATAGCAAAGACAGCTATATATTGTTTTATGCACAGAAATGGGGTGATCCATCTAACTAGTTATATATATAAGTGTTCTTTGTTTTTCTTCTTTAAATTGGTCAACTTCCCTTCATATCTTATAAATTATTTAGACATGTTAATTATCTAAATCATATTATTTCACATGTGAAGATCCTTCGTGAACGTCCACAGTTATTTAATTCCTTGTCGGCTTATGGGGTCGTTGGCAATTCATATTTGGTTTAAAAAATAAGATTAATTAGGAGAAAAAATAATCAAAGATTTAGTAGTTTATATATATGTATAGATTTATAGGAACCAAAGGTAAAGTAGATGTACACAGGGCCACTACACATAATTTAGTGATTCTAAAATGGAGAAGCCAACAAATTTGCACACTTTATTATAAGAGTACTTTAGCATGTCCCTGTTTTATTTGAGGAAACAAATATTTGTTGTCTGTACAAGTTGACACATATTTTATAATAAGTAATTAATTATCAATAAATTTTCCACCCTTAGCCTTATATACAAAACTAACAAAACAGATTTAATACCCCAGAATATTGCCAACAGATGACCTTTAGAATTGTTGAATAAATATATGTGTAAATTTAATAAATATGTTTATTGATATATATATATACACACACACAATATATGCATATATATATATAATAGGATATGGCCGTTAATTAAGCATAAAATTTAAAAGTTAGTTTTCCACAAGGGTATGGATATTTTAAAAGAATAGTTAATAATAGTGAATCTCAATGTCAACTTTGACATATTTAATTAACATCTGGCATGAATACCACACCCTCATAACGAGAGAGATTGACGCTGATTTTGAGATTTATATATAGCTAGCACCGTAGCATATATATACATGTATACACTGGTTAGTTTATAATTGAAAAAAATTATAGATAAGCAAAGAGATAATTTCTCTTTAAATTAAAAAAAAAAAGATGCAAATTAAACATAGAAATATTTTGTCTCTGAATTATGACGTTGACGACTAACAATTAAAATAACGCTTTAATGTTTTGGTCGTTTGGCATTTTTGTCTTTGAAAGTTTTTAATTGATAATTTAGTTTTGTATTTGTGAATTTTAAGAAGACTAACTCACAATAACACCCAATATTAATGAAAGACTGTTGTAGGAAACTTTGTAACTAATTAATTCAACGATAAAAAAAGAAAAAAGAAAAAAAATACAGAAAACTTTTTAGTGAGACGAAAGTGTCAAACTAGGTAGGTTTAGATCAGGACATATGGTTTTTTGTTTTTTTGTTTTTTTGTTTTTTTTTTTTTTTTGAGGGAACTGAAAAACATAGTTACTTGTTTGTTCGAGATCATTTAACCTCTATGAATTGTTGTAGTGAATTATTACTATCTTTAGTAATTCAAGGGACAAATATAAACATTAAATTTAAAAATTTATGAATTAGATACCCCCACGTCTAAATTTTTTTTCCTTTTTTTTTATTTTTATGGACCACACGTCTAAATTTTATAAGCTATATGAAATCTTAATTTTTAATTTTTAATTCTTACACTCCTCAACTTCAATTTTAACTTGGTGATACATATCTTTTTGATGACATGAATCGTTTTCCTTAAAAAAAAAAAAAGAATTATCATTACAAATAATTAAAAACAAAGGCAAAAAGGAAACAAAGAAACATGGCGTTACTTTAGGTAAAAAAAAGAAAAAAAATGTGGCGATATAAATTATATATAGATGTTCATATATTATAAAAATTATTGTATATTGTAACAAACTCACCTGTATCAGAAATGAGGCCTGAACGGACCATGTCCGGTATGGCGACGATGAGGTGGTAAGCGGCGAGCATGACGGGCCAAAACCCGGCAACCGGAAGCCGACAACGGCGGCCGACTTCGATAGCCCAGGAAGCGAGCAAGTCGACAACCATAAACGCTACAGCTCCTTCACCAAGTTCACCAACAATTAGTCGCTCCAAATGGGCAGGCATGTGCTCCTCCATGGCCTCTTCGATGGCGAAGAAGTCCCTCGGCCTCTTCTCGTCGATGCCGTCGGGTATCGAGGCGCAAAGGATGTCGGTTTCGGGCTCAATCTGACGAGCTATCTGGCTGTGAATGTAGTCGGGAGTGACCAGAAGCGGTTGAAACCCTTGGCTGAGGAAGGACTTGGCCAGCTTTAGCATGGGAGTGACGTGGCCTTGTGCTGGATATGGGACTAAGATTATGATTTTGGAGTACCCTTCTGCACACTTCATGTTTCCCATGTTTTTCTTTCTCTTTCTTTGATTTTAGTAACAAATACAAGGTTCCAAGTTTTAAGTTTTTTGGAGAAGAATTAAAACTTGGGAATTTGTTTTTTTCTTTTTTTTTTTTAGAGAAAGGAAGGAAGAAGACGAGGAGAGAGAGAGAGTCAACTAGAAAGCATGTGCCTTCTGGTTTGTACTACAAACTCATACTTATAGCTATTTCCCCTCCCAACCCACAAATTGTAAATTACTTAAGCAAATAAGAACTAATTAATTCAGCCAAGTCCGTGATTTTAGTGGGTAGTTATACAATAAAGCCTTTTTTTTTTATATGTACATATATAAAGGAACTATTTCTTAAATATGATGATGAGTGATGAAAATGAATGTTTTATGATTGAATGTGACATAAAGAGATTTTTTTTTTTTTCATATTTTTGCAAATCTATAACTATATTATACAAGTGAAATTGCCTATAAATACTATTCAAAAATTTAGTTAAGTTATTTTGTTTTTTGTGATAATGTCTTTTCTTTTTTACTTTTTCTTGATTTCTTTTGTTTTTTCTTTAATAACTTTTTTAAATGTCTTTTTTTTTATTATCTTATTTTTATCACAAAATATCTTTAACAACTTTGACTTATATATTTATAAAATATATATCTAATACTTTTAATATGTATGCGCTTCACTAGCACGTGATTTAGAATAGTTATGTATAAAAAAAATATTAATTTTAGTTTTGAAGTTAAGCAAAGAACAATCAACGCTTTATGATATTTGGTGTATCCTTTCAAATGTTTTTTTATTTATTTATAGAGTTTGATATACATTATCCTTTTTGAACGTTTTATAATTCATTAGAGTTTACTGGTGAACTGGTTGTTTGTCTCATAATAAGAAAGTTATGTGGCAATTATATTGCCTTTAATTCATATTTTAAAATAAATTTTCCTTTTAAATAATAAAAATGAGTAGTGTTTGGATAGAAGGAGACGATCATGGTTAAATTATTTTATAACCTACAGCAAAATTAGCTTATGAAGAATGTATTTTATTTTTATTTTTTATTACATATGAAAAAAAAAAAAAAAAGAATCCTAGTCATTTTTGCACTGGATTTAAAGTGCAGGTTAGGCTTGTTGACACTAAGCCTGTATATTTACACGTGACAACTATAAACGCTAAAACGCGTTACATGCCTGTTTGATAAAACCAACTTTTAAAATGGGCCTTTTACATGTAGCCTTTCATTTTTCCGTGCTTTTTAACACGTTTTTAGGTACTTTCTGTAAATCTATTGGCACAGGGGCACACTCAATCTGGGTCTTTTTTAATTATAATCTATTATCTTTCCTTTAATAACCATTTAACCGTTTAAACGTGATCTGATCTGGTAAAGAAGCAATTTCCAAAAGTTAAGTAGATGACGTACAAGGGGTACAATAAGAGACAATTAGTTAACATGTCTATTTCTTTAGCCAAAAAAAAAAAAAAAAGTAATAATTAAATAACATGTCTATTTGGAATAAAGAGGCAACTTTTACCATTAATCTATTAAAAAAAAGGGTAATTATCTCCTTACCAACCTTATCTGTATTTTTTTTAAAAGGAACTTATGTTAAGAACTATACTTTTACTCTATTAAGGGGTATTGTTATTATAGTAATTAATTGGATCCTTGACTAGTAGTAGCTTAAGCATGTCATGTGTAGATTTTTAATGTTGACACTCACACTTATATCGTACTATTTCATATAGTAAATCATATGATTAAAATAATAACACCTATCAGAAACACCTATCAGTAGGTTAAGAACGTAATTTATATCATAAGATTTGCATATGTGTTATTTATGCCTCATACATCAAAAAATAACCTAACTCCTTAGTTAGTCATTTGAGGAAAAAAAAAATATGTGTCTTGTTAGATGCCGTGAAAATACTAAATATTTTATATGCTTATCTCTTGTTTATTGTTTATTCTTTCTTCTCTTTGGCAGGACTCTCCTTCTTTAGGTGCTTTGATAGTTGATGGTCGGAAGTTGTCACCGATGGAAGCTGAGCAAGCACGGGATTCGAGTGAAATCGGTGCACTGCGCGCGACGTGAATTTGAACGGAAAAGCACGGGATAATTTACAGAGAACAAGAAGAAGATGAAGAGAGAGAGAGAGATGATATAAATGAATTGGCTAATCTGATTATGGAACAGGTTGTTTAGTAAGAGTAATTAATGTTGTTTACGCAAAATTTTCAAATCCAACCAACATTTAATGGGACCACTATGTGAAGTTTTTTTTTTTTTTTTTTTTTTTAATTTGTGAAAATATACGGGGCATCTCTAATTAAAAAAGAAAAAAAAAAACACAGTGTGCTAAAGGAAACAAATATCATTTTGGAAAACAGTTAATTTGTTGTGTTGTTTCATAAAAATAATAATATCATTAATATTAATTGGGAGCTAAAAATCCCGGTGTTTATATTTTTCGCATTAATTCAAAGTCTTTTTTTTTTTATATAATTTTTTTGATAAGTAATTCAAAGTCTCTGTTAATAGAAATTAAATTAGATCAGATTCCTAGAAAAGATGTTCCTCTCTAATAGTTTACTCTAAATCCCACTTTTGAACTACCGCAAATCCTCCACAAAATCTCTAATTGATATACAAATTTCAATGCTTTACTTTTTTTAAGATATTTAAATTATTAATTTCTGGTTGGAATAGAATTAATTTAAGCCGATTGGTTGTAAATTGCTCAGGAAAATTAATTCTTAATGGGTCGATAGAAACCACGTGAACAATTATGACTTTGGTCAGCTTTGTCGC
The DNA here is from genome assembly GCA_025413025.1 of Ficus hispida. Lineage (NCBI taxonomy): Eukaryota > Viridiplantae > Streptophyta > Magnoliopsida > Rosales > Moraceae > Ficus > Ficus hispida. Next base: position 15,609,052 of record CM046365.1, on the reverse strand, counting down.
TTGACCTTGTAATATACATTTGAAGAGAGGAACATATTATAATTTAGGTACCCTTGACCTTGTAATGTTAGTATTAATGAAAATATGTATTTGAAGGAAACATGTATAATCTAATTGTTAAAACACAAAAAAATAAAAAAAAAAGGAAAAGGAAAAGAAAGAGAGAAAGATAAAGTACACTACCTAATACCTAAATGAATACACACAACACATTTGTGTGTGGCTGCTTAACCAGCCAATTACGTATGTATTTTTCATAAAAAAAGGATCAACCCATTAATATTGGTTATTTTTTTTTATTGATAAGCCCTAAATTTATTGTAGAGTTACAATTTACACTATGAATTTTTAATTTTGATAATTTACATACTGAACTTATAAATATATATATATATATATATATAATATGCACCCCATTGATAATAATATTAATCTTTTGAAAAAAATTGATATGTGATTTGTACATAAGTTGTTAATTCATGGCGTATATAATCATTTTTATATTTATTAATTAATAATCTATATGCAAGTGAAATATTAATTTTCAATTAGATAGAAATTACTGTAGATTTATAAATTTAAGATGTAAGATATTAAAATTAAAAATTTAAGGTATAAATTGGAACTCTATAATAAGTTTTAAGAGTAGGCACCGATACAAAAAAAAAAAAAAAAAAAAAAGGCCAATTTATAATTGTTTTTCCACCTCTCTCTGCTAATTTCGAATCAAAGTAGTGTTGCCAAGCAATTCATAGAAAAGCATCTAAGGATGTAGTGCTGTCAAGCATGCAAAGCAATGTATCATCAAGAAGTTGATTGATCCACGACAAGGATGTTTTTCGTTTTTCCTCTATTTCGATTACGTCCAGATTTTGATACATCTATAATCTTTATTGAGAATTCTTTTTCTGTCAATAGACTGTACTACGTGGGGTTTGTCATTCGATGGAAAAAAAAAAAAAAAAAGTGAAAACTGAATCAATCATTTCAATGTAATTGAATCGGATCATGTTCATTAAATTATATGGTGGCTAAATTAGATAAGTTCGAAGGCAACTGAGTGCTTTGCCAACGTGCTACAAACCTATCCCACTATTTTTCTTAAAAAGATGTGTGGAAATTAAAACATGCCATCCAATCAGTGCACATCACTACGGAGCAAATTTGCCCCCACAACATAAAGATCAGCAAAGTACTACTACTACCGGATATATATATATATATATATATATATGCGCTTTTTGCACAGCTATATATATATATATATATATATATCTCTCTCTCTCAAGGCAAAGAGAACAAATAACAAGCCTCTCGCGTTGCTTTGATGTCACTACTTACTACTACATGTCTTTCATTGAGAACTGCCGACTTATATTAAAAAAAAAAAAAAAAAGAACTGCCAACTTGAGAAAAAGAAAAAGAAGTGAGCTTTCAAATAATGGAAAAAAAAAAAAAAAAAAAAAAGCCAAGTTGAGCGCGCCAGATTCCATATTATTCATGTGAGTTGTCTCTTTTCTGACCACATTTGCCGAAAAGAAGAAGAAGAAGAGAGCATCAATTAGGAAGCTACGATTAGACACGTTTTTCATGTATATATATGCAATGTATAACGATTCTTTTGGTCATGATCAGAAAGTTGTGGGCAGTGTTAGGGACTTTATCAAGAGTTGGTGCCCACAAATATTCTATTTCTTTCCATCCATAGGCTTCGTTTGGGTATGGGTAACCATACCTTTTTTTATTTTTTATTTTTATTTTTATTTTTATTTTTAGTAGCAATGGCAGGTTTAATCCCCATACTCACATCAGGTGGATCTCATCGACAGAGTCGAATATTATTATTATTATTATTATTATTTTTTGGGATATATCATAGCCAGTAGATATAATTGGAGGACGAAAAAATAAACCATTTTAATCATCAATATAAATTATATATATTTTTGAAAAGTTTAACGTTGATGACTTTGAAAACTTTTTTTTTTTCTAAGTAATTATTTAATTGTTGAGATTTGAGTTGCATTATACGTTCTGAAATTTTCGGACACAGGCACCATAGTTTTCATGTGAAATTTGCTAAAGCAAACATTATTTGATGGAAAGAAAGTTTTTTTTTTTTTTTTTTTTTTTTTTTTTTTTTTTTTTTTTTTTTTCTGGGTACCATGTACGACAAAATTGGTGTGATTTTCTCCCCTTTTGGCAAAGTGGACTCGTTTACGCAATGAGGTGTTTTCTTTTTGTTCGACACCCCCCACCCCTTTCTTTTCTTCTTTTGAGTTGTTTTCATGTTCTGTGTTTCCATGAAATGAAGGAGCAAAGACATGCGCTAGCAATATGCCTACGACTCAAGATTTAGAAATCAATCACATTCTATTTTTTCAACTCTTGGGATGCTAAAAAAGTGATGCAATATTACTTTTGTTAATACACACTCAATTAGTTATGTTTGTGCATGGTTAGATATATGAATCGCAGTTAATTATTAAGTAGAAAACAAAAAAAATCATAAAAGTTAGAAGACACCAAATGTGATTGTTTTATGTGATAAAAACCCAATAAGGGACGAGTGCTGAACATACAAGCCTGAAAGATGGGATTTTATTTATATCCGAATTGTAATTGTAAAAGCAATTAGAATCACGAGTCTAACCGTACACTACACCACTCTTGAATTCACGAAATCTCCCCTTTTTTGTAAGCCTCCTTCTTACATTACTTGCCATCGATCCAACTAACATAACATGTGCGAATACTCGCCTTTAGCCTCACAAACTTACTTCGAGTGAAGCCATTCCTTATTAAAGTGAATTGATGAAGACTCCCCTTGTTTTTTGATGAAAAGGAAAGCTTCACAGAAAATATTACAATAACAAATCCTGAATCACTAAAATATCTCCAGTAGTGTTATACAAGGCTACTGTGGTAGGCCTCTGGTCCACCGATGGTAGTCTACTACGTTACTATCGGTAGTCTATGGAATACTCTATGAAAATCATGGTTTTGATGGTAAAACACATGATGAAATAACGAAACACCTTCTTTAGGTCCAAAAAGTCCCGTTGCATTAGAAAACTCACGTGAGCCAAGTTCATAACGACGGCGCGAGCTTGTGCTAGGCAACGACATAGCAAAGGTGACACCAATTGCGCTAGCGGTGTAGTGAGGGCCGCGGAGGTCCACTCCTCGATCGGGGATATGCAGCCTAATGAGGCCATTACTCTTTCAAACAACCTACTTGCCACGGCCTAAACCACAACGTTCAAACTTATAATCTGTTTGGGCCATATATATCGGCCGATCAAGTTTGCTAGTTCCTTGTGATACACAACCTAATGAGGCCTACACTTTTGACATACTTCCACCCCCTTAAACGACGCCGTGCTCAAACTTGGTGTTCACACTAAATAGTTTCTTAAGTGTCTGTAAACATAAATGATAATTTTACGTCTAATTTCATTGTAATATAGAGTTTGAATCCACCGTTTTCATATATTTTTTTTAAGTCTCATGGAAAGAGCCAAGTAATTAAAGAAAAACAAAAGCCAAGTCCAATGTTGAAAAATATGCATTTATACCAGGCATATAAAAAGAAAAAGAAAAGAAAAGAAAAGAAAATGATAGATGTGAGATGGACAGGAGCTAAAAGGGAGGATGAAGTAAATAGTAGTTTTTTCGAGAATGAAGTAAATACCAGTTTTTAGAAAATAGTTAAAATAAATATCATATTTAAAAAATATTTATAGTAAATAGTAGTAAATATCAAATTTATCAAGTAAATAAATTTACTTATTTATGTCTTGTAAAAATACTATTTATCTAGTTAAATTTTCATCTTCTAGTAAATATTTCCATTATTTTTGTAAAAATATTATTCATTACAATTTCTCTAAAAGGGTTCTTCTTCTCCTCCCCCCCTCCTTTTTTTTTGGGCTAAAGAGACAGAAATGAACACGATCCAGTTGGAGCCAAAATTTGGATGCAGCCCAGCGGGTTTAGCTGTGAATTTCTTTAGCAAACTTATAATCAGAAAAAAGTTGCAATTGTAATTTGACCACTTCAAAATGTAGCTTTTCTGTATTTTTGAGATGTCAAAATCTAGTTTTATAATTGGTGTTTAAGCAAATTCTAGCAATATTGAAATAATATAAAGATTATAAGATTGACCAGACTTCTAATGGTCATGTGACTCTCTAACACGTCTTTTTTAGTGAATATAACTTGGATAATACAAGATGCCAAATTTGTTAACTAACCTTTGTTTATGTTTCTTAAAGACAAAACTTTTGAATATTAATCAAGTCTTAAGTTTCTTGTGGGAGAGGAGGAGACAGGTGGAGACAGTAAATGAACTTGGAATGACGTTTTTTGAAAGACACCTATTTTCTTGACCTTGAGGTGAGGATTTCCCAAAACTATCTCTTCCACAAAACTTCAACCCTTTTCTTGCCTTCCGTTTCATTTTACTTCTCAACGACGTGTATACGTTTTTAAATATTAGATCTGATTAGAATCACATAAAAAAATATGATCAATTCAGAAGATATATTCCTGTTGTATTGGATTTTAATGTAATACATAGAAAACAATTTATGTTTGGATATCCCCCTTTTATATTGTATTCAAATGTAACATGTGTTTGAGTTATTTAAATTTAAATAATCATTCTAACGTATATTTGTGAGACAGAGAATACGTGATATGATTAATAAAAATAGATTGAAAAAGTTAATAGATAAATAATATAACGAGTAGATGTACGTCTCATCATTAGCGGATACATTTTTGTTTAGATTTTTTATGCCTAGAATCCCTTAAGGTGTATTTGACACATTATTTCACATCTAAAAAAAATGTATTTCACTTCAAATCAAACTCCATTTTTACACTTTTTTGAAATCCCTACTGAATTTTTCTCTTCCAAACATTCATTTGTTTTAGATTTTTTTTTAAAAATGGATTGTTTTATTTCAAAGCGTTGTACCAAACTAGATCAAGCCTAATTTTATTAGCACCATGAATGTCCTCTGTTTTGTAGCAGGATAATTTTATTTAATTATTTTTATGAGTAGAGACTAATAAAAGACTTTTAAAACAGAACGGTGCGCATATTATAAGCTTTTATGTGGAATCCTGTCAGATGCCAGTTTTTGATATTTACTTTGATAAATTGCTATAAATATTATATAGAGATTGGCAAGTTACTGGATTTTTTTTTGTTGTTTAAAAGTTTTAACTAATAATAAAAAAAGAAGATTAATTCATATTAGATAATAAAGGGGTGTTTGATGTTTGAGTTTGAGTTAAGATTTTTAAGTTTTAATAGTAATTTTTATTGATTTTTTCAAAAAAAAACAAAAAACTTAAAAAAAAAATAACAATTAAGTTAAAAAATTTAGATTTGAATTTATTCCCCAAACTAACCCTTATAATATAAAAATTTTTATAAAAAAAGTAATAATTTCCGTAGTGTGAATTTATCTGTAATTTCTTGAAGGTAATTTATGTAATATTTGCTGCGTGTCGGGTATGGACTTTTGTGGTTCATAGCTGTTGCGTTCTCCACGGTTGCTGAGAATAATAGACAGAAAAATCTTTCAAGTAAAAAAAAAGTTAAAAAAATGAATAACTAAAAAACAAAACAGAACAAAACGAAAAGAAAGATAACACGGTTGTACCATCTCCTTTGTTCGTCTCTTTGTTTCAATACTTGCGAGACATGAAAAGGTCAAAGAAGTTGATTGTTATTTCATTTTCCGGTGTTTTCTTTTCTTTTCTTTCCTTTTTAGTCTGTTTTTTTTCCCCTCAACTGAATTAAATTAAGCCAGACAGCTCCAGCGGTTTCTTATTTGTTTGGAGGTACTTTTCTTTCTTGTTCAATCCAGGATTCTCCAATCACTTTTGATTTTCTTCTCTGATTATTTTCCATTTGTCTGGTGAGAAAATTGAAGGGCTTGTCATAAATAATCTGTTTTTCAACATTTTCGTCCTGTAGTTTAGAAATCCAAAATACCCACTTGATTTTTCTCTCCATTTTTTTCATCTCTTTTCTTAGAAATCCAATCCATGAAAGTTTTTTTCATGGGTCTAAGCGAACTGGGCAAGTCTTATTTGCTCCAATAAGTTCCGGGGCAATCCATTTGATGAGTTATTCTGATGCTAAAAGTGTGAATTTTGGGTTGGTTTTAGTTTTTTCATTTTGTGATTATATCTGCGCATGCTTTGCAGATTGAAATAAGCTTTTGAATTAGCTCAAGTTAGCATGAATGAAAGCTACAGCAATGCAAGTGCGAGCTCTACCTCGAGTTTAGCTAGCTCCCATGATGATACAGAGGATGATCAAACCATTGCAAGTATCTTAGCAGAAGAAGAAGAAGCGGTCAAAGCCGATCGCAGGCTCGGGAAGAGACTTTCCCATTTGGATTCGATTCCAGTATGTTTCTTGTTGTGTTCATAATTTTCATTCTCTTTTGTTTAAATGGCATAGAACGCTTGCATATGGTTCTGTTTATATGGATAAAATCTCTTACTAGTAGACGAACAGGCAGGGAATGAAACACGATTTCATTTTAAGATTCAAACTGGCCAAATCTTAGGCATGTAGTGGGATTTGAAGATTATTTGTGAATATCATTATGAAGACCAACTTTTTATAGACTACAATCAAATATTTTGTGCAAGCGAATCAAATTCAGTTTGAGAACAATGAATATTGGAGTTCTTCGAGGGAGAGTTCTGTTAAGAGGTAAAGGCTGTAATGTTCACCTTGTGGCTAAACCATGTGGGAATTATGTCGGTATCTTAGGTTGTGCTTGGTAAGAGGGAAAGAAAATAGGAAGGAAAGAAAGGTATATAACCTGGATGAGGAAAGTGGAGAAAAAGGAGAGGACCTTTTTCTTGTTGTGTTTGTTATGGACTCCCTCTTCGAGTCCTTCAATTGTTGGAAGGATCAAAATTGGAGTCCTATGGAGGATGTTGAATCCCTTGCCCAATCCATTCCCTCCTCTAGTCTCTCCTCCTATCAAACAATAGTAAGTCTTGAAATTCATCCACCAATCCTCTCATTTTTGTCCCTCTAACTTTTCCCTCCTACCAAAAAAGGCCTTGGGGTACGTATTCAAAATGATAGGCAGTTCCAAATTAGCAAGTAGGTGACGTTTTTTTTTTTGTTTTTTTTTTGGCTCGAGGCAAGTACTCAAGACTAGTTCATGTTTTTGGTGCAGAAGCACTGTTTTTGCTGACTGAAAATTTTAGGATATGAGACCTTATTGTGGGTAAAGCATTATACAAATGCCTTCTATGTGCTCTATTGTGGTGAAAAATGCTGTTATATCCTTACAAGCATGCTATATTGATAAGCAATCCGTGCTCTGAGCAGAATACTGTGATTCCCGTTTACAGTTCATAATAATCAACCTAAGATTGACGTTTTGCTCCTTCAGTGCATCTCGTCACAGAATTTCATTTTGTTAGTTTTCTGAACCTTGAAGAGGCACTTATGGTATGCCTTCTAATATATTATTTTTGGGATACTTTATGCAGTATGAAATGGGAAATCTCATTGTAATTTAGATGCTCAGGCCTCAATAAGTGAAACCCTAATAAGATTCAGCTTTTCCTAAGAATGTGATACCTATAACTATCATGTCTGTGATTAGAGCGTCATCAAATTTTCTCAAATCCAATTAACATGCTGGCGTGTGTTTGTGAGAATCTCCGTTGTATTTAGTACCCTCTAAAGATGCGTTAGAAATTCTTTACTTAATTGTCTTTCTGTTAATTGAGTAAGTCATACGTATGCTGGATATCTAAGTTCTCATCAACCACTGTTTGCAGCATACCCCCCGGGTTAATGGCGAGATACCCGATGTTAATGATGCTACCTTAGACCATGAGCGTCTGGCAGAAAGGTTATTTTCTTATAACCAAGTAGCCAATTTCCTTGCATTTTTCAGATGAATTCTTCACTTTTTGTTGTATACATTTTATGTTTAAGTTGCATAGGTTTCTTTTAAATATTGAAATGGAACTCTGCAGTTCATGTATTGCTACTTTTGTTAATCAGCAACACATTTAGGTATTAGTACAATTTAAATTATATTTCTTTGTGATAAGAATAGCCTTTTGTGTAGGTTGGCCACTTATGATTTAGCTGAATTGCAAATTGAAGGTGATGGAAATTGCCAGGTTTGACTCGGAAAAAATAATAACTTGCCTAGCATTTGTATTTATTTTCATGTTTTTTGGCTCTATCTTTATCTACACACAGACACTACAGGCAGATGCACACGCACACACACCCACACCCACACACACCCACACACACACACACGCACTGATAAATGCTTCTGTTTCCTTTTCTGATGGAATAAGGCAGAATCCCGTCTATTAACTTATGCTTGGGAATTGTTGTTGGTTATACCTTTTGTTTTCTTTTCGCGGGTATAATTAATATATATACATATTTTTTATTTTTTTTAATTTTTTATAAAAAACTTCTGGCAGTTTCGAGCATTAGCAGATCAACTGTTTCGCAGTCCCGATTACCACAAGCATGTCAGAAAGCAAGTTGTAAAGCAGGTCTGTAAATGTATTATAAGATGTTTGCTGTCTTGAGATGTTCCCCCCTCCTTGATCATTTCCATGCTTAATTCAAGTGGAAAAACGTTTTTCAAAAAAGCACTAGACAAATTTCAATAACACGGCGTAGATTTTTATGCCTCCTTCTAGGAAGTGGAAAGGGAAAGGTGTTGGAAAGGAAAGAACGGAAATAAGATGAGGTGTTTGTTAACCCATTAGGAAGTGGAAATGGAAATAATCAAATTCCCTTTAGTGTTAACTAACTTTAGTAATACGAATGCTAAAAACTTTAGCTATAGGAATCCTTATAGATTTAACTTTACCCTGATTGTATATTCTCCTCACTTTTATGTGTTCCTTTCTTCTTTCGCTTGAACTTTTGTTATTCCTTTTTTCAGCTGAAGCACCATCGGAAATTATATGAAAGTTATGTCCCAATGAAGTACAGAAGCTACTTGAGGAAGTTGAAAAAGTAAAACATTGTCATTGATATTGTGGAATTTATTTTGTCATGTGTAGTTTAATACTTTTTTTTCCCCTCTCGTTTTACAAAAGTTTAATAAATTTTGTACCAAATATTGTTTGCTGCTAGAGCTGGGGAGTGGGGAGATCATGTTACCCTGCAGGCAGCTGCTGACCGAGTAAGTTCACATCCATAAATGTAAAGAAATAAAATATGTTCGAGTAAAATTAACATCACCAAAGTGTGTGTATGTCGTTTTCTCTATGGCCTCTTTCTATTGTCTGATGCAAAGTCGTATCTTAAATATAAAACACTTTGTTTGTCCATATATTCATTTTCTCAGTGTTTTAGCATCCCACTTATTTAATACCGTCAGAATTGATTGTTTTCTAACCATAATATCTCTTTATTTGCAGTTTGAAGCCAAAATTTGTTTAGTTACCTCTTTTCGAGACACTTGCTATATTGAGATCCTTCCCAAAGATAAGAATCCTGCCCGTGGTATGCGTCGTTTCAATACTAATTGTTGTACAATGCCATAATTATTATTATTATTGTTATTTTTATTGTCAGTGACCCATAATTAGTTATTTCAAGTTGACCAATTTTAATCCTTCTTCTTGTCTAATATACCATTACTTCTTTTTCTTCCAAAACAAATATCGTTTCACATACAGTTGTCAGTTAATATTAACCATAAAGTAGGTTTTGTTTGTTACATGCATTCGAGAATCTCATGGGTGGAAGTTGTTCAGTATGAACTTACATGAACTTTACAATTATTTTAAGAACAAATTATAATGATTTGAATATAAATGGAGAGTTGAACTCTTTAAAACCAACAATCGACTGCAGTAGCCATCGGATTAGCATTTCGGTGGCGATGTAAACTGTTTCTCTTATGTAAATCTTTAGTAGGCCACCATGTAGTTTGTCTATATCAGTGCAATTTAGCATCTGTTGTGTCATAGTTTACAAGAAAAAAGTGGGTTAAAACTCCGGTAGATTTTGGAATTTTTCAATGTACTCGTCAATGTGATCAGCTGGTCAGCACTTTCTGTAGTGTTTCATATATGAAACCTCAGTTTCTTGATTTAATACTTGGATTATGGCTTACCCTTTACTGTTTTTCAGAGGTTTGGCTGAGCTTTTGGAGCGAAGTGCACTACAACTCATTGTATGCAACTGGAGGTAATGTTATCAACTCCATGCGTTTACTCACATTTCTTGTTCACTTTACTACTATCAAAAAAGTTGCGGGCTTCATTTGGGGCAGCCTCCGCAAGAGATACAATGGTTCCCACGGAGGTGGTTTCCAATGCTGAGAACCACCTTGTATCTTCTTGCTGAGCGTACCCCATGCGGAGTCTAATAGAATCGCTCTATTACTAATTTTTGTCTGCATGCATGCTGTTAGAGAAATAAGCTTTGATTCTTGTACTTGATCCATCTCACAGATGTTCCGACCAGAGCTCCCAGAAAGAAGCATTGGTTATTCTAGACTATGTTACCTGGTGACGAGTTTAGTTTGTGCCACACAGTTACAGTTTCTCTTTTGTACAACTATAAGCCTCTATTGTAATGGGCATTGTAACTCTTCTGTAAATAAGATGAAGACCATGTCTTTCGGTTAACTTTTAACGCCGATCCGTCCTAGAGGGAGTTTGAACTCACTGCTATGTATAGAGATATTTGCCTTTTCAGTTTACCCCATCCGCCTTTTCTTTTTCCAGAGATATTCATGTAGGATGTTACGATACATACAACATTATACAAAAATTTCTTACCATGTTTCAAATGACTGCCACATTGGCCTTTGGGAATTAGTTTTGATTTCATTTGCTTCTTGTTCCCTTTAGATGTTGATGTTTGCTAAAACTATTGTTGTTGAGTTGAAGACGACGGGCGGTTGGCATTTCGGAGATTTGGTGACTAAATAGGGCTTCGCTACCTACTATAACTCAAAATGAAAAGGGGATCTTGATACAATTTTCCGAAGATAACAGAAGTTGTTGAAAGGAATGGCTGAATCCAACTAAAGCCTCAAGTAAATCTCATTGTATCACTGGTTACTCATTGAGTGGTGAGACTTTTCGTCAAACTCTTGGATTTGAGTCAGTTCTACTGTAGTGGGCGAGATATATGGGTAATCCAAGGGTGGATATGAGCAGGTGGGTGTCATTCCTTCCAACCTTTTTTCTTTGTCAAGAAAAAGTGAAGTTCATTGTGTACAGATCGGCGAGATATATGGGTAATCCAAGGGTGGAATTGAGTAGGTGGGTGTCATTCCTTCCAACCTTTTTTCTTTGTCAAGAAAAAGTGAAGTTCAGTGTACAGATCATCACAAACCTTGGGAGAGGACCTTTCTCGATTACGAGAAAATTATGCACAAATCAATCAATAGAACGCCTATTTTTTTATAGAATAGATACATAGGTGTTTGGCATCCGTCTTGATCTTTTCATGACTTAACAAGTTGTCACGTAATTTTTTAAAAATTACATCAAGAATTAAGGAAAAAAAAATGTTAGAGAGTTCCTCTGATCAATGTGGATCGTTGAAATTTGAACATAATGGATTACGTATATGTCATAAATTCATTAAAAGACGAAAGTTAAAATTTTGAATGATGATAAAAGTACATCATGTCACGTAAATGAATGATTGGACTCGGGTAATTTATAGGAATGTCTTTAAAAAATATATATATATATTTCTGAATTATTAATATTAATTTTTTGTTTTGAAGTAATATATTTCTGAGTTATTGTCTCAGTCAAAAATCAAAAATTAACATTATTAAAAAAAAATTAACATTAAAAGAAGGCAAAAATATAAATATGTCTATTTGAAGGGCTGTTTTCGTAATTTTGAAGGCCCAACAAAACTTTCAAAGCCTAGTCCAGTAGTGAGCCAAGCCCAAATATTTCCCAACGAGAACCTGACAACGTGAGCACAACACGGCAAAGCGTCTCAATTGCCACCACGTGTACCTTCTGCCAGATGTATCTCCACCATTGGACAACTCCACATTTTATTTCCCACGTCAGCGTTCCAAAGTCCCCCAGTTCCCACGCATAAGAAAACCCAGTATTTTCTCGAGCATGTGGTGAGTTTCCGAGAAAAGTTTCTCTCTGTCTTCTTTTTCCTTTTCCCTCTCATTACGTTTCACGTCAACCCAATAAACACCAACAACACAATTCTCTCTTCATTCACGCACATTCGGAGAATGCGATCTGCTCCTCATCACTGGTCACTCTCTCTCTCTCTCTCTCTAGAATCTGTATGAAAATAAGCAGCTCAAACTGCTTCCATAATTACGTCAAGATCGAGTTTTGAATTTTTTTTTTTTTTTGCAAGCTTTGAATCAATGTTAATGTCTTTCAGAGCTCTGTTTTCTTGTTTTTGTGATTCATAAATTGAATAATTACGGAAACTCTGGAATTCATCTTCTATGAAATAGCCTTCGGAACTCTAATTAGCGGAAATTCATGTTTTTTTTTTTTTTTTTTTTTTGGTGCATTACAGAGGAATTGTGAAGTCCTAGGGCTTGATAAAGCAGTTTTAGGATGGCTTCGATGTTGTTCAAACTAGGTTTGTTGGTTTGCGTTTTTTGCCTTGTTGTGTCTCCCTCGCAATCCGCGGTTTTGAGCATAGATCTAGGTTCGGAATGGCTGAAAGTTGCGGTGGTGAACCTAAAACCCGGGCAGAGCCCGATTTCGATAGCGATCAATGAAATGTCGAAGCGCAAGTCTCCGGCCATTGTTGCATTCCAGTCCGGTGACCGCCTTCTTGGTGAAGAAGCTGCCGGACTGGTGGCGCGGTATCCGGATAAAGTCTATTCCCAATTGAGGGACTTGCTTGGGAAACCATTTAGTTACACCAAGAAATTTTTAGATTCATCCTACTTGCCGTTTGATATTAAAGAAGATTCGAGGGGAGTTGCGAATTTCACGATTGATGATAAAGTGGGTGATTATTCCGTCGAGGAATTGTTGGCAATGGTTTTCGGTTATGCTGCTAATTTAGCAGAGTCTCACACGAAAGTTCCTGTTAAGGATGCTGTTATTGCGGTGCCGCCGTATTTTGGCCAAGCAGAGCGAAAGGGGTTGCTTCAGGCTGCACAGTTGGCTGGGATTAATGTGCTTTCATTGATAAATGAGCATTCTGGTGCGGCATTGCAGTATGGGATTGACAAAGATTTCTCAAATGAGTCAAGGCATGTTATTTTCTATGATATGGGCTCGAGCAGTACTTATGCAGCACTTGTTTATTTCTCGGCATACAAGACCAAGGAGTTTGGGAAAACTGTGTCTGTCAATCAGTTTCAGGTAAACTTCTACATAACTTTTCTCTGTCCTGCTGTCATTATTACCGAGTTTCTATCATCGTACTATTTGCGTGCTGGATGGAAAAAGAGCTAAAAAAGCATTCCCGAGCAAGTCCTTTGTGTTTTTCGTAACCATGACTTCATTCGTATGAATGGAAAGGAAATTAAGTATAGCCATTTCGTTTCTTGGAGCTACATAGTTCATAAGTGAGAGTTGATCTTGCATACACAGTTATAGGCAAGATAACATTGGTCAGTAAAGAGTTTGCCTTTTATGGATTATTTTGTTAATTAATATTCCTTAGATTCTGTTTCTTGGTGTTAATGGAAAACCATTCTTTAGTTTTAAGCTTTCTTGTAGCTTCCATTTTGGTCTTCATACTTGGCACTTGGCAATTCGAGTACTAGCAATAAGACCACTTAACACCCTTTTTTTTAATTCATATTTAGTTATATTTTTCATTTTCAAGTTTTGTGCTCCTCCCCACCCCACAAATTTTCTCTCTTTCAATAGTGCCCCTCTCAATTTGATTCTAAAGAGAGAGAACAGACGTGAATCTAATAGTATTTAAGGAAAAAAAAAAATCTAGGAATTATGTACTTTTTACAGAGGCTCATTGTTGTGGTACTTTTAACATGATACTAAGCTCATAAGTTAACATACGAAAAGTGCAGGTCAAGGATGTCAGATGGAATCCAGAACTTGGGGGTCAAGATATGGAGTTAAGATTGGTTGAGCACTTTGCAGATGAGTTCAATAAGCAAGTTGGGAATGGGGTTGATGTGAGGAAGTCTCCCAAGGCAATGGCTAAACTGAAGAAACAAGTCAAACGAACAAAGGAAATTCTAAGTGCTAATACGATGGCACCAATCTCAGTTGAATCACTTCTTGATGACCGTGACTTCAGGTTTGAAATTTTAGCATCATCTACAATTCATTTATTTATTTATTTTTGAACTCATTGCTTACGGTCACTAGTTTCTAAATAGCTGTCATAATGAACACAATGAGAAGAGAGATAATGTCCTAACAATATGTAGATTTATATTAATCTTTATCCCACAATGTGAAGAATTCAGGTTGTAAACAAAGTGTCACTATTATGATGTGAAAAAATGCCTGGAGTATCATAATTTTGTGTTCCTAACGCATGCACATCTGTTCCTTATTAGTATGGTTAACTGATTTCAGTATGTGCATGTGTGTGTGTGTGTGAGATTTTTTGTTTTAAGTTTAATATTTGTTATGGTGAATGAATCTTCATCAGTTTTTGGTGAAGGTAATAAACTGAAAATGATCCTTATTCTCATCTGAGATTTACATTTTTCTAGGAGCACCATATCCCGTGAGAAGTTTGAAGAGCTCTGTGGAGATCTTTGGGAACAATCTCTTATCCCTTTGAAAGAAGTTCTTGAGCGTTCTAACTTAACCATTGATGAGATTTATGCAGTCGAGTTGATAGGAGGTGCTACGAGAGTGCCAAAGTTGCAGGTAGTTTGTCTTATATCTCTTTCATATATCTATATGACTCAGAAACTACTTTCACGTGTCAATAACAAAATGCAGAAATTATTTTTCATGCTATAAACATACTATCAATTCGGTGTAAATGACAGTTTTTCAAGTAGGTAAAAACATGTACGAGGCAGAATACTGTTATCTGTTGGATTGAAGAAGAATGTCTATTACCCGTAAGATTTAAAAAGTTTGATCCTAGAATTCTTTGCTTCTATTGTGACAGGCTAAGCTTCAGGAATTTCTTGGAAGGAAAGAGTTGGATAAACATCTTGATGCTGATGAAGCTATAGTTCTAGGTGCAGCACTACATGCTGCAAATTTAAGTGATGGAATCAAATTGAACCGCAAGCTTGGTATGATTGATGGTTCTCCCTATGAGTTCGTAGTGGAATTAGATGGCCCTGAGCTTTTGAAAGATGAAAGCACTAGACAATTACTTGTACCGAGAATGAAAAAATTACCCAGCAAGGTAATAAATGGAATCCTTTAGCTGTGCTGTTGCAATTTTGTTTTAACTACATGATTATCAACTAATCATGTATTTCTTTGTTCATATGATAGATGTTCCGATCCATTATTCATAACAAAGATTTTGAAGTTTCATTGGCTTATGGGAGCGAAGATATTCTACCTCCTGGTGTAACATCTCCTATATTTGCTCAGTATGCTGTGTCTGGTTTGGCAGATACTAGCGAGAAGTAAGATTATATGTTTTCCATGTCTTTTGTGGGTGTGAATTCTACTTCAATCCTATAAAAAATTGTAACTTTATTGTCTTATAAACATAGGATTTACTCTAATATTGTTTTGAGTTTTTGTATGCGCTATTTCATTTAGGTATGCATCTCGGAATTTGTCATCCCCTATCAAGGCAAATCTGCACTTCTCTCTGAGTAGAAGTGGAGTTCTCTCCTTGGATCGGGCAGACGCTGTAATTGAAATAACTGAATGGGTAGAGGTTCCGAAAAAGAATCTGACAGTTGAGAACTCAACTACCACTATCCCCAACATAACTCTTGAAGTTGGTGCTACGAACACTTCAGAAGAAAGCAACGCCAATTTGCATGTTGAAGATGCTGGAACTAGTAACTCAACTGATTCTAGTGCAGAAGACCAGAATGCCACAGAACCTGTTACTGAACGAAAGCTAAAGAAAAGAACCTTCAGAATTCCATTGAAGGTATAAAATGTTTATGTTCTACCTCTGAAAGACAATTGAAGCTTTTATCATTCCTGAAATTTGTTACCTAGTCTTAATTTTTGGTAGCTATGATTTTTCCTCTTTTGTTGACTATACTTTCATGACATGTAGATTGTTGAAAAGACCGTGGGGCCTGCTATGTCTCTTTCAAAAGAATCTCTTGCTGAAGCCAAACATAAGTTGGAAGCATTAGACAAAAAGGATGCAGAGCGAAGAAAAACTGCAGAGTTGAAAAATAATTTGGAAGGATACATATACAATACTAAAGAAAAGGTAGGAGTTCTGAAAGTACTTAAGCTTTCGATGTCACACTTTTACCTATCAGGTTGTCACGCTTTTACAATAACATCCTTCTTGGAGACGTACAAAGGATGTGTTGGTCAATGTTATTGAGTTTGACGTTATTGTTTCTTTAATCATGTATCATGTTTGTTTTTGGTTGAATTGCTTTGATGTCAAATTTTTCGTTGTCTTTATTGTCATAGATAATTTGCTCACCTCTTCATTTTCTAATAGCTCTCTCCCTCTGTGTACCAGCTTGAGACATCTGAGGAGGTTGGAAAGGTTTCAACCAGTGATGAACGGACATCCTTTACTGGAAAGCTTGATGAGGTTAGCCTTTCTTTTGGACAATTAAGGCAGGTTACTTGTAGAGGTGTCACTTGAATTTTTAACTAAAGCATAAAAATTTTCGCAGGTGCAAGAATGGCTATATATGGACGGGGAAGATGCTTCGGCAACAGAGTTTCAGGAACGCCTGGATATGTTAAAAGCTATTGGTGACCCCATTTTCTTCAGGTATATTATTCTCGTTTTGCTGGGAATAGTTTTGTTCAGGATGCCAATTTTTAAGTTAAGACGTCATGATTTTAAATCACTCGAGGATGGGCAAACTTACTAAAGTTGAGGTGGTGAATTTTGGTTGTAGATTGAAAGAGCTTACCGACCGGCCAGCAGCAGTTGAACATGCAAGAAATTACCTGGCTGAGCTGCAACAGGTACTTTGATAACAATTATGGCCACAAGTATCTTGATTCTGCCTGATATTGTATGAATTTACGCATGTTTGTCGTAATGCAGTTTAGGAGAAAAGATGAATGGTAACAAAGAAATTCCATTTATTTATGTGGTTGGTGGAGAGAGAGTAGATATTTTTATATTCTGTATGTTTTTATACCATATATATCTTTGGTGTTAGATTTGAGGCGTCCTTTTTGCTTTGTATGGAATTTTGATCGGTATGTTTGTAGGGAACAATTCAGTGGCTCTAAGTTCTAATATCTTATTCAAGCGAAGGGGGAAAAACAATTTTCTTCATTTAGCGTTCGCTTTATTAATTGGGACAAAAAATAAACTTAGGAATCTAACGGATGTTAAGTCTTTGGTGGCAAGCTCTTTACTAGTGTCATAAGAAAGATCTTCGTTGGAAGTTATTGAGGCCCTAAGTGCAAATTTTTGATTAGTTGAAAAGTGTATGTATAGAAAGCTGAAGAGTTCAGTGGTTGGTAATTATCATGTACATTAAGTTACCCTACCCACACTAATGCTGTGTGTGGCTGATTCGGTTGGTATTGTTTTGCTTCAGTCCAAGTATTTTTTGCTTTCATGCGTGTATTGCAATCACTTCTTCTTTTCCCATCTCTTTCTAGACAATGAGGTTGCATGAGATAAGAATGCATTAAGTCAACGTTTAATACTTGAAGTAAATAAATTTATTGATTTCTATTGTTATTATTTGATACTAATCTGATCCTTGTCTGCAGATTATTCGCAAGTGGGAGACTGAAAAATCATGGCTGCCAAAAGAGAAAATAGATGAGGTGCTAAACTATATTAATCCGAAACAACTCTATGATTTTGTTTTTTCTGAAACAAACTGTGGCTGTATTCTCATGCAAAGCGTAAAAAGTGATTGGTTATCATATATTTGTTGATTAAATTGAAAATTTTTTCAGGTATTGAGTAAAGCTGACAAGTTGAAGAACTGGTTAGCTGAGAAGGAGGCCGAGCAGCAAAAGTGAGTAAATATTAGATCAACTTTTTTTCCCAAGATTTCCTAAAGATAATCTAGTTGTTTGTAATAAATGTAAACAAGTGTTATTGCAGCTTGTTCTTTTCTACGGGACCAGATGTTAGTTTGCTGAACTGAAATTTTATATTTGTTCGTTTCAATTCTTCTAAAGTCATGATATGGTGTGAGACGGAAAGTTTACAATTTTCTTTCTTCTTGAAGGACTCCTGCATCTAGCACGCCGGCATTCACATCTGAAGATGTTTATTTGAAGGTGTTTAATCTGCAAGACAAGGTATATTGAAATTCTTTTTACGCAGTAGGTATATAAGCTTTAGTGTTTGTGACATTCTGGTTCATATATGGTTGGTCTTTTGCATAGGTTGCAAGCGTTAATAGAATTCCAAAGCCAAAGCCTAAAATTCAGAAGCCTGTCAAGAATGAAACGGAGAAAACCGAGAGCAGTGAGGAAAAAACAAAATCTTCAGACGCAACTTCTGAAGAGAGTCAACAATCTCAAAGTAATGAATCAGCGGCAGAATCGAATGTATCGGACAATGAGAATGTTGACACGGAGATGAATGCTCATGATGAGTTATGATATAATTGAACTGACATTTTCGTTTTAGAGTTGAGCATGTGCCTCTCCGACTAGAAGATGTGGATTGGCACTGATAGAGATTGTGGGCGTTATGATGTCACTGTGCTGTAGAAGAAGGTAGAGTTGAGCCTATTTTCGATTAAGGGTCTCTGTCATCCTCTAAGTCATGGTTGGCCCGTGTCCAGAGAATCCAAGGATAGTATTTTACACTTCGATATAAACTGTATCACCAAGGGGAACTATTAGTTTACCATTTCGCCTCCCGAAATTTTGGTAATTATTTATATGTTCTCAATACAATCTGATAGCAAATTTTTTGCAAATGAGACAAGTTTCATTTACTTGGAAAAGCATAGTTTCTTTTTGATCTGAGCCTTATTTCCATTTTATTTCTTATAATTTGAGTCGTCATTGATCATAAAAATCAGGCTCTGCATGACCAAGAATTAATGGCATTTAACGTTATAAATCATTTGAAACGGATACATCACTGGTTCATCATACCCAAAGTTTTCTTTCCCAGAGTGGTCTTTGATTTGCTTTCGTTACCCATTACCGAGTAAACTTATATACATATATATATATGTGTGTATATATATATAGAAAAAAGGGTGGGAGATCAAGCTTGCCGTACAAGGACTACTATTTCTATGGAAACAAGTAATTCCTTCACAATAATAGTAGTTAGAACCCGGAGAAGTTTTATCCAATCTTTAAGTGATGCATGATCCGATATGATCGATCATGGTAATGTCCGAGGCTGCTGATTTTAACGAAGTTGAAGCATCGGTTACAGAAGTCGGTTGTGTCTTTGAATATACCCACTTGCCCATCAGAAAGTGTGGATCCCAATTTCAGAGTGATTCCTCCAAATTTGCTGCCGACCTGTTCATCAGAAGGAAATCATGTTCAATTTATATGTATGTGTGTATGTATAATACATAAATGTCAAACTGAATTTCCTGATAATCACTTTGGTTATATGCTAATAGATTGACCACTAACACTGGGCAACCCAAGAAGAATACAGATTTCAACCGTCATTATAATATGACATCTGCATTAACAGTGACAAACTGACATTTTTACAATATGGAATAGGGCAACTCGGATAAAAACTGTTTACTATGTGTATAACTTAATCAAGGCATGGAGGATAAAAGTAAATAGAAGAGGTGGTGCCAGTGCATATGCGATTTAGATCCCTACTTTATGCTGATATTTTTCCCCCTTGAAAGGCAAATTAACTGGGGCTGGATGAAGATATGATGATTGTGAAATTACCGAGAGAT
Source organism: Ficus hispida (assembly GCA_025413025.1). Lineage (NCBI taxonomy): Eukaryota > Viridiplantae > Streptophyta > Magnoliopsida > Rosales > Moraceae > Ficus > Ficus hispida. The sequence goes on along the minus strand of CM046365.1, from coordinate 15,589,055 downwards.
AGTAAGAACTTGTGACATTGACCTAATATGCGAGTTGGATAACAAGAACTCCGCAAGAAACAACAATGGAACAAACAAAACAATTGTCTAGAATTTTCTCAAGAAACGAGACAATCCATATCTCTAGGTACAGCCTTTTTTGAAGTTTAGATGCCCGGTCATACCTCCATTTGTCTAGGTAATGATTCAAGATAGACTAAACCTGATTGACATAACTAATTTAACAATAGTGGAATTCAAAAATTGTCAATGAAATTGCCACTTTTACATGTGTAAATCAAAACCAACAAACGGTCACAGCTACATAGTGTTGTCAGGAATGCCAGTGAACAATAACAAAGTTCAAGCTTCTAAATGTTAAGTTGCAAATATAAGAAGTATCATAATTGAGAATTCAAAAAGTTGAACACAGACCTCTTTTGTTGTAACATAATTAAGAGTAAATTAGTCTCTTTATATTTTATAGTTAGCCTATATAAACCTCTTTTGTTGTATTATTTTGATTCACGAATTGTAATAAGAAACCCTAACTTTCTCTTGTTCTCAAATTAATTCTTGGTTTTCTACATGGTATCAGAGCCACCATTTTATGGATTTTGTTAATCTTGTTGAAGAACGTTTATTTTCTGTAAAAGCTTTCGTGGATCAAACTCCGTGCTGATTTTCATTGGGGCCTGCACAATCGTTTGTACAAGTTCGTACACCGCCGTCATTACCCTCGTCTATATATACAAGTCCGTACACCGTATAGTGCATCGCCCATCCTTACAACAGTACATAGTCTACACATTGTGGCATTTTTTTTCCTTGATCATCCGTACAGTCACTCTATACTTCTATTCACTTGCTTCCTCACGTCTTGATTATTTATTGATTGATTTCACATCATAGTATTGTTCTTTCTTATTTGGTGATTATTAGTTGGTTTTATTTATTTTCTTGTCATGGTTAGACATAAAGATGATTCTCTTCAGTCAATCAGTGTGCAATTCGATGAAAAACTTTATTCGTATTGGTCACAACCTCCTACTTTGTCAAAATTTGGTCATCAACAGTGGAAATACAGACCATCTCAACCAAATACTGTAGTGGCTACACCATCATTTGATCCATTCATGTTCGAGCTATTTCATAAATTTCTTTCCACATAGTCACAAGCTCTGTCTGCCTTCTCTTATATAGGATTGTCATCCTTTAGGCCTTTAAGAATATATTTCTCTTTGTATGTCTTAGATTATGGAGCTTTTCATCATTTGTCACTTGATCAATCATCATTTGTTTTTTTATCTCCCAATTTATGTGTCAGTTATGACTGCTGATGATACTCTTATGCCATTAGTAGGAGTTGGTTCAATTGTCACACCTTATATGTCTCTTCCTAATATTTATTACATTCCTAATCTTACTTTAAATCTTGTTTGTGTTAGTCAATTGTGTGAGTTAGGATACTTAGTCTCTTTTTTTTCTTCCACTTATTATGTTCAGGATCCGCAATCTCAAAAGCTAATTGGGATAGGCCAGAGACAAGGGGGACTTTATGTTTTGGTTGAGATCAAAGTATTAGAAGTTGCAGCTTCTAGTGTGGAATTGTCATCTTTTCATCTGAGTCGTTTGTCTTCTGATTTTTATTTATGGCATTTTCATCTTGGTCATGTTTCAGGATCTCATTTGCAGTTTTTAGCTTCAATATGAGCATTAGAAAATTTTAAAAATTTATGATATTTCTGATTGTAGTGGTTGCAAATTAATAAAATTTTCAGCCTTACCATTTTATAAAAGTATTCCTTTTTTTTTTCTTGCACCATTTGATCTCGTTCTTTCTGATGAGTGGGGATATTCTCCTATGCTCACAAAAAAGGGTCACAATCTTATATTTAGTTTATTAATGACTGCATTCGATATTGTTAGGTTTATCTTAAGTAGCGTCGTTATGATTTCTTTAGTATTTTCAATACTTTCCGAGCTCTTATAAAAACTCAACATTTGGCTGTCATAAAGTGTTTTTGTTGTGATTTGGGAGGAAAATATACTCTTAATGATTTTTCTAATTTGTTTGCTTCTAATAGAATAGTTCACCAAACTTCTCACACAGATATTCTCAAACAAAATGGTGCTGCCGAAAGGAAACATCAGCATGTTGTTGAAACTGCTCATTCTCTTTTATTGTCTGCCTATATTCCTATTGAATTTTGGGAAGAAGCAATTCTTACTGTTGCTCATTAGATTAATAGGATTCCAACCTCACACAATTCAGATCTGTCACTATTTGAAAAATTGTATGAATATGCTTCTGATTATTCCTCTTTGCATTTTTTTGGTTCCACCTATTTTATCTTTTGTTCTCATGCGGAGCGTAGTAAATTATCATCACGGTCTATTATGTGCGTCTTTCTGGGTTATGGAGTAGGTCAAAAAGGATATCGTTGTCTTGACTAGTCAAAAATTATGTCTATTTTCATGTTGTGTTTCTTGAACATATACCATTCTTTTCTATTCTTGCTAGTTCTCATAATATGATCAATTTTAATCTTATACATATTGATCCTTTCACTCTTGATATTGACACAATCCCACCAACTGTTTCACAAACACCTACTCCAGTTTCAAATAATATTTCTTGTAGAGTTTCCACTGGTAGCTTAGCAGATTCTGGTAATCTGGTTCTTGATACTACTATTGCTCCCTTTCCTCCTACAGTTGCCTAATTACCTTTTGAGACAACGACTCCTCCTCCTCTTTGTCATTGTAGCATTCTCGTAAGTCTACTACTCTATTGGATTTTGCTTACTCTTGTTATTCTAGCTCTTTCACTTCTTTTTAAGCTTTTATTCATTGTATTTATAAGCTATTGTCCTATAGAGAGGCTGTTTGTGATCCACTTTGGCAAGATGTTATGGCTGAGGAATTTACTATTTTGCATCAGACACATATGTGGGACTTAGTATATTTACCTCCAAGTAAACAAGCAATTGGTTCTTATTGGGTCTATAAAATCAAAACCAAGTCTGATGAAACTATTGAAAGATACAAAGCTCGACTTGTTGCTAAAGGTTACTCTCAGGAGTATGGTATGGATCATGAGGAGACTTTCCCTCCAGTTACAAAAATGACTACTTTTCGCACTCTCATTGCAGTTGCCTCTGTTCATCAATTGCATATATCTCAGATGGATGTTAAAAAATACCTTTTTGAATGGTGATCTTTATGAAGAAGTTTATATGATACCTATTTCTGGTGTTTTTCATTAACATGGTAAAGTCTACTGGCTTAAAAGAGCCCTTTATGGTCTCAAACAAACTCCCTAAGCTTGGTTTGAGAAGTTCTCTATGGTGATTACTTGGCTTGGCTTTCACTCTAGTCATCATGATTTAGCTTTGTTTGTCAGATGTATTGGTGCGGATCGTGTTCTACTTTATTTATATGTCAATAATATGACTATTGTTGGTGATCATGATATTGATAGGATTGCAGTACTGAAGATTGAGTTACTTTGTTATTTTGCCATAAAGGATCCGGGCTCACTATGTTATTTTTTAGGCATTGAGGTCGCCTCTTCTCTAAAAGGATATCTTTTCTCCCAATCAAAATATATAGTTGATATATTTAAGCGTGCACGTCCTACTGATAATAAGATTGTTGACCTCTTGAGACTAATGCTTGGTACTCTCCTTTTGATGGTCCTCATTTGCTGGATCCTAGTTTATACCATACTATTGTCGGTAGTTTTGTTTATCTCACTATTACTCGATCAGATATTGTACATGCAGTTCATCTAATTAGCTAATTTATCACTGCACCTACTACAATTCATTGGGCTATTGTTCTTTGCATTTTGAGGTATCTTTGGGACACTCAGTTTCGGAGTCTTTTACTTCCATTTACTTCATCCTTAGAGCTGCGTGCTTACTCTGATGTTGATTGGGCTAGTAATCCGACAAAATCGCAAGTCCATCACTGCTTTCTATATGGGCAACTCTCTTATTTCTTGGAAGAGTAAAAAGCCAGACATTGTTTCTCCATCCTCCATCGAAGCAAAATATCATGACATGGTGTGGACTACTTTTGAGATAGTTTGGTTACATTTATTACTTGAAGATGTAGGTGTTTTTCTTCACTGACCTACTCTATTATATTATGATAGTGAGAGTGCTATTCAAATTACTTGTAATTCAGTATTTCATGAGCGAACCAAACATATTGAGATTGATTGTCATGTCACTCGACATCACTATCAACTGGCATCATCCCATTCCCTTACATTTCTTCTTCTATACAGATTGTTGACATATTTATTAAGGTGATTTCCGCTTTGTGTTTCTGTTTCTTATTTGGTAAACTCCCAATACTACTTGCAACAGTATTATGAGTTTGTGGGGATGTTAGATTATATAGTTTTATATTTATTTATTATTTGTTTCTTATTATTATTAGGTTTCTTTATTTTCAGTAGTTAAAGGTAGATTAATCTTTTTATATTTTCTAATTAGCCTATGCAAATCTCTTTTGATCTATTATTTTGATTTATTATTTGGAATAAGAAATCCTAACTTTCTATTGTTCTCAAATTGCTCCTTGGTTTTCTACATCACCTTCCTTCAGGTAATATATACGCATATATTTTCAATTCTCTCCATGTTTCTGCCTTTTTTTTTTTTTTTTTCCTACTTTGATTCTGAAATTTTTTTTCTTCATTTCGATAGCAGATATAGCTCTTTATGCCAATCACAACCTATTGATTTTTTTCATTAATTTTTTCAAGTTTATTGCTTTTTACTAGCTAGGATTTTGAGCCGGTACCAAAAATTAAACAAAATAATAATAATAATTGACCCAAGAAATTGAATAGAAGAACTAGTTCAATTATTCTGATAGGCTGAGCTGTGGAGTGGTTGAGCTCAAGTAAGGGATGTAACTTCACTCAAGTAAGGAATTTTTTTATTTTATTTTATTTTATTATTGGAAACTGGAATTTGGAAGGTTTTCCTCTGCAATGCAAACTAATCAATAGTTTAATCTGCACCGTATTTTCATCACTGTGGTCTTATCAAGGTCGAAGGGCATTTAATTCGATTGGTAACCAGAGTAATTGGTTGAGCCGGTTAAATTAGAACTTTCAAAAGCTATAAACGACAACGATAGACCATGTCGTAGGAAGTTGACTTCTGTTCTATTTTCATTATTTATTTATTTTTTATTTTCTAGTTTATGACGGGAGGTGAGGCTTTTGTTGTATTGAAAATAACTGGGCTCATTCGTCTGTATATCTATTACAGGACAGTGCCTTTCGTTCTTGTTTCTCGTCCAGCCACACAGTGGATCCTTAGTCAGACGGGTGATATTTTTAAATAAAAAATTAATTTTTAAAAAATAAAAAAATAATAAAAAAATTAGTTTTTTAGTTTCTGTTTTGTTTATTTTAGTTTGTTTTGTCTATTCTACATGTATCTTAAACTCGTCACGTGACATGTTTTTGCGGGTGAATTTTAACTGGTATATTAAAAAGGAAAAACAAAAAACCCAAAACCAAAACAAATTAAAACCAAAAAAAAAAAAAAAAACTTAGGCGGTACCTTCACGAAGACCAATCACTACAAATAACACGCGTGCAATTTAATTGTACCTTGGAAAATTATTAAACACCTAGGATGAGAGATAAAATATGATTTGATTGTCGTAATTAATTATTTATATTAATTTTTCAAGCTATACAAACATTGTGTTTTCATCTTGGTTAGAATAGGTCACATTGGATGTCAGTTTTGATAAATTCACACAAATAATTGGAACATTTTATGGATCCACTTGGATATAGAATCTGCCAAGACATAAGAGAAACAGTGAAAAAGTAAGTCTGTAATCCAAAAAAAAAAAAAAAACTCTATTTATCCCTGCCTCGGATGTTACTACTGGACTGTTGCACTCTCTAAGCTGATCTCAATGATGAATTCTCATATTGAAGCAAGAAAGTAACATTATTGATACAATTTGTTACAAATTTATGCATTAAAGTTACAAAGTCATCCTGTTGTCCAAACTTTCAATTTAATACTAGTTCTGTCAAATTGGAATTGACGATACAACCCTTTAGAATAGTTCTTTTTACTAGAATTGTCCAGTCATCGTCACTGACAATAGGTTATAACAAGTAATCCATTCCCCCCTTAAGCAAAATAATAATAATAATAATAGAAATGTCTACGGATTTGGGTAACGACATTATCATTGATAACCTACTAAATTATCTTTTGATAAATGGAGCTGAATTGTTGAAAAATATAATATTCTGTAGGTTATCAAACCTAATTTATCAGATTAATCACTGACAACCAAAATTGGAGATGGTTGGCATTCTTTTTTTGAAAATGAATATAACATTATTATACATAATCAAAAGTAAACCATCTAAATAGTCTTTAGTGATCGGAACTCGGGATGACCTACTATTTTGTATTGAAAATAAAAAATAGCTTAATACATTATTAAAATTAATATAGTACTCTTCAACTATCGAAGATTGTGAATTATTAATATTAATTCCTACAATATTTAGTAAATTACTGATGAGAATCTCCTAGATTATCGTTTTTGATATGTGGGAATAATTTCGACAGGAAAATCTTGATCTATGACTTATCCAATTGGAAATTAAAAACTGAAGTCACACAAACTAAGTCAATAATCCAAAAGGGGTTTTTTTTTTTTTTTTTTTGGTGGAAAATCCTTGGAATCACCCAAAAAGGATTTGTGCAAGAACAAGTGTCAACAACCGTATGGGATCAATTTGAGACATTAAAAGTGGTTAAAGCATGTAAAGACTCATTCTTTGCTTCCAACACTCATATTCTGATCTTTGTACTTAGGATATGGGAGACAATACATAATATTCTTTTCTTCGAATAGGCTCATGTTCTTTTCTTTTTACTTTTTACTTTTTTTTTTTTTTCACTTTTCCCTTTTTCTTTTGCTATTTAATTTGAATGTTCAATTGGTAAACAGTCGTTGGTTTTGTCTTTGCACTTTTTTCGTTAATTTGTGATAATCATCCTCTCCATTTCTACACACTCAACGTCACACTGCGTTCATTTCCATACTCGTTCGATTTGATTTTTGAGTCTCCTTGCAGTTTTCGCTTAAAATTTTCTTCTTGCACCAAAAAAAAAAAAAAAAAAAAAGAAAAAAATCCTGTCATTTTAACCTTTTGAGTTTCTCCCAGTTTGTTTGGTGAACTTACAATTTATTTTATTATTTCAGTTTTTTTTTTCAAACTTGCAGAAAAAACAAAAAACAACCCAAAAAAAAAAAAAAAAATACATCCTGTCATTTTGATTTTTGAGTCTGCTTGTAGGTTTTGCTAATATTTTTCTTCTTGCAGTTGACTTAATTTCAAAAGTTTGTTAAAACAGCTGCTAAAAAAAAAAAAAAAAAAGGTTCCTTTTGGTTTTTATTTTGAGTCTCTTGCAATTCTTGAAATTTCACATTACTTCGAAAATTTGCAAAACAGAGAGAGAGAGAGAAAGAAAAGAAAAAAAGAAGAAAAAAAAAGAGTCCTTTCTCCTTTAGATTTCGTGTCTCTAGCTGTGCTTCGTATATTGAACCTTCTCTAATTGCAGTTTTACATTTTTTTTTTTACCTCAAGTTGAACTATTAAACACAGAAAAAAAAAAAAAAAGAAATTCAGACGCAAAAGGGTGGGGCAAAGCCACTATTCATCAAGGTACGCTCTTTATTACTTTTTCTTCATTCGATCGTCTTCTTGGTTTTTCTTGATATATTGATGCAGTTTTGTCTTAAAAATTTCTTCCTACACGAACAATAAGAGGAAAACAAAAAAACACAAAAACAGAAAACAAAAAAAAAAAAAAACCAAAAAACAAAAATCCCCTCCCTATGATTTTTGAGTTTCTTTTTCTTTTTTTTTTAATATATTATTATCATCATTATGACAAGGTTTCCTTCGTTCCATCCTTCCCTCCAGTTTATTTTTCTTTTGACGACTATCATCTAATAAACTGGTCACCTGGATACGTTTTAATGCCATTATTGATTTCTTTGATTTATAGTTACTTCTCAAAACCAAAGAGATAAAAACATATAAGGACAAGCACTACCTGCTCTTCATCAAGTTGCTTTTCAATTCCTCCATCTGTAAGTTACTCACTTTACTTCTTTTTACTAGAATTTGTTTGTTTAATTTTTTATTATAACTTATATATATATTGTCACTTTGATTCTTGAATTTTTAATTTCAATAAATTAATTTCTGAACTTTTTATATTTGACAGTTCCTGACATTATTTAGATATAATGAATTTAATGTATAAAATCAGATGTAAATTCCTTGATAACATGAAATTTAAATAAATAATTATATAAAATTTAAAATTTCCTCTTTATGAAAATATAATCAATTAAATAGGTGATATATTGGGAATACTTTAAATTCTTTCATGTGTTGTATGTTTATGCCGAAGAAGGAAGAGGTTATATAGCGTGGGATTCTAATGAAATGACTTCGGGCACTTCAGAGAAATGCCATAAGTTCAAGTTTAGGATTGATTTTTGTTACACAAAAAGAAAATAAATAAATAAATAATAAAAATATCATAACATGACATCATATTATATTATATTATATTTATTTATTTTAAAATACAAATTATACCATTTTAAGTTATCAGCTAGCAAGCATCATGATACAGGTTAGCATCCATCAACGACACCGACTGTTACCAGTTGGTAAGCACTTTGTTACCGATTAGTAAGTTGGAAACCGTAAAGCTACCGATCAAGTGGCTGGTTACTAAACGGTAACCCCTAGTTACTAAATACTAACTATCTAGTTTCGGACCAGAAAATATTAACTCCGTCGGATTCTCTGATCTGTTACCGAAAATTAAAGAACAATTCACAAAATTCCACAAAATAACAATCCAAAAAATATACACAATCAACCAAAATCAACAAAGATCAAATTGGGGAGGAGAGATCAATAGATCAAATCAGTGATTATTACTCGTGGTGGCACGAGGGTAGATCTCGAAGGAGGCCCGATCTTTGACAAGAAAAATTATAAAGTACATCTAAAGAAATCCATTCTCCTTCACGATGGCTTCGAGAGGATCTCCTCAGCCACGATCATGTGTCGACGGGCGGAGGACAATAAAGGAGAAAAAGGGAGAGATCATGGGTGCTGAGGAGGTTGGAGGATGTCACATGAGCAAACGGGGACTGTAGAGGTGCGAGGGTTGATTGGAGGGTGGTTGTTGTGGAAAATTGCAAGTGCATAATATCGTAAACAAGTAATAAAGTTATAAGTAAGTATTGTTCCTACGAGGACTGTCGTTACCAATTACTAAAATTATATCAACTTCAACTTTATTTGAATGACTGAAAAGATATTTTTGAATAAAAATAACAAAATAAGTAAAAGACAAAAGACTCAAAATGCTAAAAATCTTGGGTTTCCGATTTCATCTGATTAATCATATTCAAATCCTCTAATCCAATTAATCAATGTTTATTCCTTATATTGCTAGCAATCTCTATAATATATTCATTAATTTTCTCAAGCATTAAGAATTTATTATAATAAGTCTTATTACCTCTTGGTTTCAAATAACTTATCATAATTCATTAAGAACCATAAATTCATGATGCTGTACAGGTTTCATAACTATTTATAGGTTATGATAATCTCATGGTAGATTAAACAAAGGCTTATTCAATTATCAATTCTTAGTCTTAAATCAAATACTAAATCAAGCAAAAGTTGACAAGAAATTCACAAGCATTAAGCACAGATTAAATTACTCAATATAGAACTAGAATAGACATCAATTAATTAAAAATAGAAAAACTCAAATAATCATAATCTAAATAGATTGTATCCCTATAAAAGAAAATAACTTCGTAAATAAAAATAAAAATCTACAAAATAACGATTCAATCATTCTCAAATTTTAAAAATAAAAAGATAAAAAAACAAAGCAAGAAAACCATGTTTCAAAGGTGTCATAGTCTCCAAAACATTCTCTAAATTTTCTTCTCTTCTTTTTTTATGATTCAAGATAATCTCTCCTAAAAATTAAAAATATTTTTTTTCTTCTTTGGTTTTCGGCTTCTCCGCAGCCAAAGACGTACGGCACAAATCCTTGCTTCTATTTATAAGCTCCAGTTACCGTCTCCTTCAATTTTCCCCTTTTTTTTTTTTCCCCTTTTCTTTTCTTTTCTTTTGCTTTAGCAAAAGCTGATGCAAAATAACCCTAAGGCCAACGAGAACAGTTGGTAGCGGACTATTGGCGAGCTGGAGAAAGTGGGGCACATGGCACGGTGCAAACGGTGAAAAAGCAAGCTCACGCGGGAATTTCTGAGGACGGCACATGGAATCCGGCAGCTGCTGGTCCCTCTGACACAAGTGCAGTGAGCCGCCTGCAGGGGCGAGTTTTGTAAACTCGTGATCCTAGGCCTTCTTCTAGCTGATCGGACGACTAGAAAAGCACATGGTCATGCGTGGTGGGTGTCCGCGAGTGATGGAAGCTAAATCCGAATTCCTCTAAGCATTCTACTGATAATTTGACTCTATTTAAGCTCTAAATTGTACTTTTAACCATCGGAGCATAATTAACTTACATATTTAAGACAATAATTATATGGAGGAAAATAAGATAAAATACTGGATTATAACAAAAATTTAAGCTGAAGAATGCTAAAATAACTCAATGTTATAGAGTTATTAGTGGTCATATGTGGAGGAGATTTGGATCTTCAAGACGATATCGAAGGGTGGCCACTTGTAGAGGAGATTCGGATCTCCGATGACAATGGTGGCATTGCGAGTTTGGCAAACATAGTGGAGGTATCGATCGTGGCATCTAATATATCAATGGTAGTGTGGCATACGTCTTGCATAGATGTGACAGTCATCAGTCCCTACAAGGAAAATGATATGCTGTCTAGTCTTACATCACTTGGATGGATATATGTGATGGTTCATAAGTAAAGAGACCACCTTTAATGGTATGAGGCTTTTGGGTGAGCTCAAGAGCAAAACCGTGAGGGCACGAGGCTAAAGCGGACAATATCATACCAAAATAAGGAATGGGTCGTTATATAGAGGAAGCAAAGCAGGCAGTGGAGAACGGAGCTCTCATGGGAGGATCGGAGCTAGTAGGGTGAATGGAGCTCGCGTGGGAGGATTAGAGCTGGTGGCAGAGGATCAGAGCTGGTGGCGGAGGATCACAGCGGGTGGCGAAGGATTAAGTGCTGAGAGAGGTGGCCGTTAGCCCGGGAGGGGGGGGGGGGGGGGGGGCGGCTTGTCGCTTATAGGGAAGAGGAGGAAGAAGAGAAAGAAAGAGAAATAGATAAAACAAAATTTAGTTTAATTTATTACATTATCATTATAGCATATTCTACATTAGTTTTTAAGTCGTGACAAAATTCAATCTACAGTAAATTTTATGGCATGTGGCCTAATCAAGTACTTGCTTGCTTGTATGGATAAGCTATTACGTATTGATATTTTACTATTACTTTTCTTTCTTTTTGAATTATATATATTTTTATATATTATATTTTGCTTTTTTAATAAATTTTTTCGTTTAAAAGTTTACATTTTTAGACAATTAGATTACGTTTAATATACAAATTTATGCTATTTCTTAGTTAACATTTAATTTTGATCTAAAAATCCACGAAATATCAAGAAATATTAAAACTAAAATTAGGTGTTATTTCGATTTTTATATGTGTATTTTTTTATTCAAAAAATATACCTTATTTTGAAGTTCTACATTTTTATATCATTAATTATATTAGATATTATATTTTGTTTTCTCGATCAAACCTAATTTTGATCTAAAACTACTCAAAACACCATTAAAATGAAAAATATATAACAATTAAACAAATTCTAATTTGAAGAGAAAAACAAATAAAATCATAATCACTTTTTTTTTTTTTTTTTTTTTTGTTGTTCTTGTAGAAACCCTAATTACTTATCTCACCTTAACGTCTGCGCAGCCCTACATCAGCCTATATCATCGGCATCTATACTGTCTCATGGCACCACCCTACTTATGTCTTAATAATATTTGAGAATGTTTAACATACCAAACCAAGAAAATCAAGCACACAAAATAAACATAGAATTCATAAATTATACATTCTTAATGGCAAATTCAAAATTTTACGAGAATGACTTAAACAATCTCATCCCACTGCCTACCTAGAGTCACCTAAGCACTATTCAAAAGTCTGAATTCCTTTTAGCTTTTTTGTTTTGTTTTTTAAGACTTTATGATGACCTTTTTCCCCAATTTAAGCTTGATATAACCATTTTGAACGATTTCACCATGTTACCTACACAAGTGAGGAAATATGCTAACCCATCATCGTCCCCATTCTGCTGCCCCTTCTCACCCACTCTTCCCAGGCGTCTATATAGCTCTTGTTAGGCGAAGAAAAAAGGATGCTTAGTGGCAGGGTAGGCTAAGGACAATTTTAATATTACGGTCTTGACTAATGATCTATCACGGTCTCGCATTTTTAATATTCACGAAATCTCTTCTATGAGTCTACAATTGGACAATGCGTAACTTTTCAGTTCCTTGGAACTCTTCCTGCAATGTACCCTATGCTTCTTTAGTAATAATTGACACCCATGATTCGTGGGGGAAAAAAAAGTCTGCCGATGCTAGCCACCAAGCAAACATTACTCGAGAATCTTTTATTGATACTCTTTTTGTAAGTTGTCAACTTTTAATGATAAATGCTTTTGATTGATGTGATAATCATATCAATAAAAAATAACAATTACATGTTACATAAAGTGGTACTCAGAAGTTAGAATTAGAATAAATGTCTTTAGTATTTTCTTTTGTATACGTAGTTATTATATATTCCTAGAACTCTTTTCAACTGACTAGATATTGTTACAAAACTTTTACAATTAATAAAACACTCTAGAAAAGTTGAGATATACATTATTAAACAGTCTTCTATTTCTCACCACTTTCAGAGAGCAAACAACGAGCAAAAACGAAATATTAACATTAGCGATGGAGTATCTGTTTTCCAACAACGACAAAATAGAAAATCTCAAAAACCAGATTCAAGAGCTGGATGGTATCATTAACAGGATTCAGAGCCACGCCGAACGAGCCAAAAACGAGGGAGATGCCATTGTGGGACACGTTCAAGATTGGCAAAAGGACGCGACAGCTAAATCAGAGCAGGCAAAATGTTTCCTAGAACCTGATCCAGACCACACAAGAGAGAGGTGTTCATGTCACTGGCCCCTCCCAAACTTGGCATTGCGAAAGCGGTTAAGCAAGAAAGCGCAGGAGATGGCTGAGGAAATTGCACGCGTGATCGAAATGACGAACAATTTTGGCAACGATATTTCCTTCCGTCCTGTTGTACAACTTTCTTTCGAACAAAAAGACTTTGAGAAGTTCGAGACGAGAAAGGCAACTCTGAGCAGAATGATGGAGGCCTTGCGAAATCCTGAGGTTAGAATAATTGGATTGAGTGGCATTGGTGGCATTGGTAAAACCATGCTCGTTAAAGAAGTCGCACGTCTATCCAAGGAAGGAAATCTATTTAGCAAGCAAATAATGGCTGTCGTATCACAAAATTCTAACATTGAGAGGATTCAACAAGAGATCGCGGATCAGTTAGGTCTAAAGTTCGAGAAAGAAGTCGTATCCACCAGAGCAGAGCGACTCGGAGAAATATTAAAACAGGAAAAGAAGACTCTTATCGTTCTAGATGATGTTTGGAAGGAGCTTGACCTGTTTGAAGTTGGAATCCGTTTTAATGATGATAACAAGGAATGCAAGATAATAGTGACCTCTAGATCCCAAGAAGTATGCAAGGCCATGGGTGCTGATGAGAATACTACTTTCCTGATCAAGAGTTTAACTGATGAAGAAGCAGTGAATTTGTTTAACAAAATAGTGGGTGATGTAAAACCTGAGTTCGAATCTATAGCAACTGAAGTGATTGGAGAATGTGGAGGCTTACCTCTTGCCATTGTGACAACTGCAAGTGCACTGAAGATTAATAAGAGCTTGTCTTTTTGGAGAAATGCCTTGCTTGAACTGAAGCGATCGTCCACAGAAAGTGAAATTTACGGAAAGATATACAGGTGTTTCAAGACAAGTTTCGATGCATTAGGAAATGAAGCAAAGTCACTATTGCTAATTTGTGGTGCACATAAAGAAGATGCAAATGTGTCTCTTCAGGAACTGACGGGTTATGTTATAGTTTTGGACCTGTTTGGATATGTTTATACGTTAAAAGAGGCAAGTGACAAGGTGGAAACATTGGTAAATAACCTCAAAGCTTATTGTTTGCTGTCGGATGGTGATTATCCGCGAACAGTTAAGGTGCATGATATTATCCGTGATGTTGCCATATCAGTTGCCTCTGAATTAGATAAGAATCCCATGTATTGCCTCAGAGAGAGTGTTAGGTTGGAAGATTGCATGAACAGGGACAATTTCGAAGACTTGTATGCAATTTCAATCCCTGGAGGGGGTGGTGGTATTAATGATCAACTTCCTGAAAGGCTGGCAAGTCCAAGGCTTAAGTTACTAATGTTGAGGAACCGTGGTGGCCTACAAATTCCTGACAAATTCTTTGAAGAAACCAAAGAGCTGAAAGTATTGCGTTTGGATTTTGTAGGTCGGAAACAGCTAGCTTCATCATTTCGTTCACTTCAAAATCTCAAAGCATTACATTTGAGAATTTGGAATGAAGAAGTTGTCGACATAGCTATAATTGGAGAGCTGAAGAATTTAGTGATTCTTGATCTTTCAGATTCTGATGGTCTGGTGGTGTTGCCGAAAGAAATAGGAAACTTGAGTCGTCTGCAAGTGTTAAATCTGAATGGTTGTGGAAGGCTCGAGGTGATTGAACCAAACGTCATCTCGAGTTTGGTGAAGCTAGAAGAGTTGTATATGGAGGGTGTCTATTGCGTAGAGTGGGAAACTGAAGGATTGAGTCGTAGTGCAGGTGAACGAAGTAATGCCAGTCTTGGTGAAATTAAACATCTCCCACAGCTAAGAGTTCTGCATTTATGCATACAAGATGGTAGTGTTGTACCAAAAGGCATGTTTAATCATCTGAATTTTGAAAGCTATTGCATTCAAATTGGATGTAATCTGGAACGTCCCTCCGAATCAAGAACAAGAGTGTTGTGGGTCAGCCATCTCGAGGATACAAGTCTAATGTTATATGAGGATGGCTTTCAAAGGTTGATGAAAAAGTGTGATGATTTGTACTTGGAATCTATCCCAGGTGTTAGACATCTTATCAATGAATTAGATGCAAGCAGTTTTCAGGACTTGGAGTGTCTGGTGCTTCATGAACTGGAAAACCTCGAAAGTTTTATGCTGAAGTCACCACCACCAACAAGATCAATTGAACGGCCTCGGCATCGGCCTCAGCCTTGGTTTCTACCTAGGCCTCAGCCTCTCTTCAATGACATGGTAGACCCTGATACTCTTATTTATTTATTTATTTATTTTGTAATATCGTTAAATCATTATTACATTTCATTAATCATTCCTATTATAATTTTTCTTTACATTATCGTCAACATTATTTCTCTATTCCAAATAAGAAGCCAAACATTATTTCTTTTTGGTTTGCAAAGACTTGGCGAGTCTTCCGTATTATAAATTTTGTAATTAGCTGACTTCTTAAGTAAATATGTATTCCTTCTCTCCTTTAGTTTTTTTCTATTGGATTTTCGTTAGAGGGTTTTTAATGAAGCATATTTGAATACTACTTTCAAGGAAGAAGTCTTGACTTAGTTCTATGAAACTGTGTTCCGGCTTTTTTTTTAGGTGGCTATATCTTTGTTTTCATTTTCTTTTTTCAAACTATTTTGTAATTTTCTTTTCTTTTCAATTTTATTTAGTGAGATGGAAAAGTGAAGAGGGTGCTAAAAGGGTGCCGACATAGTTGAAATGTCTCAATGCACATACTGATTTTTGTCACATAATTCATTCAAAAAGAAAAAAAAGAAGCCAAACACATGCCCAAATTACTAACACTACTTACTACTTATGGATGCATATTTTATTGAATATCAATTATTGATTCTTTGTTGAAATTAATTATGTATCCAATATATAAACTTCTAATATTGCTGATTTTAAATTTTTTTAGATGTTACAATCAATTAAAAGAAATCATTTATTTTTCCTTGGAAAACTTGAAGATTAAATACGTACTACCATGTTGACCAAGCATACTATCAACATATAGAAATGAAAAAAAAAATCATAATTAAAACTTGAATAATCTGCATTTAATCTTTCAAGAAATAATGCAAATTAATTGGTTTTTATACCTAAAGGTTTCTCTAAAAAGTATAATCAAAAAATGAAAAATAAATAAAAATATTTCAACCACGAATTTTGAAGGAAATTTTTTTTGTTTGTTTAATCTGTTAACTCTTTGAATTTGTACAAACTTATATTGAAATGATTTGTTTACAAGACCAATAATAGTATTGTGTTTCAATTAAGTCATTAACAAAGTTAAAGTCATATTTGCAGGTGACGTTTAACAATCTGCAAGAGTTGACTATTACAAGGTGCAATAGATTGCAATCTGTATGGGCTTTAGCTACGTTTGAAAGCCTTCTACAGCTTAAAAAGCTAAGCATAGACAGTTGTGATCTCATAGAAGAGGTATTAGTAGTAACAGAAGAAGAAGAAGCAGCTGACGGAAGAGAGTCCAAGAAGATCACATTCCCCAAACTGGAATCTCTTTATCTTAGAGATCTTCCAAAACTCAAAAGTTTGGGTTTTTCAAGCAGATCTATTGGAACTATACATTTTTAAATGTCTTGAGAACCAAGAAGAAGAAACAGAAATCGCTCATGAAATTTTGTTCAGCAAAAAGGTAATTTCATATTTTTCTTACTTTCGTTTTCCCTTATTAATATTTATTTGGCTTTCATTCTCTAATTATTCTTTTTAATCTAATGGTTGGTTCGATCGAATGTGATAGATCTCTTGTAAGATTATACATAAATCAAAATATTATCAATTGATTAACCAATTCTTACAAAAAAATCAAAAAAGAGGAAAAGAAGAAATCAATTCATAAAAGAAACGTAGTTAGAAACAAAGACTATACAAAAGTATATACATATATTTTAGGGACGTTCGGATACCGAATCTTGATCGATCTACATAATTCAAATTGAATTATTAAATAAAATTCCTTTTTTTTTTTGCTTAAATTCAAACCATACCCACTTATTTTTTCTCTCCCAAAACACCTATTTGGACTCATGATACCAGTTTGAACAGAGAAGATGTTTAAACTTTCCAATCCTAGCACACACACACACACACACATATATATATTTTGTGCCAAATAACACCTTAAAGATCAAGAACATCAGTCAATGACAAGAGGTACTGAAATTATATCATATACCTGTTTCTCTTACTGTCTTTGTTCTCTATATAATATTTTTCCTAAAATAAAAATAATAATAGACTATTTCAGTCACAAAATTTTGAACAACTTTTGTACATTTTGTTTTGTTTTGTTTTTAATTTGTAAGAATTTTATATTGAAATAATTTGTTTAGAGACCCAATGATAACACTGTGATTCAATTAAGTCATTTACAAAATTGAAGTCATCTTTACAGGTTGTGTTTGAGAATCTACAAGAGGTGAGAATTGAGTGGTGTAATAGTTTATTGTCTATAGCTACGTTTGAAAGCCTTCAACAGCTTAAGAGGCTAAGCATAGACAACTGTGATCTCATCCAAGAGGTATTAGTCTTCACCAAAGAAAGAGAGTGGACGAAGAAGATATTCTCATTCCCCAAACTCGAATCTCTTGAGCTTGAAAATCTTCCAAAACTCAAAAGGTTTGGGTTTTGTCAAGCAAATGATAATTATAGTATTCAGTTTCCATCATTATTAGAACTATCCATTTATCATTGCCCTGCATTGAGGACATTCATTGAGGAAGAAGTAGAAGAGAGAAGAATGGCTCAAGAAATTCTGTTCAATTCAAAGGTACTTTTTTATAGTAACACTTTAATTTTTTTTTTCTTTTTTTTTTTTCTTATTTGACTTTCATTATCTAATTATCATTCTATGGTCTAATAGCAAGCTAGAACGCTTTTAGGATTATACATAGATAAAACATAATCAATTTATCACGCACGAAAGAAAAAAATTAAAACATAATCAATTGACAAACCGATCTAAGCCACAATAGGAAAAAATAATAATAAACGAAAAAAAATCAATTGATAAACCAATAGAATATTGGTCCAAACTAGAAATGTCGTTAGAAACCAAACCTATACTAGAGTATATAGAAATATCTTAGGGAACGTTCTGATACGTACCCTTCTATACAATCCAAATGGATCATTATCAAATAAGATACCCTTTTTTGAAATTCAAACCACAACCATTTTTTCTCTCCCACTCCTAACACCTAAAAAGGTTCAAACTTTCCCCATCCTAACTATGTATGTGCCAAATAACATCTTAAAGATTAACTATTTTGGATAGATAAAACCATTAGAATATATATATATATATATATATATTTTGTTAAACCATTAGAATATTAGTCTACTAGGAACCCAACTTAAGAAAAAGGATAGGATCTTAAGGATATTGTTCTACGCTGCATTTTTCAGTCCTCTAAAGCTCCGGAAAAAACTAAAACCTAGTTTAGTATCTTAAGGATTCACTATTTTGGATTGCAATAATTTATTATAATCTCTTGCTCTTATGTACTACTTAAATCATCTTATAAGAATACCAAATACTAAAATTAGGGAATATATATATATATATATATATATATATATATATCAGACACTTTATTCCCCAAGAAACAAAGGAATAAAAAGTAATTACAGTAACACTCAAATTTCCTTCATACAATCAAACAGGTAACTAAACCTTAACCCGATAATATTAAGACAAAAATTGATGCAACCAAATTTCAACTTAATAGACCAAATCATTTAACTAACTGGAGATGGCCTTGTTTGGGGTAACATACAAAGGGGAAGTTTTTAAATAAAGAATTTAAGTTGAATTACTTGAATTTCAGATTTTGTTTTGCATCCCTCCAGAATTCCGATCTTGCTTATTTATCTTGTGAGAATTTCTTGTACTATGTGTACATGTACTGTAAGAAAGATATATTTAATTAACTATTCCATTCAAAGCAGTTTAAGAAAATTTAATTGTTTTCTCAGATCGCATTTCCTAGCTTGAAGTACTTGAAACTCAACGGAATCAACTGCTTAGAATTGTGGCCAAATCAGCTTCCAGCAACTTCTTCCGTGCAAAATTTAATAAAAAGTTGGAAGTAACTTAATGTCATAATCAGAATAAAAACAAAAGTTGAGATATCCAAATGTTCCCTAAACTAAAGAAGGAAGAAGAAGCAAAGATGTGTACAATCATTGATTGCTATTTCCTTTATATTATATTTTATTTTCTTCTATTCTCTCTCTCTCTCTCTCTCTCTCTAATTATGATATCTGAACTGATTTTTCTTGTTCTTTTTGCCTTTTCTTTTTCTAATATCTGCTTTTTCTTTTCCTTTTTTCTTGAATTGATTTTTTTCCGAAGGGCTTCATTCAATCCCTCTGTTATTTTTGCAAAAGAAAAAGAATGACTTGGAATTCATCGTATGTTGCGAAAGAATGTCCAAGAAAAGTTTACATACCAAATTATATATGCAACACATTATATCAATGAATTAAAAAAAAAAATCGATCGACACAGAATTTATTTTATACTTTTTCAGAATTTAAGTATTTCCAATTACGATGTAGCACTATATATAGTTCTTTTATTATTAGTTTTCTAAGTACGAGATGTTTTAAAAGAAATTAACAAAAGTAGCAGTCAATTATTGCAACAAAACTTCTCTTATTTGATACAAGAATTTTTCTCTATTTAATTTTGGCAGGTATTTGCAGGACTGAGTTTCGGAAATTTACAACAGCTGAAAATTGGGGGCTGCAACAACATACAGTATCTATTGTCTTTTACAATGGTTAAAAGCCTTAAGCAGCTTAAGACATTATTTGTATCAGATTGTAAGGCCATGGAACAGATAGTCACAAAAGCAGTTGGAAAAGATGGGAGGTTGAAGAAGATCTCATTCCCTAAACTTGAATCTCTTATGCTTGATGATCTTCCGATGCTCAAGACGTTTTGTGAAGGAGATTGCATCGAATGCCCCTCCTTGTTAAAACTCAAAATATGGGACTGTTCTGAATTTAGGACATTTATTCCTGATTCGCAATCAACAACAATGATGCTACAAGTTGAAGAAGGAGAGTTGGTGACCAAACAACCTCTGTTCAATGAAAAGGTAGCTTTTCTTTAGTATTTAACTTTTGAAAGTAATTCAATTTTATTTTGCTTCTTCTAATTTGCTCTTGGATTTGGTCCAAACTCAAATAGTATAGGGGGAAAACATAAGTGCGAAAACTATTGGCTAAAAGAGCTTCAAGAAAGTTTTGTTGCTGGATTTTTGTATTTGTAATGGATTGTAGAAAAGAAGCACATCAAATATATATATATATGTGTGTGTGTGTGTGTGTGTATTTATGGATAGAATGTCACATTAATATTGATATTTGATAATGGTATTGTGGCATCTATGATGACTGAAATAATTTTGGAAAAATGCATGCTTTTCATTAATTAGTGATTAGAATATTTACAAATATGAGTGGACGTTTTAAATACAAGATTACAAATCCTCTTTACAATAATGTTTTTTCTTTTGTATGATTAATTATTTGCTCCTTTATACTAATAAATTCAATTATCTTTTCACAGGTTGTGCTCACCAACTTAGAAGAATTGACTATCTCTAACTGGAGGGAAGATGCAAATGAAATATGGCCACGTCAATCTTCAACAGCTCTCTTTCCCAAGCTAAAACTTCTTGATTTGAATTATGAGTCTTCTGACGGACATCAACCAGGTTTTTCACTATTCGACATTCTTAGATTTCAGAATCTTGAGGAAATTTCTTTGTCTGGATCTGTGGAGGGAAAAATATGGCAACATGGAGAACTTGGTGATGGAGAAGAACACGGTAAGACACTCGCACGTTTAAGGAAGCTGGAATTGAAGGAACTTACAAAGCTGATGCATTTGTTTGAGGATCCAGAAAACATTCAACTCACTCCCCAAACATTTGAAAGCTTAGAAACTCTAGTTGTGCAGAGATGTGACAGATTGGAGGCATTAGTAATGTCATCCTCTTTCTCCTTCCAAAACTTAACAGATCTTGTAGTGTCGGAATGTCATAGGCTGTTAAATTTATTTAATTCCTCGACAGCTACAAGTCTGGTACAACTCACAAGAGTGGGCATTTCTAAATGCAATCAGGTCACACAAGTAATTCATGTGAATGATCAGATGGAGGATGAATCAGCAGTGGAAAGCGAGATTGTTTTCAGCCGATTGAAAATCTTAGTCCTTCATCGTTTACCCAGTCTCGAAAGCTTCGATTGTGGAAAACGTAAGTTACAATTTCCAAATTTGGAGAAACTAATTGTAAGGGACTGCCCAAGGATGAGTAGCTTCTCTTATGGAACTATAAATGCCCCGAATTTGAAGGGATTAACAGTCGCAGAAGAAGGCCTTCTGCGTATGTCCTATGATTGGGATTGGTGTTTCAATAATCTAAAAGCCAAACCCATACTGGAGCATTGGGAGGATGATCTGAATGCAAGCATAAGAAAGTTTTGGGAAGACAAGAACGACTCGTTAACCATGGTATGCATATTATCCCACCCCAAAGAAAGCTTTGATTTATGTAAATGAAATGGGACTTTTTGTAGTTCAGAATTAGGATATGATGCCAGTGTCACTCCTCTGTTTCCTCAGTTTTCACGAATTGAGTTCAGTAGTTTTACTTCGTTCAAATTATAATTGGAGTGTACCGATTATTACAATCGGCTTCAAACGTCCTTATATTTAAGAGTTTTATATGTAATTTCAGGAGAACCAGAATTCTGAAGAAGATACGGCCTCTTCTTCTTCATCTCCAGAATAAGCTAGAACGTAGCCACCTTTTGTTCTTTTCACATGCCCTGACTTTTCCTTCTCCAAAATATGTACGTACATCGATGGTAAGAAGATCCCTTATTCCGATTTATCTTGTTAATTAATTTGTCTTCACTTGAAATGCGTCATTATTTTCTTCTTAATATTCTTTGAGGAATTGGATGGGCCTTATTACCATGTTTGATTCTAAATACAAGTGCATTGTTTTTTCACTGTATTTCTGAAAGCAAATTCGATCAATATATATATATATATATTGAGGGAATTCGTTCTATATTTTTTAAAATTACATAATATATGGACTTGATATGTAATATTGGTCTTTAACTCAGCATTGAATATTTTGAGAAACGTAGAGACCTTGATTTATTTATGTGTTGTCAAACAGAATGCTAATAACAAAGACCTTCGTTTATTTAATTTAATTTAATTTTTTTTTTTTATTTCTTCCTTTGACATGCGAGCTCCTCTTTGACCATATATACAGGTGGGAATCATCGCAAGCTCCTCTCCTCCTCTAACTTCAAAATAATCGTGCAAACAAAATTGCGCATTCGAAGATTAATTGTTTGGAACCGGATTTTAGGACGAAAATAAAAAATAAAAAATAAAAAAGAAAATGGAGGATTTTATTTTATGTTGTCTTATTTTAAAATGAGGTGAGATAATTTGAACTCTATATTACATGATAGAATTAGATGTGGATTTATCATTTATAAGTTTATTTGCAAATTACCTGGAGGATTTAAATCAATGGTGTTTGGAAATTATAAGGGGTTTAAAAGATTAAGTGGAAAAATAAAGAATAAAAACTATAAATGGTTAAAAAGAGGGAGGACATTGAAATTTATATTTAAGTGAAGAAATTTGTGGGGGCTTCTCTCCGTACTTGATCGTTCGCTCTCATTGTTCTCAAGCACTCTCAAGTATATCTCTTTGTGCTCTCTTTGTCATTGGAGTTGAGCTGTTCAATCTCTCCTTTTTTCTTTTACTCTGGATTCGTCTGTCTTGTAGTCGGCAAGGACGTAAGTTTCCAATGCTCTCAAGGCGTGTTTACTAATCAAGAATTCTAATTTAGGGAAGGAATTGAATTCCTCATTTTAAATTCGAACTTTTACTTTTATTTTTGGATATTAAATTATGTGAGCCTTATCTATAAATAAGGATTTATATCATGTCAAAAAGAAATTGATTTCCACCTCTCACCTTCTTTCTTTTCTTTACCTATTATTATATACTTTCTCGCTGCCGCTATTTACAAAGCGTTGATCATCCTTGTTATAATTTTATATAGGATGGTTCTATTCACACATGCCACTTTCTTTTTACACACCCTAATACGTTAAAATTTGTTACTATGAAAACACCGTCAAGTAAAATGACAAAAGTGGACAATAATAATTCTCTCTCTCTCTCTTCTTTTTTGAAAGGAGAAATTTCATTAAACTCAAGTGGACTATAATCAAATAAACCTAAATAACATAATTATAGTTTGACAAAAAATACACATTTTTTCTATTTCGAAATTTAAAATCAAATACCCTAATTTCTCATGAATAGAATTAAATCATTTTCACTTTTAATGATTATTTCAAAAATTTTTATAAGAATACATTTCCGAAAACCTTTTTTTTTTTTTTTTGTTAAACCTAAATCATTTGTATTACTATTTTTTTAATGAAACCGTAATTTCTGTTTATGTTCACATTGTTTGCATAACATATAAATATAACAAATTTAAATAATATAATTCTAAAAAAAAAGTATATAACATCATATAATATATACGTATAATATGACACTTTAAATATGAAAACATTCGTAGTTTTTTACTTTTTTTTATAGGTAAACTTTCATTTAAAACTTATTTTTGAAGGCCGTTTTTATTAGTATATGAATTAAAATTTAAAAATAAGGTTTACTTACACATTATATGTAAATTTTGACACACCCAATTATTCTAAATTTCACATTGAAAAACCCCTCAAATAGTTAGGGGTAATTTTGGAATATATTTGAATGCGTATTAAGTAATTTAAATAATTTTAAAAACATAGAGGATGTGTATTTAGAAAGAGATAGAGAGTCAAAAGGCGTGTGCAAATAGAGCCACCCTTCCATATATTATTTCAAATAAATTGTATGTATTTATATTTTTGATTGATTATTGCCATGTACTTTCCTTTTCCAAAATGAACATCATGGGTAAGAAGATCCCTTATTCCTATCTACTTAACTTGTGTTCATATGAAACGTGTCATTATATTTTTCTTAATATTCTTTGTGGAATTGGATAGCCATATGATCCCAAGTTTGATTCTAAATATCAAGTGTCATTGCTTTTCGTATACGTTTTAAAAAATTCATTCAATTTTAATTTTAACATAAAATTTGTAATTGATACTTACTGTTGTAACTCAGCGATACTGAATTTTTTGAGAACACACACCTTAATGTGCTGTTTTTTTTTTCCCTTGTAGTAATAGTCAAAGGGGAAGTTTTTAAATAAAAAATTTAAGTTGAATTACTTGAATTTCAAAATTTTTTTTTTGCATCCCTCCAGAATTCGGATCTTGCTTATTTATATTGTGAGGATTTCTTGAACTATGTGTACATGTGTATTTAATTAATTGTTCCATTCAAAGCAGTTTAAGAAATTTAATTGTTTTCTCAGAGTTGCATTTTCTGGCTTGAAGTACTTGAAATTGAACGAAATGAATTGCTTAGAATTGTGGCCGAATCGGCTTTCAGCAACTTCTTCCATGCAAAATTTAATAAAAAGTGTGAAGTAAATGTCATAAACTAAAGAAACAAAATTTGAGAAAAGCAAATGTTCCCTAAACTTGAATCTCTTCAGCTTGAAAATCTTCCAAAACTCAAAATGATTTTGTGAAGGAGATATTGCATTGAATGCCCTTCCTTATTGAAACTCAAAATGAGGGATTGTTCCGAATTTAGGACATTCATTCCTCATTCTCAATCGACAGTACCTATGCTCAGTTACAATCTCTGTTCAAAGAAAAGGTAATCTCGCTCTACTATTTATTATTAATTCAAAGTAATTCAACTTTATTTTGCTTTCTTCTGGTTTGCCCTTCATCAGAATTTGGTTCAAAGTCGAATAGTATAGAGATATAACACAAGCGTGAAAACTATTAATAGCCTAAAAGAATTTCAAGAAAGTTTTGTCGCTAGATTTTAGTATATGTAATGAATTGTGGAAAAGGAATGCATATATATATATATATATATATATATGGTTACATTTATATTGACACTGTGATGACAAAAATACTTTGGGAGTACAAGATTACAAATCCTCTTCACAATTTTTTTTCTTTTGTGTGATTAATTAACTCCTTCATGCTAACAAATTTGATAATCTTTTCATAGGTTGTGGCCACAAATTTAACAAATCTTGAAGTGCATGTGGGAATGTTATGAGTTGGCAAATTTATTTAATTCCTCAATAGCTACAAGTCTGGTACAACTCACAAGAGTGAGCATTACTGAATGCAATCAGGTCACACAAATAATTCATGTAAATGTTCAGATGGAATTTGAAATAGTAGAAAGCGAGATTGTTTTCAGCCAATTGAAAATATTATCTCTTCATCATTTACCCAGTCTTAAATGCTTTCATAGTGGAAATTATAAATTACGATTTCCAAATTTGAAGAACATAATCGTGAGTGAATGCCCTGAGATGAGGAGCTTTTCTCATGGAAGCACTATAAACACCCCGAATTTGAACAGATTAATAATTGCAGAACTCGACCCCCTGTTCTGTTCCATTATTTGGATGGGATTTTTAAAAATTTGGATGAAGCCAAGCCAATCGAAGAGCTATGTGGGAGGGTAATCTCAATAGGAGCGTAAGAAAGCTTTGGGATGACTCACATAAATCATTGCAACTCTCAGAAACTGCGGTATGCATTATCCCAGCTTCATGAAAACTTTGACATAATATTTATGTGTGTTAATTGTTAAGTGGGACACTCAGTTTCCTCAACGGTTCAGAGTTTGAATTTACTATTTTAATTTATGCATGCAACTTTTAATTACACAGCTTACCTAGAAAATAATCAAATATTGAAAAACTAATAGAACGCAAACAGAGAGATTCAAGCGACTTGTATCTATGTGTTTTATCTGTAATTTCGAGATGAACAGAATTTTGAAGAAGATACGGCTGGTCGTGATCCAAAGATTCAGAATAATGAATAAAATACAGCCTCTTCTTCTTCGTCTTCCTCTTTGTCTTCTTCTTCTTCGAAATAAGCTAGAAAGTGACCACCATTTCACATGTGTACCTGACCTTTCTCAAAATATTTAGACATCATGCATGGTAAGAAAATCCCTTATCGATATTCTTAATATTCTTAATATTATCTTAATACTCTTTGTGGAATTGTATACATATTACCAAGTTTGATTTTGTTTATAAACGCACTGTTTTTCATATTAAATTCTGAGAATAAATTCGTTCAATATTTGTGAAATTGGATATGTAATATTGTTACTCAACATTGAATTTTATGGGAAGGCAGAGTGCTAACGATTTCATTTGTTTAATTCTCTTTCTTTTTTTTTTACACTCCAACAATTGTTTTTAATACTGTCTTTTCTGTTTGGTTTCAGATTTTGAAGAACTGAAGGTGGATTGATTTAATTGGAAACTGGCTGTTGAAAGAGATGGATTCAATGATGCATGCCTATATTCTC
Organism: Ficus hispida; assembly: GCA_025413025.1. NCBI lineage: Eukaryota > Viridiplantae > Streptophyta > Magnoliopsida > Rosales > Moraceae > Ficus > Ficus hispida. Next base: position 15,562,226 of record CM046365.1, on the reverse strand, counting down.
ATGTGATCTGTCAAATCAATACAAGGATTTTTGGTTCACTAAAGGTGTGGTCAAGAGATCAAGAAACATTGTCTTAACATGAATTCCTCATATTTACGGTGTGTTTAGATATCCTAGTGTATTTATTATTGTATTAAAATGTAATTTATATATTGAAATGTGTGTTTAGATGTCATATTTTTACACTTGAGTGCACGTATTATAATGGAATATCTATTTGGATGTAAATATTGGAATACATTATAATGCATGTAAAAGTAAATGTGTGCATCAAGATATGCGTATTCAAATGGTGAATAGTGTTTGTATTGGGATTTGTTCAAAAAGTTATATATTCAAACACAAACACTAATAATCAAATGATTGTTGTATTATATTGAAAAAACATTCCAATACAATCAGATATCCAAATGCTCCATTAATCTTTCTGGTCATCTATACTGAACAGATTTACAATGAAACAACCGTCAAATTATCCAACTAATATGATTTTACAAGTATTACAAAGGCTTGAAATACTTTTTTTCCGCTCTAAAGTTTTTTCCCTTTGGGTTTTATCCAGAGAGATTTTAATGAGACATAACCGGTGGTATTCTCTGAGGTGAAAGTCTAGGATTTTTTCTTTGGGGTTGCTGCCGGCTATTCATTTGATGGCCTTTTCTACAAGGTGTTGTTATCGTTTTCATTTGAATATACTTTCATTTCAATTATTTCTTGTTTTTTTATTGTAAGTTTTTTCTTTTTACATTAATTGATAAAAATTAAATTGAGAACTTTGTACATGACAGATTGTTGGTAGGTGCTAACTTAGTTAGGATATACTAGTTTTCCTTTATGCTAATTATTTTCTCCTCATTTAAAAAATAGTCTGTACACATAGAAGGTAATATTTATCTATATATATATATATCCTTTTAAATTTTATTTTCTATATTAGGGCATATCAGGGTATGTACTCTCTGTCAATTAAAGGGTGATATTTTTCATATATTATACCTTGATACATCCCTCTTTCTTCATGCACTGGCTATATTTGTCTATATAGGCAAGACAAATAAGAGTTGATGTCACACAACATGAGATCAGAGAAAGGCTCTCTTCTCTATCTTCTCTCTCCTAGTTTTCCATAAAGTTATTGAGTTATGTATTTCTTGTGTTTATTCGAGTTTTTGGCTATTGTAATAACCACACACCATGACAATCATACCTACCACGGAACTAACAAAAAATTTATTGACCTAGCAACTCTCAATTCTATTCCTTCATGAAGGGTCCGTTTGGGAAAAATATTCAAATGAAAACATTTAAACTGTCATTTGAATTTAAATATATACAATTTGAAAAGAATCATTTGAATAGAAACATTTGAGTGTGTGTTTTGATAGATGTTTAGAATAGTTCTAACAAATATTACATACCTTAATGTTCATAGAAGATTTTGATGGAGTATATGGATGAGGTTTTGTTTCTCTTTTCACTGTAAAAAAAAAAAAAAAAAAAAAAAAGAATTGTCTCACTTGGATTTGAAGCGTAAAAATAATGGTATTTTGAATAATGTATTCTCAAATGTTTACTTTTAGCAAAACCAGCCAACTGACTCAAATTTGAGGGGGAGCTCTTTTCTATTTTTGCCTAAATGGCTATTTTCCACATTTGGATGGTCCATCCATAACTTTTATGTAAAATGTGTTTTTAAATGGTCCGTTCATATAAAATAGGTCAAATCAAGGCAAATAATTCCCCCAAACAAGACCTAAATTTTGATTGTATTATCACTCTGGAATGAAAATATTTGGCGTTAAACTATGGATAAACAAACATATTCATGATCATTGATCAGTTTTGCTTAAAATATTAATCTTAAACTCAATATGACTAATAAGTGTCCACCTTAGGTTTTTCTTAACAAATTCCATTTCATTCTGTCATTTACTCGATATATATATATATATATATATATATATATATATCGAGATCCATAACCTCCCTTAAAGCACTATCCACCCACCAAACACAATGCCCCTAGACCAAATGGTCCTAGGCCATTATGTTTTCCACTCAATAAATGCAAGTTAATTTCACAGCAAAAAGAAAATGTTATTTCAGCAAAAATAAAAAATAAGATAAAATAAAAATTAATAGAATGAATATATATGTAAAATTGGATGTTGACTAACAGGAATAGAGTTGGATTGCCATCCAAATCTCTCTTACAAATAAGAGAGAATCCTTGACATATATATTGGAACAAAAAAAAAATGCAATTAACTTTCACCAACCAATGAGATTCCTGGTTTACCAAAATATTCAAGAACAAGGAAGATATATATGCTGAGGTGGCAGACCTATATTTTTCTAAAATTGATGAAGCCCACCTCACCACGACTCTTCGTTAGTATTGTTGTTATTATTATTATTGTTGTGCTTAATATCTTTCAATTCCATTTTAGTAATTAGGACTTCAAGATTATTCTAATAATCCTTCATAAAAAAGTCAATGTAAATAAACAAATAGATATATAAAATAAATAGGTTTTTTTTTTTTTGTTTTACTTGTTGGATTATTAATTGTGATCACATTTAGATGCCTTTCTCTTATGAGAGTATTATTGATATATTATTAACCTTCAAATCGAAAGAATCTATCGCCCTCATTATGTTGGGATGGATGCCAAAAAGGATGTGATGTTTTGGATATTATTTATTTTTAATAAATAAAGTTAAATTTTATTATATTTATGTGTACATATTTTGAATACTTTATGAATATCATTAAAATTCCACAATTATCTATAAATTTAAATTGTATATATAAGAGTTATATACAAGAGATAATATTTTAAGGATCCTAATTAAAATAGTCTGTACTAAATAATTAATTATTCAATTGATTAACTAATTAAAGTACGAAATCTTCGATTGGATATATATTACTATACATGTCATTATTATTAAGAATGGAATGATCTTATACCATTAATATAGTGAGACATTTAATGATACGTTATGAATAATGTGATTATGTAGAACAGGGACATAACGAATATAAATCACTAATAATTTTCCTTAAGGATAACGGATTCTAATCATATTGACCGATGGTCCTATATTGAATGATCTTGATTCTGAGTTATTAGTAGACTCCTATTTATGGAATTGTATATTTTGATTTATTCAGTACAAATTTGAGTATCAAATCTTATTCCTTGTAATTTACTTAGTACAAATTTGATCAAATCTTATTCCTTGTACTTTGGAGATATGATAAAGTAAGTAGTAGAGAATGTCAATATTACAATATGGAATTCATTCCTTCTTATTTAAGATGTAGATAAATATTTCCCTTGTATGTTGATTCGCAGCTTGAATGGTATTAGCGCTCAATTCGTGATTAATTTTATGAATTTATCATTCATTACATAATCAATGGTACTCAAGGATAAATATGTAATTAGAGAGGTTACCGGATTTTACCTAGCTCTAATTATAAATCTATAATTTAAAGAGTTTAGTTCCATGATTTTAGTGGAGTAACTTTTAGATTAATAAAATTGGTAAATTAATCAAAGAGTTTGATTGGTTATCAAATTTATTAGAGCTTGAAATTATAGGTTCATAGTTTGTCACACCGTCTTCGTTAGCAATTGAATTATTTGATGGATTTTATTTTTAGCTCATTAATATGTGATACAAAATATAAAAGAAAGTGTCTACTTTAATTATTTTAGCATCACAAATATTTATTTGTTACCTAAACAATTAATTGAGAATTAATTGTGCCATTTAAATAATAGAAATTATTTAAATATTAAAATTGGATAACATTGTGGGTAAGACCTATTGTGTATGCACCTACTGTTAGTGGGTGAGACGCACCAATATACAAATTGATATCTGTTAGTTTCCTGTTTATGATATTATGAATATTTATATTTAAAATTAGATTATAAATTTATTGTAAATTTTATTATTGTAATTTTTTGAGTTTGGAGGACATGCCCGGATTCGTCAATCTGCGCACAGCCACGACAACAGCGCGCGGAGGCTCGCGGCATTCAAGACTGCAGCGCCCAGCAGGCCAGGCTTGGGGCATTGCTAGCCACGGCCCAGGCGTGAGGCCTGGGCACTACAGCGCCCAAAGATGGGAGGTACAAAGCCAATGGCTGGGGCTGGGCCCCAAAGCAGCCCCAAGTTGTTGGGGCAGCAGTGTTTTTGGGGCCCGAAGGGCTCATTAGGCCTGAAATTGTTTTCGGCTTTTCTGGCCCACTTGGGATAAGATCCCCGATATCTTCGTGGAGTTGACAATATTCCAAATTTTGCATATGATGACAAAGAAATTACAAGATGAAGAAGATTAGATATTTTTAGGATTATTTCATTTTCTTTTATGGGTTGTAATTTAAATATTGCATATTTTGATTTTCATTATGTGATAATGTTTATGATATGTCCATGCATTGAACATGCCATATTAGGTAGCATACTGCCTACTCATATATAGTTATAACATGACATATGCATACATTTATTTTCTAAAATTGTTTTAGTAAATAAAATGTTTTATTATTTTTGGGAAAAATTCAAATTGTTTGAATTTATTTAGTATAAGAAACATTAGATGTTCTCTTGAAAAAATAAATATTTTTTAGAATAATGAACAGGAGCGGGTTATATGACAATATGATCTATTGGTTTCTATAGTTGGTATAACACCATGAGATTCAAATTGGACCTCGAGATGCTTTGATTCCGTCCTCCCTATGGAGGGTGTTCATTTGGATCAATATCAAGGATGGCCTACTTGAGATAAGATTTATTAATGTATTTCTAATGTGACCTACCCTACCAGTCTATGGAATCTAAAACGATGAGTTACACTTATAAAGATGTAATTAAAATTATTAATCACATATGACCCAAATCAACGGTAGTTGTTAAATATTGAAAATATGAGATGTTTTGAATAATATTTTATCAATTGAGATTCATCCAATTTGCAAATATATGACCTACCCTACGGTGACACTATATTTGTGGTAAATTAGATTGTCGTTGGGCAATATATTAAACATGTGTTTTTTTTTTAAATGTATTTTTCATGTGCATTCATGCGTCATATTTACTTTGCCTGGTATTGTTATTTTCTTGATAATATTCATGCACATAAATATAATATATATTTTTTATTTTTATTCCAGCAATATGTCTAGCTCAATCATTAACCTTCTCCCACTCGAACCATTCACTGGAGACAATTATGCAGAGTGAAAAAGTAACATGAACCTCGTACTTCTTAATGATGATTATAAGTTTGTTCTATTGGAGGATGTACTCCACAACCTGCCGCCAATGCTAATCGTGCCGCACAAAAAGCTTATGCTAGGTGGATCAAGGCCAACAACAAGGCTAAGTGTTACCTACTTACTAGCATGAATGGGATGCTTCGCAAGAAGCATGAGCACATGGACACTACTTATGAGATAATGCAGTCACTGGATGAGATGTTTGGACAGCCAACTGGTAAGGCCCGTCTTGATGTAGTGAAACTGCTCATGCATGACAAGATGAAGCCCGGTACTTTAGTACGTCAGCATGTGATCAATGTGATTGATCACCTCCATGCAGCTGAGCTAAATGGAGCATAGATTGATGTGGGTACTCAAGTGGGGATAATTCTAGAGAGTCTTACCCTAGCTTTCCAGCAGTTCAAGAACAACTTTGTCATGAATGATATGACATTCAACCTTACTTAATTTTTGAATGAGCTGACAAAGTTTGAATCTGTTAATTCGGGAAAGGGAAGGTAAGCAAATGTTGCTGAGTCTCCCACGAAAAAGAGAAAGAACAAGAATGATGGAAATGAAAACCCCAAAGGAAAGAACAAAAAGAACAAGAAAGAAGATAAAAGGCAAAGGTAACAACTCCGATCCCAAGAGCAAAGGAAATTGTTTCCACTGCAACAAGCCAGGACATTGGAAGAAAAATCGCAAGAAGTATCTCGAGGAGTTGAAGAAGACAAATAAAGACCAAGGTAAATATGATTTACTTGTCTTGGTAACATTTTTAGCAGAGAATGATTTCTCAACCCGGATAATGGATTCGGAAGCAACTAATCATGTTTGTTGTTCTTTGCAGAGTCTTAGTTCTTCGAGGGGGCTTGCCGATGGGGAGTACACGATGGTCGTAGGCAAAGATGCAAGGGTTTCGGTAAAAACAGTGAGAGAATTTAGACTTCAATTTAGGAATAAATTTATTGTTTTGAATGATGTTTCTTTTATTCCTGGTTTTAGGAGAAATTTGGTTTATGTTTCCAGATTGAATGAACAATTATTTAAGGTTTCTTTTGATAATGAAAAAGTTTTTATTTCTGGAAAAGGAGTGAATATTTGTTCTAGAAATCTTGAAGATGGTTTATATTTTCTTAGACCCAATACTAAAACACTGCTTAATACTGAATTGTTCGGTTACCGAACCTAAGAATAAAAGGCAAAAGATTCCTCATGAAAATAACACATATTGTGGCATCTTAGAGTTGGACATATTAACCTAAACAAGATTGAAAAACTTGTAAAGGATGGTCCTTTGAGGGAACTAAAGTTAGTGAACTGCTAGTATGTGAATCCTGTCTAGAAGGTAAAATTACCAAGATATCCTTTTTAGCCAAAGGTGAAAGAGCCAAAGAACCTCTTGAGTTGATACATTTAGATGTATGTGGACCTTTAAATGTACAAGCAAGAGGAGGTTATGAATACTTTGTCACATTTATTGATGATTATTCAAGATATGGTTATGCTTACCTTATGCAAAGAAAATCCAAAACTTTTGGAAAGTTCAAGTAATTCAAGGCTGAAGTTGAACAACAATTAGGTAAGGAAATCAAGATGCTTCGATCAGATTGAGTTGGTGAATATCTAGACACAGAATTCGCATATAGGAGTGTCCAGCACACGTGTTTAAAATTAAGACTGGAAAGTTAAAATCTCGTAGTGAATTATGCATTTTTGTGGGATACTCTGAAGGTACTAGAGGAAGTTTATTCTATAGTCCTTAAGATAGGAAAGTGTTTGTATTGACAAATGCTACCTTTATTGAACATGACTATATGAAGGATTTCAAACCCAGAAGTAAGATGGTGTTATAGGAGTTACTTTCGAATCAGATCGGACCACAGCCAAGAAGAGTTGTCGAACGTCAAAAGCAAAAGACCACAACTCCTGATTAGAATTAGGTGCCACCTCATCATAGTAGGAGGGAAATTAGATTACTGCTCACTTCTGGGGAGAGACACAACTCGTCGCTACTGATGATGGAGTAGAAGATCCTTTGACTAACAAGTTAGCTATGGATGATTCTGACAAGTAGAAATAGCTAGAAGCAATGAAACAAGAGATGAATTCAATGTATTCCAACTCAATCTAGGAACTTGTTGACCTTCCCGAACGGGTGAAACCCATAGGGTGCAAATGGATCTACAAGAGAAAGAGAGGAGTGAACGGGAAATGAAGGCTTTCAAAGCGAGATTGGTAGCTAAGGGTTATACCCAAAAGGAGGGAGTTGACTATGAAGAAACTCTCTCCGATTGCCAAGCTTAAGTCCATTAGGATACTCTTGTCTATTTCCACTTGTTATGATTATGACATATGGCAAATGGACGTCAAGATGGCATTTTTGAACGGCTATCTTGAGGAAACCTTTTATATGCATGGTACAACCAGAAGGTTTCATTGTTGAAGGACAAGAGCAGAAAGTTTGCATACTGCAAAATTCTATTTATGGACTTAAGTAGGTTTCGACATCTTGGAACATTAGATTTGATGAGGCTATTAAGTCTTATGGTTTTGAACAAAATCAATATGAACCATGTGTTTACAAGTATATAAGAGAAAAGAAGGTGGTCTTCTAAGTCCTTTACATTGATGACATCCTACTTCTTGGGAATGATAAGGAATCAATGTTGAAAGTAAAGTACTGGTCAGCAAGTCAATTCCAAATGAAAGATTTGGGAGAGGTAAGCTATATTCTTGGGATCCAAATTTTGTGTGATCGCAAGAAAAAGGCTTTTGGCATTGTCTCAAGCATCGTACATTGACAAGTTGCTTACCAGGTACAACATGCAGAACTCCAAAAAAGGAAACATGCCTTCTAAGCTATGGCCAAGGAATTTACTGATTTGCATCAGACACATACGTGGGACTTGGTACATTTACCACCATGTAAATAAGCAATTGGTTCTCATTGGATCTATAAAATCAAAACCCAGTCTCATGGCTCTATTGAAAGATACAAAGCTCGACTTATTGTTAAAGGTTACTCTCAGGAGTATGATATGGATTATGAGGAGACTTTCACCTTAGTTGTAAAAATGATTACTGTTCACACTCTCATTGCAGTTGCCTCTATTCATCAATAGCTTATATCTCAGATGGATATTAAAAATACCTTTCTGAATGGTGATCTTCATGAAGAAGTTCACATGGTACCTCCTCATGTTGTTTCTCATCAACTTGGTGAAGTCTGCCAGCTCAGAAAAGCCTTTTATGGTCTCAAACAGGCACCCTAAGCCTGGTTTGAGAAGTTTTTTACAGTGATTAGTTTACTTGGTTTTCACTCTAATCATGATGATTCAGCTTTGTTTGCAAGAAGTATTGGCGCATGTCATATTCTACTATCTTTATATGTTGATGACATGATTATTACTAGTGATGATATTGACGGGATTGTAGCACTAAAGATTGAATTAGGTTATTGTTTTACCATAAACAATCTGAGCTCGCTACGTTATTTTCTAGGCATTGAGGTTGCCTCTTCTCCGAATGGCTATCTTTTCTCCTAGTCAAAATATATAGCTGATATATTTGAGTGTGCACATCTTACTGATAATAAGATTGTTGACCTCTTGAGATTAATGCTTGGTACTCTCCTTCTGATGGTCCTCATTTGCTAGATCCTAGTTTATACAGTACTATTATCGGCAACTTAGTTTATCTCAATATTATCGAACGAGATATTGCATATACGGTTCATATAGTTAGCTAGTTTGTCACTGCACCTACTATAGTTCATTGGGCTACGGTTCTTTGCATCTTGAGGTATCTTCGGGGCACTCAGTTTCAAAGTCTTTTACTTCCATCTACTTTGTACTTAGACCTGCGTACTTACTCTGATGCTGATTGGGCTAGTAATCCGACAAATCGCAAGTCCACTACTGGTTTATGTATCTTTTCGGGTGACTCTCTTATTTTTTGAAAGAGTAAAAAGCAAGACACACTACTACAAAATACAAATTCGACGACGGTTTTTAACCGTCGTCGTAACAAATACACGACGGTTTTCTAACCGTCGTCGAATCCATAGTCATGGTATCTTCAAGATACGACGACGGTTTTTTAACCGTCGTGTAATTGAGAAAATGGGATAAACAGTAACAGTAAAGAACATACCACGACGGTTTTTTTTTTAAAAAACCGTCGTGGTAATTCAAATTACAACGACGGTTTACAAAGAAACCGTCGTGGTATCCTCCTGATACCACGACGGTTTACACAGACACCGTCGTGGTATCCCGCCAGGATACCACGACGGTTTTACCTCGAAACCGTCGTGGTATCCCGGGATACCACGACGGTTTACTAGAAACCTGTCCCGTTTCGTTGTAAACCGTCGTGGTATCCCGTCCGTATACCACGACGGCTTCAAGCATTAACATGTCGGCACTTAGGATACCAAGAAACAAATACAAAAATTTCGCGATAAACACAATCTGTAATCCATTATTAATATATTACAAAATTGATTTATATATATAGATTTCAGTCAATATTGAATAAACCGCATTACAAATGTAGCTCACTCTTGCCTAACCAAGCTCATGTCAGCATCGGTATAAAAATCCTTCATTTGAAGGGCGGCTAGTCCATCAACAGTGCTGGTATATTTCTCGCATGAATGTTAACACAAAATAACCGCACTCTACATAACCTTGCTGTAGTGGACATCGAACAGTATCAATCAATGTCTCCCAGTTCCGTCTTTGTCTTATTCCTCTTCACATAAAATAGCCCATTTTCAATTCACCACATTCACCATTATAAGACGTATATGGTCAACGAGAGGCCGAAAACTCACCGTATACTCGGGTTTTGGTGTTGGTGTTGGAAACCGTCAATCGGCGACGGAGACGAACCGAATAGGAGAGAGGAAGTTGCGACGGCGAGGAAAGAGAGAGACGGTGGCGACTGCACCAAATGAGGCGAGCCGAGCAAATATATAGGGGCAGACGAGGAGGCGCGGGCGAGAACAAGAGAAAATCCACCAAGATTCCAAGCGAGGCAATGGTGGAGGCAAGGAGCAGAGAGAAAATGGATGGAGCAAAATATCAAACCTTAAAGAGAGAAGTTGGAGGGAATGTGGGACATTTTTTTTTATATATAAGGAGCCAAATATGGACAGCAAAAAGCGCGAACGCTTTCGGGCAAGAGTTTCAAAAAAAACCAAAAATTTTGAAAATTTTTACGCTTCGTGGAATCCGCCCAAAAACGACGACGGTTTACAGGAAACCGTCCTCGTTTCTATTAAAACGACGACAGTTTATAAAAACCGTCGTCGTTTTTCAAGAAACGACGACAGTTTCTGTGTAAACCGTCGTCGTTAACAACGACGGTTTCTCCTGGGAACCGTTGTCGTTTTCTGTCGGTGAACCCACGATCAAACGACGACGGTTTCTACTGGAAACCGTCGTCGTTTTCATTCGAAACGACGACGGTTTCCCAGGCGAAACCGTCGTCGTTTCAACTTGTGAAACGACGACGGTTTCGCAAATGAAACCGTCGTCGTTTCTTTATAAAACGACGACGGTTTTCATAAACTGTCGTCGTTTTTAAAAAAACGACGACGGTTTTCTTCGAGAAACCGTCGTCTCCCATTTTTCTTCAAAACGACGACGGTTTCCAAAGAAGCCGTCGTCGTTTACCCGTTGTAATTTCAAATTCCATCTGTTAATATACCCACATGCCATCAAACCTGTGGATTTTGCATATAACAGCCCATCAAAAAATGTAATTTTAGATTTCGTCATGTGACACAAATTAATGCATACAATTAATATGTACAAGTTAATATGTACAAGTTATAAATTATATACACAATGGATTCAAAATCAATGAAATTTTTTTTTCTTTTTTTTTTTTGGTCTTCTCAACAAGTGTCCACTCAACATCTGAACGAAGCAAGTGTGAGGAATCATCATCCAAATCATCAATCATCAATCAGAATCGAAGTCAAAGGGTGCGTATTTTAGATAACTTGCATGCATTTCATTTAGTTAAAAACTATGATTACCAGGCAAAAATAATAATTTGATCATGATAAGTTCCTAAATTAAAACAATAAGGGCGGCCCATTGCAGTAACATACTAAAAAGTAATTCAAAAACATACAAAATTAATATAAAATACAGAGGATGGAAAACTACATAAATCTAAGTTTGTGGGATCATGACTTACAAGAGAGGGTCAAATGATCGATGGAAGATGGTGGCGTCACAAAGTGGTGAACAGATCGACTGTTTTCGGAGTAATCTGGAATGATAATTAACTACAGGTACTGAATAGACGAGAGAATATCAGAGGCATACAGCACGGCTCCGGCGAATAAATCGCGAATTTTCCACGACGGTTTACAAAAAAACGGTCGTCGAATCAAAAAACGACGACCGTTTTTTTTGAAACCGTCGTGGAAGACAGCAAGCTTCCACGACGGTCAACGTTGACCGTCGTCGAATCACGGGATTCCACGACGGTCAACGTTGACCGTCGTGGAAGTTTGAGGTTTTCCACGACGGTTTCAACGTTGACCGTCGTGGAATCCTCGGACTTTCACGACGGTCAACGTTGACCGTCGTGGAAGTCTCACAATTCCACGACGGTCAACAAAAACCGTCGTGGAATCATCTGGATTCCACGACGGTCAACGTTGACGTCGTGGAATTCCGTGATTCGACGACGGTTTTTGTTGACCGTCGTGGAATCATGAGACTTCCACGACGGTCAACGTTGACCGTCGTGGAAAACTTGGCTTCCACGACGGTCTTCGGAAAGTTTTTCGGCTCCGTGTTTTTTCTCGAATTTTCCATGACGGTTTTTTAAAAAACGGTCGTCAAATCACCGTCGTCGAATCCACATTTTCTAGTAGTGACATTGTTTCTTGATTCTCCGCCGAAGCAGAATATCATGCCATGGCTTGATCTACTATTTGTGAGATTGTTTGATTACGTCGGTTGCTTGTAGATATAGGTATTTTTCTTCATCGACCTACTCCCTTATATTATAATAGTAATAGTGCTATTCAGATTGCCCGCAATTTAGTGTTTCATGAGCATACCAAATATATTGAGATTGATTATCATGTCACTTGACATCACTATCAACTTGGTACCATCACATTCCCTTTCATTTCTTCTTCCATACAGATTGCTGACATGTTTATCAAGGCAATTTCCACTTTGCGTTTCCATTTCTTATTTGACAAACTCTCAATGCTACTTGCAACAGAATCATGACTTTGGAGGGGATGTTAGATTATATAGTTTTATATTTATTTATTATTTGTTTCTTATTATTAGGTTTCTTTCTTTTCAGCATTTAAGGGTATATTAGTCTTTTCATATTTTCTAATTAACCTATATAAATATTTTTTAATGTATTTTGATTTATTGATTGAAATAAGAAACGTTATCTTTCTCTTGTTATAAAATTGATTCTTGGTTTTCTAAATCACTTTCCTCCAGGTAATATATATACATATATTTTAGATTCTCCCCATGTTTTTGCTTTTTTTTTTTTCCTTTGATTCCGAAATTTTGTTTCTTCATTTCGACAGCAGATATAGCTCTTAATGCCAATCACGAACCTATTGATTTTTTTCATTAATTTTTTCAAGTTTGTTGCTTTTTACTAGGATTTTGAGCCGGTACCAAAAGTTAAAACAAAATAATAATAATAATAATAATAATAATAATAATAATTGACCCAAGAAACTGAATAGAAGAACTAGTCCAATTATTCTGATATGTTTCCCTGTGGAGTGGTTGAGCTCAAGTAAGGGATGTAACTTCACTCAAGTAAGGAATTTTTTAAAAAAATTATTATTGGAAACTGGAATTTGGAAACTGGAATAGTTTAATCTGCACCGTACGTTTTGATCTTCATGGTCTAAGAAAGCTTGCAGGGCATTTAATTCGATTGGTAACCAGAGAGATTGGTTGAGCCGGTTAAATTAGATCTTTTAAAAGCTATAAACGACAATGACAGACCATGTCGTAGGAAGTTGACTTCATTTCTATTTTCATTTTTTTTTATTTTCTATATTCTAGTTTATGACGGAAGGTGAGGCTTTTGTCATATTGAGAATATCCGGGTTCATTCGTCTGTGCATCTCTTACCTTACTTAAAAGGATAGTGCATTTCTTCCTTGCCTCCCATCTCACTAGCGGGTCTTAAGCCTATCAAGTAGCATTTTTAAATAAAAAATTAATTTTAAAAATTTAAAAATTAATTAAAAATAAATTTTTTAGTTTTTGTTTTGCTTTAATTTATTTTGTTTTGTCTATTCCGCGTGAGTTCTAAACTCGCCACATGACTGCGCATGCATTTTAACTAGTGCATATTAAGAAAAAAAAAAAAAAAAAACCAAAACAAAAACAAACTTTGGCGGTACCTTCATGAAGACCAATCACTACAACACGCGTGCAATTTAACTGTACACTGGGCAATTATTATTAACACATTAGGATGAGAGATAAATTATGATTTGATTGTCGTAATTAATTATTCAAGTTACAAAAACATTGTGTTTTCATCTTGGTTAGAATAGGTCACATTGGATGTTAGTTTTGATAAATCCACACTAAGATTTGGAACAGTTTATGGATCCATTTGGACATAGACTCTGCCAAGACGTAAGAGACAGTGAAAAAGTAAGTCTGTAATCCAGCATGTTCCTGCCAAAAAAAAAAAAAAAAAAAAAAAAAAAAAAAAAAAAAAAAAAAACCTCTATTGATCCCTGCCGCGGATGTTACTGCTGTACTGTTGCACTCTCTAAGCTGATCTCAATGACGAATTCTCATATTGAACTAAGAAAGTTACATTATTCATACAATTTGTTACAAATTTATGCATTAAAGTTACAACATCATCGTGTTGTCCAAACTTTCAAAATAATAGAGTTTGGAAATAATAGATTTGGAATTGATGATAACGACCCTTTAGAATAATTCTTTTTACCACAATTGTCCAGTTATCTTCATTTACAATAGGTTATAACAAGTAACCTATTCCCCACTTTAGCAAAATAATAATAATAATAATAATAGAAAAGTTCAGGGGTTTGGGTAACGACAATATCATTGATAACCTACTAAATTAGTCTTTGATAAAGAAAGCTGAAGATGGTCAGTCTTTCTTTGTTGAAAAAAATAATATTTTGTAGGTTATCAAATCTAATCTACCAGATTCCGACAAACAAAATTGGAGATGATTGGCATTATTTTTTGAAAATGAAAAACATTCTTATACGTTATCAAAAGTAATCTATCTAAATAGTCTTTAGTGATTGAAACTTTGAAACGGCCTATCATTTTGTATTGAAAATAAAAAAAATAACCTTGTACATAATTAAAACTAATATAGTAGAGGACTCTCCGACGATTGAAGACCGTCAATTATTAATATTGATTATGACAATATCTAGTAAATTACTAATGAGAATCTCCTAGATTATCTTTTTAATAGGCGGGGATAATTTTGACAAGAAATATTGTATTGACCTATAACTTATCTAATTAGAAATTAAAAATTGAAGTCACGGAAACCAAGTCAATAATCCAGAAGGAGTTTTTTTTTTTTTTTTTGGAAAATCCTTGGAATCACCCAGAAAGGATTTGTGCAAGAACAAGTATCAACGGCCATATGGGGTCAATTTGAGACATTAAAAGTGGTTAAAGCATGTAAAGACTCATTCTTTGCTTCCAACACATATTCTTATATTTATATTCAGGACATGGGAGACAATACATAATATTCTTTTCTTCGAATAGGCTCGTGTTCTTTTCTTTTTTATTTTTTTTATTTTAAGCTTTTCCCTTTTTCTTTTGGTTTTTAATTTGAATGTTCAACGGGTAAACAATCATTGGTTGTCTTTGCAACTTTTTTTCGTTATTTTGTGATCATCATCATCTCCATTTCTACAAACTCAACATCACACTGCGTTCATTTCCATACTTGTTCGATTTGATTTTTCAGTCTCCTTGCAGTTTTTGCTTAAAATTTTCTTCTTGCACCAAAAAAAAAAAAAAAAAAAACCTGTCATTTTAATTTTTGAGTTTCTCCCAGTTTGTTTGGTGAACTTTTTCTTCTTCTAGTTTTACATTTTATTTTATTATTTCAGTTTTTTTTCAAACTTGCAGAAAAGACAAAAAACAAAAAAACAATCCTGTCATTTTGATTTTTTAGTCTGCTTGTAGTTTTTGCTGAAATTTTTCTTCTTGCAGTTGACTTAATTTCAAAAGTTTGTTAAAACAGCTGCAAAACAAAAAAAACAAAAAAACAAAAAAACAAAAAATAGAAAAACAAAACAAAACAAAAACTCCTTTGTGGTTTTAATTTTGAGTCTCTTGCAATTCTTTAAATTTCACATTACTTCGAAAATTTACAAAACAGAGAGACAAAAAAAAAAAAAAAAAAGTCCTTTCTCCCTTTGATTTCTTGTCTCTGTCTGTACTACGTGTATTGAACCTTCTTTACTTGCAGTTTTACATTTTTTTTTTTTTACCTCAAGTTGAACTATTAAACACACAGGAAAAAAAAAAAAACATAAACAAGAAAAAAAAAAAAAAAAAAAAACAAATTCAGACGCAAAGGGTGGGGCAAAGCCTCTATTCATCAAGGTACGCTATTTACTTTTTCTTCATTCGATCGTCTTATTGGTTTTTCTTGATATATTGATGCAGTTTTGCCTTAAATTTTTCTTCCTACACAAACAATAAAAGGAAACAAAAAAACAAAAAATAAAAATAAAAATAAAAACTGAAATCCTCTCACTATGATTTTTGAGTTTCTTTTATTTATATATATATATATATAAATATATTATTATTATAATTATGACAAAGTTTCCTGCGTTTCCATCCTTCCCTCTAGTTTCCATCCTTCGTTTCCAAAAGAGAGCAAAACATACAAGGACGAGAACTATCTGCTCTTCATCAAGTTGCTTTTCAATTCCTTCATCTGTAAGTTACTCACTTTGCTTCTTTTTAGTAAAATTTGTTTGTTTAGTTTTTTAATTAAAACTTATGTACATTTTGTGATTCTTGAATTTTTAATTTCAATAAATTAATTCCTCAACTTTTTATATTTGACAGTTCCTGACATTACAAAATAATGAAAGATATTATAAATTTAATGCATAAAATCAGATGTAAATTCGTTGATAACATGAAATTTAAATAAATAATTATACCAAATTTAAAATTTCCTCTTTATGAATATATAATCGATTAAATAGGTGACATATTGGGAAGACTTTCTTTTATGTGTTGTATGTTTATGCCCAAGAACGAAGAGGTTATATAGCGTGGGATTCTAATGAAATGACTTCGGGCACTAGGATTGATTTTTATTACACAAAAAGAAAATAAATAAATATGATGTCATATTATATTATATTTATTTATTTATTTTAAAGTACAACTTATACCATTTTAAGTTACCTAGCAAACATCATGATACAGGTTAGCATCCATCAACGATACCGACCGGTTACCAATTGGTAATCACTTTATTACCGATTAGTAAGTTGGAAACCGTAAAGTTATAGATTAGGCGGTTGGTTACCAGTTAGTAACCACCTAGTTACTGAATGGTAACCATCTAGTTTCTGACTAGAAAGTATTAACTCCGTCGGATTCTGTAATCTATTACCGGAAAATTAAAAAAACAATTCACAAAATTCCACAAAATAACAACCCAAAAAATATGCACAATCAACCAAAAGCAACAAAGATCAAATCAGGGAGGAAAGATCAACAGATCAAATCGATGATTATTACTCATGGTGGCGTGAGGGTGGATCATGAAGGAGGCCCAATCTCAGACAAGAAAAATTACAGAGGAGATCCATTCTCCTCCACGATGGCATCGAGTGGATCTCCTCGGCCACGATCGTGTGTCGATGGGCGGAGGACAATAGAGGAGAAAAAGGGAGAGATCATGGGTGCAGAGGAGGTCGAAGGATGTCACACGAGCAAACAGGGACTGTAGAGGCGTGAGGGTTGATTGGAGGGTGGTTGTTGCAGAAAATTACAAGTGCACAATATCATAAACAAGTAATAAAGTGATAAAGTATCATTCTCACGAGAACTGTCATTACTAATTACCAAAATAATATTAACTCCAACTTTATTTGAATGACGGAAAATATATTTTTAAATAAAAATAACAAAATAAGTAAAAAGACAAAAGAGTCAAAATATTAAAAATCTAGGTTTTTCGATTTCACCGGATTAACCATATTCAAATATTCTAATCCAATTAATCAAAGTCTATTACCCATGTTACTAGTGAATCTCTCTAATATATTTATTAATATTTCTCCAATATTAACAATTTATTATAATAAGCCTTCTCACCTTTTAGTTTCAAATAACTTATCATAATTTATTAAGAACCAAAAATTCATGATGCTGCATAAGTTTCATAACTATCGTTATCTTTTGACAATCTCATGATAGATTAAACAATGACTCACTTCTCAGTCTCAAATCAAATACCAAATCATGTAAAAATTGGTTAAAAATTCACAAGCATTAAGCACGTATTAAAATACTTAATATAGAACTCGAATAAACATCAATTAATTAAAAACAACAAAAATCAAATAATCATAATATGGATAGATCGTATCATTAAAAAAAATTACTTCATAAATAAAAATAGAAATCTACAAAATAACGGTTCAATCATTCTCATATTACAAAAATAAAAATATAAGAAAATAAAATAAGAAAACCTAATTTAAAAGTGTCATCAGTCTCCAAAGCCTTCTCCTAAATTTTCTTCTTTCTCTCTTCTCGATGGTTCAAGATAATCTCCCTTTAATTTTGTAGAAAACTAAACCTAAAATTAAAATTATTTTTCTTCTTTTTCTTCTTTGGTTTTCGGCTTCTCCTGCTGCCAAAGACGCATGGCCCGAAGCCTAGGCTTCTATTTATAAGCTCCAGCTGCCGTCTCCTACAAATTTCCCCCTTTTTTTTGTTTTTGTTTTTGTTTTCGCCCTTTTCTCTTTGCGTTAGCAAAAGCTGACGCAAAGCAACCTTAGGGGCAACAGGTGGCAGCGGACGATTGGCAAGCTGGAGAAAGTGGGGCACATGGCGTAGAGCTAATGTTTGAAAAAGCAAGCTCACGCGGGTATTTCTGAGGATGTACACATGGAATCCGAAAGTTGCTGGTACCCCTAACGCAAGTGTAGCAATGCTCCTGCTGGTGTGAGTTTTGTAAACTCGCAATCCTGGGCCTCCTTCTCGCTGATCGGACGGCCAGTAAAGGGCAAGGTCACGCATGGTTGGTGTTCGCGAGTGATGGAAGCTGAATTCGAATTCCTCCAAGCATTCTATTGATATTTTGACTCCATTTAAGCTCCAAATTGTTATTTTTATCCCTCTTAACTTAATTAACTTGCACATTTAAGACAACATAATAATTTTGGAGGAAAATTAAGATAAAATACTAGGATTATAACAAAAATATGAGCTTTAGATTGCTAAAATAACTCAATGTTATAGACTTATTAGTGGTCATATGCGGAAGACATTCAGATCTTCGAGGGCGATATCGGAAGGTGGCCTCGTGCAAAGGAGATTCGGACCTCTGACAACAATGATGGCATTGCGAGTTTGGCAAACATAATAGAGGTATCGAATGCGGCATCTAATAGATCGACTGCAACGCGGCATACGTCTTGCATGGATGTGACAGTCATTAGTCCCTACAAGTAAAAGGGTAAGCTATGTAATCCTACATCGTTTGTGGATGGATATATATGATGGTTCATAAGTAAAAAATATGAGGCATTTTGGGGTGACCCAAGAGCAAAGTCGAGAGGGCACGAGGCCCAAAACGGATAATATTATATCAAAAGAAGGCATGAATCGCTATAGTAGAGAAAACAGAGCAGGCAGTGAAGAATGGAGCTCTTGTGGGAGGATCGGAGCAGGAAGCAATGAATGGAGCTTGTGTGGGAAGATCAGAGCTAGTAGTGGAGGATCAAAGCTAGCGGCAGAGGATCAAAGTGGGCGGCGAAGGATCAAGCGCCGAGAGAGGTGGTCGTTAGAGGGAGGGGCTTGTCGCTTGTAGGGGAGAGAGAGGGAAGCAGAGAAAGAAGGAGAATAGATTAAACAAAATTTAGTTTAATTTATTACATTATCATTATAGCATATTCTACAATAGTTTTTAAGTTACTGACAAAATTCAATCCACACTAAATTTTATGGCATGTGGCCTAATCAAGTACTTGCTTGCTTATATGCATAAGCTATTACGTATTGATATTTACTGTTACTTTTATTTCTTTTTGGAATATTTATTTTCTTATATATTGTATGTTGCTTTTATTTATAAAGTATTTTGTTTGAAAGTTTATATTTTTATACAAATAGATTACGTTTAATATACAAACTTATACTATTTCTCAGTTATAACATTAATTTTGATCCAAAAATCTAAGAAATATCAAGAAATATTAAAACTAAAATCAGGTGTTATTTACATTTTTATATCAAGTGTTTTTTAGTATTTTGAAGTTCTACATTTTTATATCATTACTTATATTAGATATTAAACTTATTTTTTTTTTATCAATCAAACCTAATTTTGACGTAAAAATACCCAAAACACCCTTAAAATGAAAAATACATAACAATTAAACAAATTCTAATTTGAAGAGAAAAACAAATAAAATCATAATCACTTAATTTTTATTTTCATTTTTTGTGTGTAGAAATCCTAATTACTTATCTCACCTTAATGTTGACGCAGCCCTACATCAGCCTATCACCAGCACCAACACTGTCTCATGGCCCTTCCCTACTTATGTCTTAATAATATTTGAGAATGTTTAACGTACCAAACCAAGAAAATCAAGCACACAAAATAAACATAGAATTCATAAATTATACATTCTTAATGGCAAATTCAAAATTTTACGAGAATGACATAAACAATCGCATCCCACTGCCTTGCAAACCTAGAGTCACTTAAGCACTAGTCATAAGTCTGAACTCCTTTTAGGTTTTTTTTTTTTTTTTTTTTTTTTAAGACTTAATGATGACCTTTTACCCCCATTTAAGCTTCATATTACCATTTGTAACAATTTACCATGTTACCTTACAAGTGAGGAAATATGCTAACCCATCATCGTCCCCATTCTGCCCCTTCTCACCCACTCTTCCCAGGCGTCCATACAGCTCTTGTTAGGGGAAGAAAAAAGGATGCTTAGTGGCAGGGTAGGCTTAGGCAGGGTAGAAAAGGGGTGATTGATGGCAGAATGGGAAGGGACTGGATCGTGATGGAGGTCGAGTTGAGAAGTTCGAATCTTTTATTGAGAAAATTAGAAGTTTCGTCATTTATTTTTCTTTTTAAGGGTATTTTAGATATTTTACGGTTAAAATAAAGTGTTGATCCTACAAAATGTATATACTTGTCAATTACACATATAGAATGGTATAAAAACACTTGATATACTTTCTAAATAAAAGCAAACTATAAGTACAAAAATAGAAATAGCACTTAATTAAGGATATTGTGGGAATTTTTTAGTCAAAATTAAGTGTTTCTCGAGAAATGGTATGAATTTATATATTAAATGTAATCTAATGATATAAAAACTTAAAAATTTAAAACATAGGATATACTTTCTGGATAAAATAAAAAATAAAAAGTAATAAAAGATAATAATCCCTTTTTTTTTTTTTTTTCATTTCCTTCATCTATTGTTTTCTTATTTGTTAATTTATTTTCACCCTTTTTGAAAACCAGTTCACGCTTCTTATATCCATTTTCTTACCCATTATTTATTTATTTATTTACGACTAAAATTTTCTAGCGTTTTCTTACCCCCAAAAATTCTTACCTCGTTTTCAACATTTTATTTTCTTTAGAAAAAGTGTGCAACATTCAACATTTAATTTTCTTTAGATTATACCAAATTTGTTTCTCAAAGTAGTAACTAAAACTTTTATAGCTTTTACGGCAACGTAAAATGAAGATAGATAGGAGGGGAAAAAAAAAAAATAAAAGGATGACTCAAATTTAAAGATCATTGCATCAAGATGACCAAAAAAAAAAAAGATCAATATGATACAAAATTAAATTAAAGTTTATGTCACGTTGATCAAAATGGGAGAATTTAAGCAATGTTGGTCAATGAATGAAAAAAATATGGTTAATTGAGTAATTTTCTTTAAAAAAAAAAAAAAAAACTGTAGTACGGCTTCTTTTTCCAAATCTGGTGCACTGGTGCTCTTAAATTTAAAAGCTTTGAATTGGCATATATTGTTTGTAATAAATGATAAAAGCATATGGGACGATTATTTATTACCTAGAGCTTTCTTCAATTAACTAATTTTTTTTTATAAAACTTCAATAGTAGAATGTTAGAATAAACAGTTGAATTGAATGACGCATTGGAAATCCAAAAGAAATTATTAAATCATAAGATATGCTAATTCATCTTGTTATGAACAATAAATTTTTTTACATGATATACGTACATTTGGAGAATCTAGATTAGTACTTGTGACAAAGCTTTTCTTTAAAAAATTATCAAGTAAGAGTGTCAACGAGTCTTTTTTGCTATTTTAGATCTCTTGTCCACGAATAGTATTGTGTGTGGACACGTGTCTATTACTTCTTAAATATTGGTGCTCGCCTTCCAGCCACAAGAGTGTTGTAATAATCAAGTATTAGTAGGAAATAATAATCAATTACTCACTTACATGCACTTGAGTAGTCTTGCAGTCAGGAGCGACCAAAGCCCTTATTTATATTATGTGGTTGGAGGTGTTTCAGTAGAACAAAGATACGTAGTAAGAGTTCTTTCTCACCCTTTCAAGATGTAAAATTCTCCCACGATAAGGAATAACCCTATGAATACTTGCCTTTATTTTTTGTTTGTTTTTCTTGAGTATTCTTGTTTTCAAGATTTATTTGTGATTTTCTACCACTTTATTTTTATTTATGAGACCGCGTATTCATTTGAGATTGAAAGACATTTTCTATGAAGTTTTCATGATCCGCCTATTCAGTCACGTGTTTTTGAAGAGCCCATTATTATTTTTATAAGCAGAACCCATTAATCCCGTTGACAGCATGGTTCCTAATAAATTCTTGGATAGTAGAAATTATTGCATCATATTTGTCTATACAAGAAATTAATATCTCTTCAATAGTTTACTTTGTCATAAATTGAGTTCACCATAGGCTCTCATATAGTTAACAGTCTCTTTTATTCTTGAATAACCCATCATAAAATTATAAATATAAAATTATGTCTCTACAAATAATAAACCCATACTATATTTAATATCCAATACACAATAAAAATCAACCTTAGTTAGACCACTTTAAATGGGCTGAACTTTAAGATAGTCTATAATACACATTTAATTATATATATAGGCCCACTTGTTCAATTATTTTACAACAATCTCCTACCTGGGTCACATATGTTTCCTTACAAAATGTGCATAACTTAATGAGCTCAAAACTTTTACTATCATGTATAAAGTCATCTCTTAACAATCTCATCCATTAATTATACCAATATAGGATCAAAGCGATCTTCGTTACATGTACAATAACTAAATCCATCAATGGTCACGTATATCGATATAATCAAATGACATAGATCAAGTATGGATGTGTAGTATGAAAATTACATGCAATGTGATCTAAACATACCTATTTACAGCTGGACCATCTTTATTCTTTAATGAGATTAAGTTAAAACAAATCAGAGTAAAAATAAACTGAATTCCTTATTTCTGCAGAAAATATCCATAAACATAAAGTATCTAAATGAAATGAAATAGCATCTAAACACAAACTCCCACTAAATTAGTATATCATCAAATGATCAACACCTATATGAGCAGTGTGCTCATGAAAGACCTTGTGTGGAAGCCCTTTGGTAAGCGGATCTGCAATCATGGAGTTTGTACCAATATGCTCTATAGACACCTAACCACTCTGAACTCTTTCTTTAACAACTAGGACTTTGATGTATATATGCTTTGACTTCGATGAGCTCTTGTTGTTATTGGAATACAACACTGCTGACTTATTATCACAAAATAACTTTAATGGTCTTTCTACACCTTCTAAAATTCACAGCCCAGTGACAAAATTCCGCAACCATATTCCATGGTTGGATGCCTCATAACATGCTATAAACTCCACTGCTATGGTGGAAGAAGCTATGAGTGTTTACTTGGCACTCTTCCAGGAAATAGCTTCCCAGCCAGCAGGTAGATATAGCCTGATGTGGATTTTCAACTGTCTTGGCATCCAGCAAAATCAGAATTAGAATATCCAATGATCTCCAGTTGGTCCGATCTCCTATATGTGAGCATGTAATCTTTTGTTCTATGTAAATACCTCACAACCCGTTTGGCTGCTTTCTAATTATCCATCCCAGGGTTACTCAAATATCTGCCTAGTATCTCAACAATGTAGACTATATCTGGACGTCTATAAACCTGAGCATACATTAGACTCCCAACAGCTGACGCATAAGGAATCTTCTGCATTTCTTTAACTTCAAGGTCATTTTTAGGGTACAAATCGAGACTAAACTTGTCTCCCTTAGCAACAAGGGTGTTACCTGGTTTACAATTTTGCATGCCAAATCTCTTAAGTATCTTTTCGATATTGCCTTTTTGTGATAACCCAAGTATATCCCAAGAACAATCTCGATGTACTTGTATGCCTTATACAAAAGAGGCATCATCAAGGTCTTTCATTTCAAATTTCTTTGATAGAAATCTCTTGGTTTCATGCAACAAGCCTCTATCGTTACTAGCAAGTAGTATGTCATCGACATATAGTACCAGGAAGATATGTTTACTCCCATTGAACTTATAGTATATGCAATCATCAACTGCATTCACCTTAAAACAAAACGAGACTATTACTTGATGAAATTTATAATACCATTGATGGGAAGCTTTCTTAAGTCCATAGATGGATTTCTTTAACTTGCAAACCATCCTCTTTGGGTCTCCTGACACAAAGTTTTCCGGTTGCACAATATAAATTGTTTCATCAATGTCACCATTGAGAAACGCCGTCTTTACATCCATATGATGTAACTCAAGATCAAAATGTGCCATAAGTGCCATGATAGTCCTAAAAGAGTCTTTCATTGAATCCGGAGAGAAAGTATCTTTGAAATCAATGCCTTCCTTTTAAGTAAAGCCCTTTGTAACAAGACGAGCCTTATATCTCTCTAAATTACCCATCGAATCCCTATTGGTTTTAAATATCCATTTGCAATCAATGGGCTTCGTACCTTCAGGCAATGAAACGAAATCCCAAACGCCATTGTCTTTCATGGACTTAATCTCTTCATTCATGGCCTCAATCCACTACTGAGAGTTAGATCTTTGCATGGCTTGATGAAAGTTGATTGGATCATCTTCCATCACTCTAATGCCATCCTCATGTTATTGGAGAAAGACTATGTAGTCATCTGGAATCGCATTTTTCCTTTCTCTTGTGGATCTCCTCAATGGCATTTGTTCTTGAGGTTGTTGAGTTTGTTCTTCGGGAACAATTACTTCATCTTGTGTAGGGAGTTGTTCAATATTATCTTGATGTTCTGGACTTGCTACTTGATCAATGTCAGGAATAGAAACCTAATCATTTTCAAAAGCAATTGTAGGAATAGAAACAGATTCCTCTTCAAAAGCAAAGTCTTTAACCTTATTTCTCCCCCAAAACTCAATATCCTCAAAGAACATTGCAGTTCCCATCTCGAAAATGAACTTAGTAGTGGGATCATAAAACTTGTAACCCCTTGATCTCTCAAACTATCCAATAAAGTAGCAGATTATTATTCTAGAATCCAGTTTACTTTCATTTGGCCTATAAGGCCTTGTCTCAGCTGGACATCCCCAAATATGAAAATGCTTCAAACTAGGTATCTTACTCGTCCAAAACTCATAAGGGGTTTTGGCTGCTGCCTTAGTTAGTACTCTGTTGAGAATATAAGCTGCAGTCTTTAGTGCTTCTCCCCATAGAAATTTTGGCAAGGTAGAATGATTAATCATACTCCTTACCATGTCCTTAAGTGTTCTATTTCATCTCTCAGCTATACTATTCATGCTATGGGATCCTGGCATGGTGTATTGTGGGACTATTCTGCATTCCTCTAGGAATTTAGCAAAGGGCCCTGGACGTTGTTCACCTGATCCGTCATATATGCCATAGTACTCACTACCACGGTTAGATTTAATGCCTTTAATTCTTTTCTTAGTTGGTTCTCAACTTCAGCTTTGTAAGCCTTAAACACGCCCACTGACTGAGACTTCTCATGAATGAGATACAGGTAGTCATAATGTGAGTAAATGTCTATGAACGAAATGAAATATTGTTGACCATTCCAAGAAGCCGTAGGGAATGGTCCACAAAAATCTGTGTGAAATAGTTCTAAGACATCCGAAACTCTATTGGCACCTAATCTCCTTATATTTGTCTATTTCCCTTTAATGCAATCAACACAAACCTCAAAGTCTGTGAAATCAAGGGAATTAGGAATCCCATCGGACACAAGTCTTTCAATTCTACTTTTGGAGATATGACCTAAATGCTTGTGTCATAATGAAGCGGAATTCTTATTAGTTAATTTGCATTTCATACCACGTGAATTCACATACAAGGTTTCATTAAATGAGGCATCTGTATCAAGCAAATATAGGTTATCGTAAAAGGATAAAGAACCGGTACCAATAATATTTGAATTCAAAGAAAGACTAAACTGACTATTTCCAAAATAACAAGAATAACCAAATTTGTCCAAAGCAGGAATAGAAACCAAATTCCGTCTAAATGATGGTATAACATATGTCACTTTCAAATCTAAATAATATCTAGTCTTTAATAATAACCTAAAATTCCCTATAGCCTCAACTTCCACCAATTTGCCATCACCTACATAGATGAATCTTTCAGCATTATTTGGCTTTCGGCAACTCAGGCAACCCTTTCTTTGCACGCCAAGCATGATATTTTGTACATTCCCTCTTTGTGTTCAAGTTTGTAACAAAAGTAACAGCCAGATTCTTCATCTTGGTTCTTTTGCTGTTTCTTTTTGAGCTGGACCACTTGCAGCTTCTTTATCTTTCTTTCTTTTCTTGTTCTTGTCCTTAGATATACTTGCCAAGTGAGCACTTTTCGGTCTTCTCGTGCTTTAGCCTTTCTTCTTCTTGCACACAATGAGAAATGAGCTCATTCAGAGACATTTGTCCTTTTAGCAGTTATAACTGACCTTAAATTGACTAAATTGTGAAGGAAGCGAAATCAAAACTAAATGCACGAGCAAATCCTCATACAGCTCTAGCTTTAATGTCTTTAGTTTTGAAGCAAGATGACACATCTCCATGATGTACCCCTTATATTTCCTTTTCCTTTATACCTCATTGAATTCAAGCTTGCCAGAACCGTACTTGTTTCAACCTTATCGTTTTTAGCAAAATGTTTTTCAATTTCCTCAAGAAACTCCTTTGGCAGTAGTAACCTTTTCGGACACAATGCCCCTAAAGGCTTACGGAATTCCACGCTTTATGATCATGAGACTCATACGATTTGAACGATCCCACCTCTCCATGTCCCGTTTTTCCTCAGTGGAACTTTTGTCCGTAAGGTCAGCGGGTCATTCAATCTTTAGCACAAGGTCTAGATCCATGCACTCGAGAACAATCATAACATTCTCTTTCCAATCGTTGAAGTTGGTCCCATTTAGCATGGGAATGAAATTGACATTAGCAGATATAGTAGAAGCATATGCACTAGCTGAACAGAGAACAAAACAAGTAAAATAATATGTTCACATAGGAAAGCATATCAAACAATCAATAAATTCAAATAAAGGTGGGCCCTATCACAAGATACCTAATACAACATTAATATTTAGTCTTTGGATAGAAATATTAACTTGTAAGTGGTACTCTTGATGTAGTAATCAAATATTGATAACAAGTCCTGTCAAACAATAGGTCTATCTTTGAATCGACTTATTATTCAAATGGAACACCTTATAATTGTCACATATTTATTACCATAAGTGTGCATGCAATTCGGCCAAATATTAACCTTCCTTTGAGCTAGTCAATATCTGCATGAATTACATACACACAACCATCTTAATATTCTAAATAAATCAATGTACACAAGAGAGGTTACTTTGGTAACATGTTGCTTCAATTAATCTATTTTAGAATATTAGATATGCAAAAGATATAACCAATAAACCAAAATTTGATTTAATTGAAAGAAAAAGAAAAAAAAATTTTGGATGGGGGGGGGGGGTGTGCAGCATTGTAAATAAGCGCTGTAGCACCGTTTCACGGCTTGGGTTTTCTACTTGGATTGTACGGGCACGCTGTAGAGCACGAAAATTTTGTTGTAGCGCCCGTAGAACCCGTAGCAGTTTCCAAAGTCCGAAATTCAAAATTTGGGGTCGAAAATTCGCATTCTAAAGCTTAATATGCGAATTCTTAACCCTAAAATTCTTCCTTAATGTCCTTAATCCATAACAAAACATCAATATTTCATCATATCATCATCAACAAGAGAAGATTCTGGAATTTTGGAAGAACAAAATCAAAAAATCCATAACCATAACTATTCTTAAATCCAACAAAAAACCAAACCTAATTTAGAAAGAAAACTTAATTCTCAATGGTTTAACATGGAGAACACTCTGATACCACTTGTTAGAATAAGAAACCGAAAACATCAGTGGAGAAAATCTAATTCATCCAACATCCACCATGTCAAATCATTAAGAGAATGAAAGTGAAAGCATACCTTGATCCATGGGATCAATACGATTTTCCTTAGAGAAGAATCTCTATATTCTTACTAATTATAGGATGTCAGAGAGAATATGAATAAATATATCATATGAATTAGGAACCATAATTATTTAAAATAACTACAGTAATTATACTTTTTATATTTCTATTTTGGCCCATCATAAAATTAGAAATGTGAAATTAGGTCTCTACACATAATAAACCCATATTATATTTAAGGCCCAATACCCAATAAAAATTAACCTTAGTTAGACCACTTTAAATAGGCTGAACTTTAAGATAGCCTATAATACACATTTAATTACATATGTAGGCCCACATGCTCAATTATTTTCCAACAATCTCCCACTTAGGTCACATATGTTTCCTTACAAAATGTGCATAACTTAATGAGCTCAAAACTTTTGCTATCATGAACAAAGGCATCTCTTAACAATTGACACAAATGATTCATGGGGAAAAAAAATGTATGCCAATGCTAGCCACAAAGCAAACAATACTTGAGAATCTTTTCATTGATGCTCTCAATTGATGTGACAATCATATTAATAAAAAAAAATGATAATTTACATGTCATATAAAGTGATACTGAAAAATTAGAATTAGAATCGGTGTCTTTAGTATTTTTCTTTTATATGTCTAGTTATTATATATTCCTAGAACTCTTTTCATCTCACTGGATATTGTTACAAAACTTTTACAATAGAACACTCTAGAAAAGTTGAGAGATATACAATACTAAACAGTCTTCTTTTTTTCACCATTTTCAGAGAGCAAACAACGAGCAAAAACGAAATATTAACATTAGTGATGGAGTGCCTTGCTACAATTGGTTGTACAGTTTTTGGAACTATTTATGACTATGCGATTGGACAAGCGGGCAATCAACTCCAGTATCTGCTTTCCTACAAGGACAACATAGAAAATCTCAAAAAGCAGAGTCAGAGGCTAGATGGTATCATAAACAGGATTCAGAGCCACACCGAACGAGCCAAAAACGAGGGAGATGCCATTGTGGGACACGTTCAAGATTGGCAAAAGGATGCGACAGCTAAATCAGAGGGGGCAAAATGTTTTCTAGAACCTGATCCAGACCACACAAGAGCGAGGTGTTCATGTCGCTGGCCCCTCCCAAACTTGGCATTGCGGCGGCGGTTAAGCAAGAAAGCGAAGGAGATGGCTGAGGAAATTGCACGTGTGATCGAAATGGCGAACAATTTTGGCAACGATATTTCCTTCCGTCCTGCTGTACAACTTTCTTTCGAACAAAAAGACTTTGAGAAGTTTGAGACGAGAAAGGCAACTCTGAGCAGAATGATGGAGGCCTTGCGAAATCCTGAGGTTAGAATAATTGGATTGAGTGGCATTGGTGGCATTGGTAAAACCATGCTCGCTAAAGAAGTCGCACGTCTAGCTAAGGAAGGAAATCTATTTAGAAAGCAAATAATGGCTGTCGTATCACAAAATTCTAACATTGAAAGGATTCAACAAGAGATCGCGGATCAGTTAGGTCTAAAGTTCGAGAAAGAAGTCCTATCCACCAGAGCAGAACGACTCGGAGAAAGATTAAAACAGGAAGAGAAGATTCTTATAGTTCTAGATGATGTTTGGAAGGAGCTTGACCTGTTTGAAGTTGGAATCCGTTTTAATGATGATAACAAGGAATGCAAGATAATAGTGACCTCTAGATCCCAAGAAGTATGCAAGGCCATGGGTGCTGATGAGAATACTACTTTCCAGATCAAAAGTTTAACTGAAGAAGAGGCAGCGAATTTGTTTAACAAAATAGT
Organism: Ficus hispida; assembly: GCA_025413025.1. NCBI lineage: Eukaryota > Viridiplantae > Streptophyta > Magnoliopsida > Rosales > Moraceae > Ficus > Ficus hispida. Next base: position 15,532,295 of record CM046365.1, on the reverse strand, counting down.
GGGTGATGTAAAACCTGAGTTCGAATCTTTGGCAACTGAAGTGATTGGAGAATGTGGAGGATTACCTCTTGCCATTGTGACAATTGCAAGTGCATTGAAGATTAATAAGAGCTTGTCTTTTTGGAGAAATGCCTTGCTTGAACTGAAGCGATCTCCCACAGAAAGTGAAATTTACGGAAAGATATACACGTGTTTCAAGACAAGTTTCGATGCGTTAGGAAATGAAGCAAAGTCACTATTGCTAATTTGTGGTGCACATAAAGAAGATGAAAATGTGTCTCTTCAGGAACTGACGGGTTATGTTATGGTTTTGGACCTGTTTGGATATGTTTATAATACATTACAAGAGGCAAGTGACAAGGTGGAATCATTGGTAAATAACCTCAAAGCTTATAGTTTGCTGTCGGATGGTGACTATCCGGGAACAGTTAAAGTGCATGATATTATCCGTGATGTTGCCATATCAATTGCCTCTAAATTACAGAAGAATCCCATGTATTGCCTCAGAGAGAGTGTTAGGTTGGAAGATTGTATGAACAGGGACAATTTCAAAGACTTGTATGCAATTTCAATCCCTGGAGGTGGTGGTGGTATTAATGATCAACTTCCAGAAAGGCTGGCAAGTCCAAAGCTTAAGTTACTAATGTTGAGGAACCGCGTTGGCCTAGAAATTCCCGATAAATTCTTTGAAGAAACCAAAGAGTTGAAAGCATTGCGTTTGGATTTTATAGGTGGAAAACAGCTAGCTTCATCATTTCGTTCACTTCAAAATCTCAAAGCATTACATTTGAGAATTAGTAATGGCAGAGATGTGGACATAGCCATAATTGGAGAGCTGAAGAATTTATTGATTCTTGATCTTTCAGATTCTGATGGTCTGGTGGTGTTGCCGAAAGAAATAGGAAACTTGAGTCGTCTACAAGTGTTAAATCTGAATGGTTGTAGAAGGCTCGAGGTGATTAAACCAAACGTCATCTCGAGTTTGGTAAAGCTAGAAGAGTTGTATATGGAGGATGTCTATTACGTCGAGCGGGAAACTGAAGGATTGAGTCGTAGTGCAGGTGAACAAAGTAATGCCAGTCTTGGTGAAATTAAACATCTCCCACAGCTAAGAGTTTTGCATTTACACACACAAGATGGTAGTGTTGTACCAGAAGACATGTTTAATCATCTGAATTTGGAAAGGTATCGCATACTAATTGGAGAGTTCTTTTATTCTCCCTACAAATCAAGAACAAGAGTGTTGCGGGTCAACCAGCTCAAGGATACAAGTCGATTGTTATATAAGGATGGCTTTCAAAGGTTGATGAAAAAGTCTGATGATTTGTGCTTGAAGAATATCCCAGGTGTTAAACATCTTATCAATGAATTAGATGCAAGCAGTTTTCAGAACTTGGAGTGTCTGGTGCTTCATGAACTGGAAAACCTCAAAAGCATAGCGTCTATACCTACAAGATCAAATATTGAAGAAGAAATTGAACGGCCTCGTCCTCTCTTCAACACCAAGGTTATCCCCTGTTGCTCTTTTTATCGTTTATTTATTATTAATTTCATTAATATTTCCTTTTCTAATTTCTTCATTTGTCCTCGTTATGTTTCGCAATAAGAACCCAAACGCATGCCCGAATTATTAACACTACTTACTACTTATGCATGTATGTTTTATTGAACATCATTACTCACTGTTCTTTATTGAATAATACAATCAATTTAAAAGAAATCATTTATTTTAATTCGTTGGAAAATTTAGAGATTAGAGTACTACCTTGTTGACCGATCAACATATAAAAATAAAATTCATGATAATTAAAATTCTGCATTTAATCTTTCGAGAAATACAAATTAATTGGTTTTTACTACCTAAAGCTTTTTCTATAAATGTATATTCAAAAAATAAAAATCAAAATAAAAATATTTCATTCACCAAATTTTGAACAAATTTTCTTTTGTTTAATTCGCTTTGTCTTTGAATTTGTACGAATTTACATTGAAATGATTTGTTAATTTAGATCAGAACCAATGATAGTATTGTCTTTCAATTAAATCATTCACAAAATTAAAGTCATCTTTACAGGCTATGTTTATCAATCTACAAGAGTTGACTATTTACAAGGGCAATAGTTTGTTCTCTGTTTGGGCTTTAGCTACGTTTGAAAGCCTTCAACAGCTTAAGTACCTAAGCATAGGTGAGTGTGATCTCATAAAAGAGGTATTAATAGTCACAGAAGAAGCAGGAGATGCCGAACAAAGAGAGTCGAAGAAGATCTCATTCCCCAAACTTGAATGTCTTCAGCTTCAAAATCTTCCAAAACTTAAAAGGTTTTGTCAATCAGATGATCATTTTACCATTGAATTTCCATCACTATTACAACTATCCATTGATGATTGTCCTGAATTAAGGACATTCATTGCCAAGTCCACACCTTCAACAAGTACTACTGTGGAAGAAGTAGAAGAGAGAAGAATGGCTCAAGAAATTCTGTTCAATTCAAAGGTAATTTTTTTACAGTAAATACTTTTTTCTTTTTTTCTCTTTAATAATTCTTATTTGGCTTTCATTCTCTAACTGTTCTATTATCTACCAGCAAGTTCGATCTAATGCGATGGATTGCTTGTAAGATTGTACATAGATTAAAACATAATCAATTGATCACGCACTAAAGAAAAAATTAAAACACAGTCAATTGACAAACAGATCTAAGTCAAAATAGGAAAAAAAAAATCAAATTGACAATAAACCAATAGAATATTGGTCCACTAGAAATGTAAACCTATACTAGAGTATATAGAAATACATTAGGGGACGTTCTAATACGTATGCCTCTGTACAATCCAAAGTGGATTCTCAAATAAGATATCCTTTTTTTAAATGCAAAGCACAACCATTTTTTTTTCTCTCCCAAACACCTAAAAAGGTTCAAACTTTCCCATCCTAACCTGTATATATATGCGCGCGCGCACCAAATAACACCTTAAAGATTAACCATTTTAGATTGATAAACCATTAGATTTTTTTTTTTAAATAGACCATTAGAATATCGGTCTACTAGGAATGCAACTTAAGAAAAAGTATATTATCTTAAAGGATATTGTTCTACTCTGCATTTTACAGTCCTTTAAAGCTCGGGAAAAAACTAAAACCTAGTTTAGTATCTTAAGGATTCATTATTTTTGGATTTGCAATAATTTATTAATCTCTTGCCTTTTTTTAATTTTTATTCCTTTGTTTTCTTGAGGAATAAAGTATCTGATGTTTATTTTTCCTAATTTTAGTATTTGGTAATCCTACAGGATGATTAATAAGAACCCAAACGCATGCCCGAATTATTAATAATACTTACTACTTATGGATGTATATTTTATTGAACATCATTGTTCACTGTTCTTTATTGAATAATACAATCAATTTAAAAGAAATCATTTATTTCAATTCGTTGGAAAACTTAGAGATTAGAGTACTGCCATGTTGACCGATCAACATATAGAAATGAAAAATAAAATTCATAATTAAAATTCTGCATTTAATCTTCTGAGAAATACAAATTAATTGGTTTTTACTACCTAAAGCTTTTATTATAAATGTATATTCAAAAAATAAAAATATTTCATTCACCAAATTTTGAACAATTTTTCTTTTGTTTAATTCGCTTTCTCTTTGAATTTGTACAAATTTATTTTGAAATGATTTGTTAATTTAGATCAGAACCAATGATAGTATTGTCTTTCAATTAAATCATTCACAAAATTAAAGTCATCTTTACAGGCTATGTTTATCAATCTACAAGAGTTGACTATTTACAAGTGCAATAGTTTGTTCTCTGTTTGGGCTTTAGCTACGTTTGAAAGTCTTCAACAGCTTGAGAACCTAAGCATAGGCGAGTGTGATCTCATAGAAGAGTTATTAATAGTCACAGAAGAAGTAGGAGATGCAGGAGAAAGAGAGTCGAAGAAGATCTCATTCCCCAAACTTGAATCTCTTGTGCTTAAAAAGCTTCCAAAACTCAAAAGGTTTTGTCAATCAGATGATCATTTTACCATTGAATTTCATCACTATTACAACTATCCATTGATGATTGTCCTGAATTAAGGACATTCATTGCCAAGTCCACACCTTCAATAAGTACTACTGTGAAAGAAGTAGAAGAGAGAAGAATGGCTCCAGAAATTCTGTTCAATTCAAAGGTAATTTTTTTTATAGTAAATACTTTTTTCTTTTTTTCTCTTATTAATTCTTATTTGGCTTTCATTCTCTAACTGTTCTATTATCTACCAGCAAGTTCGATCTAATGCGATGGATTGCTTGTAAGATTGTACATAGATTAAAACATAATCAATTGATCACGCACTAAAGAAAAAATTAAAACATAGTCAGTTGACAAACAGATCTAAGTCAAAATAAGAAAAAAAAAAAATCAATTGACAATAAACCAATAGAATATTGGTCCACTAGAAATGTAAACCTATACTAGAGTATATAGAAATACATTAGGGGACGTTCTAATACGTACGCCTCTGTACAATCCAAAGTGGATTCTCAAATAAGATATTCTTTTTTAAAATGCAAAGCACAACCATTTTTTTTTTCTCTCCCAAACACCTAAAAAGGTTCAAACTTTCCCATCCTAACCTATATATATATATATATATATATATGTGTGTGTGTGCGCGCGCACCAAATAACACCTTAAGGATTAACCATTTTAGATTGATAAACCATTAGATTTTTTTTTTTAAATAGACCATTAGAATATCGGTCTACTAGGAATGCAACTTAAGAAAAAAAGTATATTATCTTAAGGATATTGTTCTACTCTGCATTTTACAGTCCTGTAAAGCTCGGGAAAAAAAAACTAAAACCTAGTTTAGTATCTTAAGGATTCACTATTTTTGGATTTGCAATAATTTATTAATCTCTTGCCTTTTTCTACTTTTTATTCCTTTGTTTTCTTGAGGAATAAAGTATCTGATGTTCATTTTTCCTAATTTTAGTATTTGGTAATCCTATAAGATGATTAATAAGAACCCAAACGCATGCCCGAATTATTAACACTACTTACTACTTATGCATGTATATTTTATTGAACATCATTATTCACTGTTCTTTATTGAATAATACAGTCAATTTAAAAGAAATCATTTATTTTAATTCGTTGGAAAACTTAGAGATTAGAGTACTACCATGTTGACCGATCAACATATAAAAATAAAATTCATAATCAAAATTCTGCATTTAATCTTTCAAGAAATACAAATTAATTGGTTTTTACTTCCTAAAGCTGTTTTTGTAAATGTATATTCAAAAAATAAAAATATTTCATTCACCAAATTTTGAACAATTTTTCTTTTGTTTAATTCGCTTTCTGTTTGATTTTGTACAAATTTATATTGAAATGATTTGTTAATTTGGATCAGAATCAATGATAATATTGTGTTTCAATTGAATCATTCACAAAATTAAAGTCATCTTTGCAGGTTATGTTTATCAATCTACAAGAGTTGACTTTCTACGAATGCAATAGTTTGTTCTCTGTTTGGGCTTTAGCTACGTTTCAAAGCCTTCAACAGCTTAAAGAGCTAAGAATAAATAACTGTGATCTAATAGAAGAGGTATTAATAGTCACAAAAGAAGCAGGAGATGCCGAAAAAAGAGAGTTGAAGAAGATTTCATTCCCCAAACTTGAATATCTTGAGCTTCTAGGTCTTCCAAAACTCAAAAGGTTTTGTCAATCAGATGATCATTTTACCATTGAATTTCCGTCATTATTACAACTTTACATTGATTGTTGTCCTGAATTAAGGACATTCATTGCCAAGTCCACACCTTCAATAAGTACTACTGTGGAAGAAGTAGAAGAGAGAAGAATAGCTCAAGAAATTCTGTTCAATTCAAAGGTAATTTTTTTTATAGTAAATACTTTTTTCTTTTTTTCTCTTATTAATTCTTATTTGGCTTTCATTCTCTAACTGTTCTATTATCTACCAGCAAGTTCGATCTAATGCGATGGATCGCTTGTAAGATTGTGCATAGATTAAAACATAATCAATTGATCACGCACTAAAGAAAAAATTAAAACATAGTCAGTTGACAAACAGATCTAAGTCAAAATAGGACAAAAAAAAATATCAATTGACAATAAACCAATAGAATATTGGTCCACTAGAAATGTAAACCTATACTAGAGTATATAGAACTACATTAGGGGACGTTCTAATACGTACGCCTCTGTACAATCCAAAGTGGATTCTCAAATAAGATACCCTTTTTTAAAATGCAAAGCACAACCATTTTTTTTTTCTCTCCCAAACACCTAAAAAGGTTCAAACTTTCCCATCCTAACCTACATATATATATATATATATATATATATCTGTGTGCGCGCGCACCAAATAACACCTTAAGGATTAACCATTTTAGATTGATAAACCATTAGATTTTTTTTTTTAAATAGACCATTAGAATATCGGTCTACTAGGAATGCAACTTAAGGAAAAAGTATATTATCTTAAGGATATTGTTCTACTCTGCATTTTACAGTCCTGTAAAAGCTCGGGTAAAAAACTAAAACCTAGTTTAGTATCTTAAGGATTCACTATTTTTGGATTTGCAATAATTTATTAATCTCTTGCCTTTTTCTACTTTTTATTCCTTTGTTTTCTTGAGGAATAAAGTATCTGATGTTCATTTTTCCTAATTTTAGTATTTGGTAATCCTATAAGATGATTAATAAGAACCCAAACGCATGCCCGAATTATTAACACTACTTACTACTTATGCATGTATATTTTATTGGACATCATTATTCACTGTTCTTTATTGAATAATACAGTCAATTTAAAAGAAATCATTTATTTTAATTCGTTGGAAAACTTAGAGATTAGAGTACTACCATGTTGACCGATCAACATATAAAAATAAAATTCATAATTAAATTTCTGCATTTAATCTTTCAAGAAATACAAATTAATTGGTTTTTACTTCCTAAAGCTTTTTTTGTAAATGTATATTCAAAAAATAAAAATATTTCATTCACCAAATTTTGAACAATTTTTCTTTTGTTTAATTCGCTTTCTCTTTGAATTTGTACAAATTTATATTGAAATGATTTGTTAATTTAGATCAGAACCAATGATAGTATCCTGTTTCAATTAAATCATTCACAAAATTAAAGTCATCTTTGCAGGTTATGTTTATCAATCTACAAGAGTTGACTATCGACGAATGCAATAGTTTGTTCTCTGTTTGGGCTTTAGCTACGTTTCAAAGCCTTCAACAGCTTAAAGAGCTAAGAATAAAAAACTGTGATCTAATAGAAGAGGTATTAATAGTCACAGAAGAAGCAGGAGATGCCGAAAAAAGAGAGTCGAAGAAGATCTCATTCCCCAAACTTGAATGTCTTCAGCTTCAAAATCTTCCAAAACTCAAAAGGTTTTGTCAATCAGATGATCATTTTACCATTGAATTTCCATCACTATTACAACTATCCATTGATGATTGTCCTGAATTAAGGACATTCATTGCCAAGTCCACACATTCAACAAGTACTACTGTGGAAGAAGTAGAAGAGAGAAGAATGGCTCAAGAAATTCTATTCAATTCAAAGGTAAATTTTTTAAAATTTCCTACGACAAGGTTTGTCTAAAAAAGTTAATTTGTAAACAAAATTAAAATTAAAATTTTTATTCTCGAAATTTTGAAATATTATCCTTAAGTTAGTCAACAAATTAAAGAATATTTTGTATCTACTAGGAAACAAACTGAAACAAAAGTATAGAATAGTGTTCTACCCAGCATTTTTCACAACTTTAAATGTGGGGAAAAAAAAAAAAAAACCTAAAATCATTGTACAGGAATACCCTGAATTAGTTTAATAGATGTTAGGAAAAATATGCACCAGACACTTTTTCCCTAGAAAACCTAGGGAATAAAATATAATCAGAGTAAAAACTCAAATCTCCTTCATAAAATGAAACAGGTAGTAACTAAAAGTAGATTTCAAGATTAAGACAAACTTGATGCAACCAAATTTCATCCTAATAGATCAAATCGATAATCAACAAATTAAATCTCTCTAAATAAATTATATATATAAATATATTTATATATATTCAAATCATGAAATTTCACTTTGGTCCAAACTATCACAAGAGATAAATAACGAATACAACTTTCTCTCTTGTTAAGTTATAAAGATATCAATAAAATTAAAATTTGAAGTAGTAGCATACATAGAAGTTTTAAATAAAGAACTGAAACAGAGAAGCAAACAATGATATGGAATTCATTGTATGTAGCATCATTTCCAGTTTATTTATTTATTTATTTAAGTAGATAATGATAATTAAAAGAAACAAAAGTAGCATTCAAGTGAAATCTAAATTGCTAAAACAATTTGTCTCTTATTTTATTTATGCAGGTAGCTGGAATGAGTTTCAGAAATTTACAAGGATTGGTAATCTTTGGTTGCAACAACGTACAGTATCTGTTGTCTTTTGTGATGGCTGAAAACCTTACACAGCTTAAGAAACTAATTGTATCAGAATGTAAGGCCATGGAACAGATAGTCACAAAAGCAGTAGGAGAATATCAGGGGAGGTTGAAGAAGATCGCATTCCCCAGACTCCAATCTCTTGTGCTTAATTATCTTCCAAAACTCAAAAGGTTTTGTGAAGGAGATTGCATTGAATGCCCCTCCTTATTAGAACTCTACATACAGGGATGTTTTGAATTTCAGACATTTATTCCTAATTCTCATGAATCAACAGTACCAACGCTGCAAACAGTCGATGAAGAAAGAGATTTGGTGGCCCAACAACCTCTGTTCAATGAAAAGGTAACCTTGCTTTACAATTTAGTATTAATTCAATTCTATTTTGCTTCTTCTGGTTTTCCGTTCATCAGGATTTGGTCCAAAGTTGAATAGTACTATAGAGAGAAAACACTAGTGTGAAAGCTATTTAATTGGTTAAAAAGAGTTTCAAGAAAGTTTTGTTTCTAGAATTTTGTATTTGTAATGAATTGCAGAAAAGGCACAAATCAATATATAAAGAGTGTTACATTTACATTGACATTGTGATGACTGAAATACTTCGGGAATACAAGATTACAAATCCTCCTTACAATTTTTTTTTTTTTTTGTTTTGTTTTGCATGATTAATTATCTCCTTTGTACTGATAAATTTGACAACCTTTACACAGGTTGTGCTCACCAACTTAACAGATCTTGTAGTGGGGGAATGCCATGGGCTGATAAATTTATTTAATTCCTCAACAGCTACAAGTCTGGCACGACTAACAAGAGTTGTTATTAGTAAATGCTATCAGATGACACAAGTAATTCATGTGAATGGTCATATGGAGGATGAAATAGCTGCAGAAAGCGAGATTGTTTTCAGCCAATTGACAATCTTGGCTCTTCATCGTTTGCCCAGTCTCAAATGCTTTCATAGTGGAAATAGAGAGTTACGATTTCCAAATTTGAAGAAAATAATTGTGAGTGAATGCCCTGAGATGAGTAGCTTCTCTCGTGGAATTATAAACACCCCGAACTTGAACAGATTAATAATGGCAAAACTAGACGTTCTGCCTTGGTACTTTAGTATGGGTTTTATTTTTAAAACTCTGGAAGAAGCCAAATCAATCGTAGAGCTATGGGAGGGTGATCTCAATAGGAGCATGAGAAAGATTTGGGACGACTCACATATATAGAAATACAATGGTTGTTCTCAGAAACTTCGGTATGCATCGTCTCACCTTCGTCAAAACTTTGATTTATAAATTATTTATGTTCACGGTTAAGTGGGACACTCTGTTTGCTCAACACTTCAGAATTTGAGTTTACTAGTTTAATTCATGCATGCAACCTTTAATTATACAGCTTACCTCGAAAAGAATCAAATATTAAAAATGTTATAGAACACAAACAGAGAGATTCAAACGACTTGTATCTATGTGTTTTATCTGTAATTTCAGGACCAAAATTATGAAGAAGATATGGCTAGTCACGATTAGAAGATTCAGAACAATGAAGAAAATAAAACATCTTCTTCTTTTTCTTGAAATAAGCTAAAAAATGATTACCATTTCACATGTCATGTACTTGTCCTTCTACCAAAATATATGTACATCATGGTAAGAACATCCCTTACCAATATTCTTAGTAATATCTTAATATTCTTTGTGGAATTGGATAGTCATATTACTAAGTTTGATCCTGTTTAAAAAACGCGTTGTTTTTTTAATATATTTTGAGAAGAAATGCGTTAAATATTTGTGAAATTGGATGTGTAATGTTGTAACTCAGCATTAAATTTTATGATAATGCAGAGTGCTACAGTTTTTATTTTATTTAAATCTCTTTCTTTCAATTTTTTTTTTTGGCTCTTCAACAATTGTTTTTAATAATATTGTCATTTCTGTTTTGGCTTCAAATTTTGAACAATTGAAGGCAGATTGATTTAATTGGAAATTGTTTGCCGAAAGAGATGGATTTAATGATGCTCTATACTCTCATGTTCTGTCAATCAATAGAAAGGATATTTGGTTCATTAAAGGTGCTGCCAAGAGATCAAGAAACATTACTTTAATTAACATTACTATTTTTTTTTTCTTTCCAGAGGTTTTTTCCTTTAGTTTTTATCTAGAAAGGTTTTAATTATGCACGACAGGTGGTATTCTTGGAGGGGAAGGTCTAGGCTTTTTTCCTTCAAGATTGCAACCAGCTATTAAAATGAGTTGCTCTTTGCTATTAGGTGTTATTATTGTTTTCATATGTGTGCTTCCGTTATGGTTGTTCCTTGTTTTTCCATTACTATTAACTTATTGTAAGTTTCTTTTTTTTAAAAAAAAAATTTATTTAAGGTGATGAAGAGATTAATCACGATGGGATGGGGTCGTGAAGGGGAGAGAAAAAAAACTATTGTGGGTCTCACCTTACACTTCATGTTACAATGGCAAACTAGTTGTTTCAATTAAAATAATGGTTGATATTTACAACTTTTTTATAAGGGAAAAGAAGTAGACACATAAAGCAAGCAACGAATGTATAAGAAACAGTTGTAGCAAGTATAATTAGCATTCCTTTTTTTTTTTTTTTAAATCTTTTTTAAACTCAAAACTACTTTTTAATTATTCATATATTTAAATCTTTTTTAAAATTTAAAAATTTAAAAGTCTATATTTTTAAAATTTTAAACTTTGTTATTTTAAGTTAAAATGGTATATTTTTTTTAATTTCAAAACACTTCGAAAAGAACGGAACAAGATCTATGTTCATATTTTTTTTAACACATTTTAAGATTTTACATTTTTTTACTATAAACAATTTTTTTTTTTTTTTTTTACCAAACACACATTTTCAAAACTCATATAAACTCCAATAAATATCTCCAAAGTCCGTTTGGAATACCAGTTTGAGTTGTAATTTTTTGGTTGGAGTTAGTTTACTTTTAAAAAACTAGTTAAAATTTTTGTTGAATTTTCAGAAAAAGACAAAAACTTAGTTGGAAACTTTAAGTAAGAAACTATCAACCAAACAGATCAAGATCCATATCCAATTGTCCCCCCAAACGGTACCTTAGAGTGTATGTAGAAAGGGAAGACCGAGCTGTACAAGGAATTCATTTTTTTTCCCTCATTTTGTCACATTTTCATAAATTAATAAAAAGTAAATGCGTGTCTATGTATTGGTCCTTGGTCTAGGTATCAAATAAAGGATAAATTTGTGATATAGTATCATTTATATACCCTATTGATAGAGCTCATTTTTAAACCGTTACGATATAATCGAACAACTGAGATGTTATTTGTGCATGATGAATATCATGCACATTACATTATAGTATTATAGACTAATTAATAAATTAAACAAATAATAAAAAAACCAGATCTAGCTGATGAAAGGCTTGGGGAGGGAGGGGGAGCTCCTCACCGACAACTCAACATCGGGGGGTGGGGGCTTGTCGTTGTCAGGGGCATCGCAGGTCGTCGCCTGGGATCGTCAGGCTTAAGGGTGGGTGGTCCGTCGCCTGGGATTGCGGACCTTAGGAGGGGAGGGCCTCGTCATCCCGGGGGGAGGGGGGGGTGGACTCATTCATCGCCAATGTCGGGGAAGAAGGCGCAAATCTGGTTCGCGAGAAGGGGGGTGTTGTCTTCATCGGTGTCGACGGGGGGCGCAGATCTGGTTAGGGGAGGGAGGTAGGCTTCGTCAGCATCAGGGAAGGGGGGCTTGTCACCGGCATCGGTGGGAAGGAGGGGGTCTTCGTCGGCATGGGGGGTGCTTGTCGTCGACATGGGGGGTCTGCTAGTGGATTGTCACCGGTCTTTTTTTTTTTTTAGTTTCTTTGAATTCTTTGAATTTCAATTTTTTTTAATATATAATAATATAAGGTAATGAACATTACAATTATCATGTATATATATAATATCTCAATCATTTGATTACGATAATCGTAATGATTTAAAAATAAATTTGATTAATAAGATATATAAATAATACTCTCTCACAAACTTACAAACTTACCCTCAAATAAATGGGAGGAAGGCATTTCTGGGTCTATTTAAGCTAACGAAGTGATAAATCATCAATGGGATGGGAGGGGACGTGATTCACAGGAAGAGGAGAGAAAAAAAACTATTGTGGGTCCCATCTTACACTTCATATTAGACAATGACAAACTTGATATTTGGATCAAAAGAATGGTGGCTGTTTACAATTAGTTGGCAGCTTTTTCAAAAGGAAAAAGAAGTGAATTCAAGCACTGTAGTTAAATTAAAGCAGTGAGTGTATAAGAAACTATCGTAACAAGTGTAGTTAGCATTTCTTTTTTTTTTTTTTTTTGACTCTTTTCCTCAATACTCACTTTTTTCGTCATTTTGTCACATTGGGGGGGGGGGGGGGGGGGGGGCGGGGCGGTGAGGGATAGGGAATTCACTTTTGTCCTCATTTTGCCACATTTTCATAGAGATAGAAAAAGATAAATTGAGAGTTATGATAAACACCTGTCTTTTTAGATCGATAACTAACTGATTTATTTTTAATTTATTTAGTTTTATCATTTATTTATGTTAAGTTTCAAAAATATAAAAATTAAAAAAAAATCATACTCATACTTTAAGAATCAAGTATACTAAATTTTTTAACTGAAGAAATTAAAAATTTCTAGATAATAAATATCATATTCAAATTTATACTTAAATAATATTTAAAAAGTTATAACGTCATGTGAGTTAAAAGGAAATACTCTAAAGTCTTTTTCTCGTAAAGTACTCATACTAGTTTAGTAATTACAAAATAAGGAAAACATAATTATAAATAAATCGATACCAAAAAATTTAAGAAGTCCAAAATGTGAAAATTAAATTTGTGGTGGTATTTCTATGGATATCGAAAATCTTCCGACTCCAACACCCAATGTGAATACTCGAATTCGGCCCTGCACGGTCGTTCTGTCATTGGTCACCTGCAAAAGAAAGTACCTCGGAGGTGATGGGGACACCGGTGGGGTGTCTACCGAAGGCACTCCGATACTTAAGTCAGTTGAGAAGCTGATAAGCAAAGGGAGAAACAGAGTTTTAGCAAGGCCGAAAATGCTCGTACCTGATAAAGAAGACTGATCTTCTATTTATAGGTGCTTCCCTCGGGGCTGGGTGCTCGGGCCACCCGGTCTGGTCGGTTCCCTAATATTTCAAGTGGGCAAATAGGCCTTAGGTGTGCAGGAGCTCTAGGTCCAATAGACTGATGCCATGTGTCCCTGATCCAGTATGGGTACTCTAGGGTGGGTCACCGCCGGTAGTACTAGACATGGCCTCAGACAGGACAGGTGGCGGAGGTTGGCGATGTGACCTATGTGGTAGTAGGTGAGGCCTTGAGGTAAGTTAACTATTGATGTGTATAGTGAGAGGCCTCACATAAGATGTTTGGTGGTGGATGGGCTATTGTGACAAGCATCACGTCAGATGTTAGTGGTGGATTGCCACCTGGAGCGGTCGCATCATCCTCGGGTACTGACTACCCAAGATACACGGCAACCCTTAGACGTATGAGCTTTGGTTGGTCAGCTCTAGTCGGATTGTTACGTGCCCGAGAATTCCCTGTTCTAATTTATTCGGGCTCATAGGATCCGGTTTAAGATGACGGGTGTATCCATATCCACGACTGGGCTACTCTCGGAAATAGGATTTTGTGCTCGGAGCGGATTACGAAATCAACAATCTCATTCATTTCCTTCATCGCGCCCGCACTACTTCACCAATCCTGAAAACATCTAAGTGGCGAACTACTTACCTACGTTACCTATAACACGAATACATACATATGTGCTTTCGCTCAGCAACCACAAACTATATATCATAAAATATTTTCATAGATCATATCATCATACGTCATAATATGAATGTTCAAAATGCATGTGATCTATATGTATTCAATTATACTTTACTATATATATGTCTTGTCTATTTAAGAGCCGCAATGTCATACCCATATGTGCACAACCAATGGGGAGTTGGGGGAGCGACCCTCCAACAACCTCCAAAGTTATTGCTCATAGCTTTCGTTCTTATTATATTATCTCACAAATTAGAAGTCAGTACGAAACTTAATCCTAATTTTCGTTAGCCTCATTCTTATTAATTATGACAATGTTTACATGTATCTATATATTTGTCATTATGGTATAAATATTTATGAGGCATGTTGATCATATTAGTATAAGAGAAATTATGCACGTCAAATGCTTAATGAAAAGCAATACATAAAATGCATATATTCATTATATCATCAAGGCAAATCATAGCAAACACACAATATCAACAATGGAAATATTTTGTTCCATATGTAGGTAAGATTTGTACTTACCTTTATTATTTGCTTAAACTTCTGAAGTAACACATACTACTACGTAAGTTTAGTGAATTTTTCTAAGTTAACACTACCTTAATATTATAGCGAATCATGGTTTTATATATTTTATTTTATTTTTTTATAAATTAAGATGAGCTTAATTTACTTGCATCATAATTAACCTTAATAATTAATTCATGTTAATTATTAGATGTTAAATAAATTTATATTAATTATTGTTTAATTAATTTAACTTAATTTAATTGATTGATTGATTGATTAATTAATTAATAGTTAGTACTTAATAATTATAAATAAATTACATAATTTTAATTGACTAATTAATAATTATATAATTATATAATTAATTATATTACTTAAATATTATTTCTAATATAATAATTTTCAATTATTCATTTCTTAAATAAATAATTAATAATTAGATTATACTAACAATTAATGTTTACTTAATCTCTAATTAACTATCCATAATTATATTAATAACTTTATCAATAATTAATAATTAATTAATCTATAATAAATCATGCATTTTAATTATGTAGTTACTCAACATAAGACCAATATAATACTCTTACTTACATAACTAATAATCATTTATTAGCTCTCATAATTAATTACTTACACAACATAATTAATTATGTAGTTACTCAATATCATACTCTTACTCACATAACTAATAATCATTTATTAGCTCTTATAATTAATTAATTAATAGTTAATTAATTAATTAATTAAATTATTTGCCAATTAATCTTCTTAACGTAATATATTTTGTTCTATATTTATTACTTTATTAATCTATTTCTTAATTAATTAATTAATCTTCATCACCTTAGTGACAAGGAGTCATATCTATTCCTAAGTGGGTTATCTTTATTTAGTATTAGGTTTGTAAGGCCCAATCTCATTAGCCACAGTCATTAAGT
The DNA here is from genome assembly GCA_025413025.1 of Ficus hispida. Classification (NCBI taxonomy): domain Eukaryota; kingdom Viridiplantae; phylum Streptophyta; class Magnoliopsida; order Rosales; family Moraceae; genus Ficus; species Ficus hispida. The sequence continues at coordinate 15,516,508 of CM046365.1, read as the reverse complement.
TAGGCTAAAGTAGTCTCTTGGTGTATGTCTAGTAATCCTCTAGTTTATTTTGTCTTGACTCACTTAAAACTTGTTATTCAACTTTATAAAGTTAAAGTTTTTCACATTTATTTGATAGTATACTTAATACTAACTCATTTCATCAATCTTTATGTTCATATATTATGACTTACCCTTAGGTCTTATTTTTAATATTTAATCATTTTGTCTGTAAGAGATCTTAACTTGTAAGATTTATTTAAATTTGCGTATAATTTCGTTTTGGATATTAATAACCTGTTGGAAAGCCTGAAGTATCTAGTTTCTATCCTTTATTTTTCAAATTCTCAAAGGTTTCAAATCTTAGTATGGATATTTTCCTTAGTATCCCATAGTAAAATATCAGTTTATCATATTTCAATCTAATATTGTGTGATTTATTAAAAATTATTTACTTATCTGTTTTAAACGTATGCTAGTTCGTGTCAAAGCTTATTTTCTTTTAAGTTTTGGGGTTTTATATACTGTATAATGAGATTTTATTACTGTTGGTCTCAAGTATATACCATATGCCCAAATTTGTGATTTAATTTAGAAAAATCATAATAATTCACTTACAAGTCCACATAAGGCAAACGATATGTCATTAAAAAGCTTATCATGTCTCATTTATGCACCAATTATAGTTTTACAAAAAATTATGGTTTACTAACTCAAAACATACAAAACCCATGGCTGGTACAGGTGTTTCAAAAAAACCTCTCAGTTCGTAGTCTTAATTTTTAAAATTCACCAAAAATTGTATATTTATCTATTTGAGACGTAAGATGCCTTGTTAGAAAGCTTAAAGAATCTATAATTTATAATCCAAAATTATGAGATTAATGGCTTTGGATTTCATAAAACCCGTGGCTAGATTATACCTAGGGGTTGTTTTTCTTTCTAGTTTTGTGCTACAATTTCAAATACACATAACTTTAGACACACATAAGCAAACTAAATGATTCCATAGCCTAAAATGAATCTTATCCTCTATAAAATCTTATCACATAATTTATTTTTCATACCAAAGTTTCTAACGAATGTCATATTATTACAACAATCACAAGCTCTAACAAAGATTGTAGATCTTATTGAAATGCTCCGTGTATCCTCTAAGACCTCGGACCTCCAAAGTTCTTCTCAAAACATTTTTCTAGGTAAGAAGGAGTTCCTACATTAAGATTCTAACTACATAACATGCTTTAGTTCTCTAAAAATACCAAAACACAAAGAGAACCACTAGGTTACCTTTAGTAATACATCTTCTAACTCCACTTCACACTACTTTAAACTTGGTAATGAGGTTGCTTGGAGCTTAAAAATGGAGGGAGGAGGGTGCTAGAGGGGTGTTAGAGATGGAGAATAGTGTTAGTGGTTTTTGAGCTTGGTGATGGCTAGAGAAGCTTGGGTTTTGAGCTTAACGTGTGTGAGAATGAGATGAGATGTTAGGGTTTATTTTCATCCAATATGTATCTTAAATGGGGCTGTCTTTTAAGGGCTAAAAGTGCAAAATATTTTTTGATTTCCAGAGTGAAATGGTGCTACTTTGAAGGGTTTTTGATGTGGTATTTTTATTATATAAAATAAAGACAAATGGTCCCATTCAACTTGTACCTCTAGGTCATTTTCAAGTACTTGCTTCTTATCATTTTTACCTAAATTAACCATACCAATTCTTACTTGTGTTTGCATGCATGCACAACACACCACTTTCACCTTAATTCAAACATCTTCTTGCTTTTTGACTAGCAATATCCGATTCTCCCTTTTACTCTCCCATTTTTTATTTTTGTTTTTCTTTTTTCTAATTTTCCATCCATTGTTCAAGGTTTATCATCTTTGATCTCACTCATTTGTTCATCCACCACATCAATCCTTGACCTAACCTCTCATTGGTTACTTAGTATCCAAAACTTGGTTATTGATTTCCCTAGGATCCTTTCACATGAAATCTACACCAATGATTTCCAATCTAATCTCAACTCTTGATCAATTCTCCCCCTTTGGATTTATTCCTAATCAATCTTAATCATTCATCTCCTATCTATGTGACATTAATTTTTTCAGTCATACTTTCAATACTTAAATATTGATATGACTAAAATAAATACTAAAATCATCAAATTGATCTACTAATGGTTCGTTTCTAAAAATTAACATTTATTTCTCTAATAATTTTATATAAATTTATATGTCATTCGGCTTATTTTCTATGTATATAATTTCTCATTTAAATAGAGAAACTCAATATTGTTAAATCATCGACATTATCATACTAATGAGACATATAAAATCATTCATGATCTTGAAATTTGATATTCATTAGAAGTATATTAATAAAGGAAATCCATGATAATAATTCATCAAATCAAGTTTATGAATTTCTAGGACATCACAATTATACAGGGAATTCACTTTTTTTCTCATTTTGTCACATTTTCATAATTTAATAAAAAAATCATTAAAAAAAGCCATTAGAAATCCTTCAACACTCACATCACTTCTAGTAGTCCTTCTTCCACCTTTATTCATGGCCAAGAGAGGAGACTCTTTCCACCTTAGGTGACGCCATTGATGGAGGCGCACATGAAACATGAAATCATCCCAACCACCATCATAAAAGCAACATTTCCCTTACCATTCCTCACTCATAACAAATTACCAGGAGAGGAAACCCTCTACAAGACACTACAATTTACGACAACAACTCCGACAGTGAAGAACCTCCGGAATAGACATTCCAAAGAGATTCGACAGCTAATAAATAGTGCATTGATGAGATATTTCTTTTATGTATATTCTACTAAAGAAATTTTTTTAAATGTTTACTTACTTTTGAAAAAATAGGAAAAAAAAAACACATCAAAATTCTACTAATAGTTTTTGCTCTGAAAAAAAAAAGGAAATTCATAGTAAGCAATATTTTTACGAAAATAATCAAGTAAATAATAAGGTATCAGAATATTCAAAATAAATAATAAATTTACTAGGTAAATAGAGAATTTATTAAATAAACAACAATAATTTATTTGATAAATTTATTGTTTAATACTATTTATTTTAAATATTTTTTAAACCTGCTATTTATTCTATTATTTTATATAAAACCGCTATTTACTTATTTTTCCTTAAAAAAAAAAAGAAAAAAAAAACTATTAGCAGAAATTTGGTCATTCAGATTGAGATAAATAAGACGTATAATTTGGCTCTCTAACTCCTTGTATTTTAGAATTTTCATGAATCAAATTTCAGTAAAACAGAGGTCAAAAGTGTTCTTCTAAAAAAAAATTATATGTCATTGTGACCTCCACTCCCCTCCACGTTCCCAAAGAGTAATAGTTAGTTACAAATGTGTCGCAGAGGGGGTGGGTTAATAGATCCTCATTTATATGATCATATATATATATATTTAAAATCTAAATTCTACCCATTTTTTTTTTCATTTATATCTTAATTTTAAATCCTATCACAAAATATTTCTTGAATTTTAATTTCAAACATCAATTTCATTAAGTTTTAGAACATTCTCAACTTTTCTCTTTTTATGAAATTCTCAACAGAAAATTACACGTGAAATGCACATATTAATGATAAAAAAAAAACATTATTCATACATTATTCATTTGTGATTGTTAAATTAATTTTCTTTATTTCATTATTTATTTTCAATGTAAAATTCCAGCACATTAGTTAGTCATGCACACACACGAACGGAGAGTAAAACTGTAGTAATTTCCGTTTTTGCCTGGATTTTCTCGTCCTATTCACATCTCTTCTCTCTCTTTCTCATGGATCCACCTGACCCAAACGACGACGTTTTTGGACTCTTCACCTCCGCTACCGGCACCGGCATCGACTCCGCTGCCACCACCAATCTCCATTCCAGTTCCGACCGCCGCTTCCTCGACTCCTCCGATGACGAAGAAGACGACCAAGACCTCCTCAAGAACGGCGTCGGTCCTAATTCCATGGAGTCCGCCTCCAAGCGCCTCGAGTACATGCTCCAATTCTTCGACCGCAAGCTGTCCCTCACCCCTTACCATTCTTCACCTTCCAATTCCCTTCCTAACGCGCCGTTCCTCCGCCGAACCGTCTCCCGGAGTTCATCGGCCGAGGCGGCGGCTCCGGCGTCTTCCGCCAGCCTGTCCGCGCAGCCGTGCACCCTCACCGGCCGGTCAGCCTGGAGGTGAGGCCTTACCCGCTGCGGGAGGCTCAGATCGGCCGCTTCCTCCGCTCGATCGCCGCTCTTGCCGCCGCCGAGTGTGGTCTTCGCCGGTGGGAGCTGAGCGATCTCTACGCCGCCGCCGGGGAAGACGACGACCACGAGGACGCGGTGCCGTTCAAGGAGTCGGTAGGGACGGCGGCGGCGCTGTCTGGCGGTGGATGAGGGGGCGAGGGTGGTGTGGAGTGGGCATAGAGATGGGAGAATCAGGTGTTGGAGAATGGACGAAAATGGCGATGGTTTCAAGGAAGGCTTGTCGTGGAAGGCTCATAGATCCCCTGTGCTTTCCCTCGTTATTACAGCTTATGGTCAGTTTGTTTGTTTGTTTACATTTTGCTATGAGAATCGAATGAATTAAATTGTGAAATACAAGAGTAATAGAAAAAAGAATTTTATGAAATTTTCTCTGTCACTTGATGGTTCTGATTATTATTATGTTTTTAGATATGTTGTTTTTGTTGCTAAGAGTTTTAAATGGAATTGGAATTTGGAGGAGTTATCATTGAATAGAAAAGAATTTACTTAGGCCTTGTTTGTTACGGGGGGAATGTTGAACGATTAGATGGATGAATTTTTGGACTTATAGTTATTTGGTGGGAGGTATTCCAAGAGGGAATGACTAAGACGTGGGATTCAAAATCCTCCGTGGGACTCCAATTTTGATCCTTTCACAGTTGTACCGATAGGAGGAGGGAACCCATACCAAACCGCCCAGTTGATTTCTTTCCTTCAGATCAAAACAATTAGAACTAGTCGGTCAACTGGAAAATGTATTATCCATATTAGGGGATCTTTCAATTGAGAAGATCTGTCCTCCTGAGACGACGAGAGACGTTTATCTATTTTATGTAGTTCTTTAGTTAAACCAATGATTCGCTATTGTAACAGATAGCAACAACCATTTCATTCGAGAAAAGTCATCTTTTTTGTCAACAATGTCTTTGTCATGTGATCCAATAGCGTTTTGTTGGATAGGAATAGCTTTGATAAATGCTGATAACTCTCAGATGGAGTATTAGAACGGACAAATCCATTGGATAATGAATTATCAGTTCTAAGCCATCTTTGGCGATAAATCAACAATTCGAAGTACTTTTCTTGCATATTCTTGATAAACCAGCATTTATATATAGATGTAGGAAGATCTTAAAAAAATAAAAATAAAAAAAGGGCCCTTGGTGTTTCTCAACTATGAACATTGCATGTAAAGAGCTAGAATTTTCATTTACAAGTAGAGACTAGCACATTTGAAGCCAAATGCGTTTGACCCAAGAAAATTAAATAAAGGAAATGAAAAATTTGTTCTTGGTGCCTTCTTATTCTTGTAAAGATGCATGTTCAATAATTTTCTGAAGCATGTTTCTTGACGCTGTCAGCAGTTTCTTGATGCTTTCTGTTTTTCTTTTCTTATTCAGGAGACCTGTGATCTGGTTCAGAGGCCGGTGTGATTAAAATATGGCCTTCGGAAGCTATTGAAAGATCTCTTTCTTTGACAACTGAAGAAAGGCCCATGGCTGCAGTACTAGTAGTGAGATTGTTCATTGACGCAAGGAGCCAAGTTGCCGTAAATGGATATGGTAACACATTAAATTCAGATGTCAAGTACCTGTTATCAGATAATACTAGAGCAAAAGTTTGGAGTGCTGGCTATTTATCGTTTGCCTTATGGTATGCCTACATTCTTAATATTATTTTTGTTACTTCCATTATGTTTTATGTTGTACATTTTTTGAGTAAAATCAAATATTCCCTGGATACAAATATGAAGTCCTTTTGATTTGAACTTTTATGTGATAATTAGTGTTATTGTCAATTCAATCTTTTATGTATTGCCTTTGGTTTGTCATCAGCTTGCAATTTATATCTCAGCCAAAGGCAAGGAGTGTTGATTTTCCTTTCTTAACTATATAGATGAAGATGGAATTAAATATTTTTTGTCTGATTTTTTATACCAACCAAAAGAAAAAAGAAAAAGAAAGAAAATTAAAAGTTCCTGATAAATTTTGGATGAATTTGTGCATCGTGCCTTATGTGTTCACTGTGTGTTAAGAGGACATTAATTCTTCACATGAAATTATAAGTTTTGCATTTTTGTAATTGTAGGCATATCCTAGGCAATATATTTAATTTATTATACTAGTTGTTATGTTGCAGGGATTCTTGTACGAGAGAGTTACTGAAAGTTTTCGATATAGATGGTCAGCTGGAGAATCAAGTGGACATATCGTCTGTACAGGACATCTCTGTGGAAATCCTTTCCGGGTCGAAGAAAGAGAAATCACAAAATTCCTTAGGATTCTTCCAGCGGTCACGCAACACTATAATGGGAGCGGCCGATGCTGTTCGTCGAGTTGCAGCAAAGGGCGCATTTGGAGATGATAATCGAAGAACTGAAGCACTGGTAATGACTATTGTTGGTATGGTTTGGACTGGATGTACAAGTGGCTTGCCTGTGCAGTGGGATGGGAATGGCAATCGTTAACAAGATTTCCATTATCATCCTTCCGCTGTTCAATGCCTTTGTACTTCTGGTATGCGAATATGGGTGGGTTATCTAAGCGGTACCATCCCGGTACTTGACCTAGAGGGTAATCTGCACGGAGGATGGATAGCTCACAGCAGTCCCGTGATAAAAATGACTGCTGGAGCAGGTTATATATTCACCTTGGCAAACCATGGTGGTATACGTGGATGGAATGTCACATCGCCTGGACCCCTTGATGGTATAGTGCGTTCAGAGTTGGCTGGCAAAGAGTTTCTGTATACAAGGATAGAGAATTTGAAAATATTGACTGGTACATGGAATGTTGGACAAGGAAGAGCGTCTCATGACTCGCTCATTTCCTGGCTAGGTTCCGTCACCTCTGATGTCAGCATTGTTGTTGTTGGGCTGCAAGAAGTTGAAATGGGTGCTGGTTTTCTCGCTATGTCTGCAGCTAAAGAGACGGTATGTTCTGCCAAAACTTTCATGAAATAAGAGGCAATTTTTCCTAGTTAAGTGGCAACATGAAGCTCTCTTAACCATGCTCATTAACATGTAGTAGAACTCTGAAGACTTGATTATTGAAGACTGGGAACCCTATAAGAATTTTATTAGGCAATAAAAATAAGAGGAGAATGTCCCTTATAAACATGAAATGACTCTTCTTGTGAATAGAAGGAATCGAAATATGACATTGTGTCAAGATATGGCTTGTTTATTTCTATTTTTTCTCTTTAGTTCTTGAACAGCTGTTTTTCTCAATTATCAACTTCCTTGCTTTCTTTTAACTGTAAGGTAGGTCTTGAGGGAAGTTCTGTTGGGCAGTGGTGGTTGGAGATGATAGGCAAAACATTGGATGAAGGATCAACGTTTGATCGTGTTGGTTCTAGGCAATTAGCAGGCTTGCTTATTGCTGCATGGTCAGTACTTTTCTTGGAAAGATCTCTTCGTAACTTCTTGTCTATTGTTGAACTTCTTCATAAACAAAGTCCTTATCATTGCCTTTAATAGAATATTTGCCTGTCTTAAACACTCTGTAGCTTTAATTTATTAGAAATAATGTGTGAAGCATTGTTATCTTTCGTTTCACCCTTGACAAGAATATTTTGGAAATCAGGGTAGGGCACTTGAAAAGTTTATTAATTTAATTAATTAATTAATTTTTTTGTTTTTATTAATAATCATGCATTTATATTTTTGTTTTTCCCCCTTTTTGCAAGCTTTCTACAGTTTTTATCCTTTTTTGAGGTTCTGGTAAGTGATTGTTGAATTTCATGTTTTAGGGTGAAAAATGATCTTAGAGCTTATGTAGGAGATGTCGACGCAGCAGCCGTTCCATTTGGCTTTGGGCGTGCTATTGGTAATAAGGTGAGGCTCCCTCTTAATGATTATGATAGTACAGTTTTGTTACTTTCAATCATGTGAAGGCGTCCTCAGGGAGGAGAAAGACGATAGAACAAAATAAGAATTTTTTTTACGAGTGTTACTTTGTCTTCTGCTAGGCGTTTAGAATAGATTCGAACCGGATGCGAAATAGACTGTTTTAGTGTGTATTGCAACTATTTTTGCGTTTATGGAATTTTTCTAAATCTTCTCAGGGGAGAATACTCTCTTAACAGTTAGCAGGCTCGCAGTCCTTTTGAGATTTGTTCGCTGAGTCAAAAGCTTTTAAAAATTATTAACCTTTTGTCATTCATCTTTTGCAGGGTATGATTGTGAAAAGAAGCGCATTTCAGCTTGGTGTGTTAGAATACTATATCGTGATAGTCGTGCATCCCCAGTATCAGAGTGCAGTTTGCAGTGTCCTGTAGCTTCCTCAATATTGCAGTAAGTTCCTTTAGATTGAAAGATTCTTTCCATTTACATAGAACACAATATGGTGTCATATTGCCCTTACCTTATCTGGGCCTGTATTGCCTGTATTTTGTCAAGGCTGCTTTAGATTTCTATATATTTTCCCAAATTTATTTATTTTTTGGATACATTTCTTCGGGTTTACAGGGGTTGCAATGCAAATCAGTTTGCTAGTTCATACTTACTTGAATGCATATGTTACCAAGCTCATTTTTTTAATGTCATTAATGTAGCGAACCTAGCTCATCAATTTTCATTTTGGATGGAATCTTATAGCTTTTTGATTTGCATCAATCAACTCACTTGATATTTACAACATGCGTATGAGGGGACTCTGGTCCAACTCTAGTCCAAGGAAACATGCTTATGAAATTTGTTGATAGCGCACCTGCTGCAAGCATATCTTCTGTGTGTGTGTTGCTTGCGCATGGAAAAGGGTCCAAAAATTAAAAAAACTCAGACATCTTCCATTTGCTAGGTACGATGCTTGCATGGATGTGACAGACAATGACCATAAGCCCATCCGCTGCATATTTTCTGTTGATATTGCACGAGTTGATGAGTCAGCTAGGAGGCAGGAGCTCGGAGAGATTCTTTGATCAAATAAGAAGATCAAATTTATGATCGATGAATAATGCAAGATTCCAGAAACTATCATCATTACAAACAACATAATTCTTCAAAACCAGGATGCGTCCATATTGCGCATCAGTAATAAATGTGGAAAAACAGATGTATTGTATGAAATAGTCTGTGAAGGACAGTCTACACTTAAGGAGGATGGGCTTTCATCAGATCCTACTCCTAGAAGTTCCTTTGGCTTTCCGTGATGGCTAGAGGTAATTCATTTTCTTCGAAATTGGCTTCACTAATTATTGATTTTTCTTTGCCTTTATAGATTTTTCGTTTTCTTCCGTTGTCTTGAATTTGAAGTTTCGAGGGGTTCTTGATGGTTTTTATCTTTATATTTCTCTGTTTTGTTCTCTCTTCGGTTCTGTTTTTCTGTTTTTGTTTTGATATCTTCAAATTTCTTATCACAAAAATTGGTTTTTTTCTTTTGATTTAGGTTACTCCAGCTACAGGAAATGTCAGACCAGATCATATTGCAGAGGTGTCGGTTCACCATGAGAACTTCCAAACAGTGGAAGAGTTCGTTGATGATGTCTCGCTAAACTCCTGGTGCAAAGACGCCAGAGACAGAGAAGTTATCTTGGTGGTCAAGGTGCATGGGAGATACACAACTGAGTCAAGAAATCACCTTGTCCGTGTACGCCACTGCTTTACATCGAAAAAGAAACAAAACGATCCAGAGCCAGACTCGAGGCAAATGAAAGGGACTGTCCTTCACCGATCTGATTTCCAACGACTTGGCAGTACCCACGACGTGGTTGACCACGTAAAGAATGTGGCTGACCACCTCAAAAGCTTGTACAGCCCTTGAAGCATATGGCTGAAAAAGGTACTGCAACTGTTTACGAGTCAACTGGTCAGTTGAAGGATTCTCAAGTTAGGTCAAACATCAACTTTCTGCTTGCGTCTTGATGTGAATGTATGAAAAAATGTGACGAGTTTCCTTCTATGCATTTGCCAAGTTTCGCCTTGTGCCTGTTGCATATGGTGCCAATTCCTCATGTTTTACTTGTAGTGTGGACAGAACCCCATTTGAGTGAATTATGTACTTTTTTTTCTTCTCTGATAGTTGTGAAGTATGTAATGTTATTCAGCCAAGAAGCATATTTCTCGGTTATCTTTTGTTTGTGGTCGTTGTTGCTTAATTGCTAACTAAGCATTGTTTGCAAATACCATAATTCGTGGTCTTATTTGTACTGAATATGATATGTTGTTTGGCTCCCAATTGTTTTTAATGTAATGTGTTGCTTCATGGGACGAGGTTTCATTATGATTTTGCATTCTCTTTTTCTTCCTTTCGGTTTGTTGGGACCCAGGATGAAAATGTCGGCATCGGTGGAAATATCGTTATTCCAGTCATATGAAAATTTCAGGGAAAATATCTATATCGATTGGAAATATCAAAGAAAATTACAGAAATTATGAAATTTTGCTTTAATACATTTTTCTAATGTTTAGAATAGCACAAACGTCAAAAAGACAAGTTAACTACTTTTACATGAGAAACATCACATAAATTACAGATATCAATCTCAAAGGTGGTTTTATGAGACTGAGACTCAAACATAATTAGGAAGTCATCTTAATTCAATTAGTAAAAGTGCTATGACATGTTTTTAGAATTGAATATAATTCCGAGTATGTCAAATATAAGTTTGTTGATCTCTTCCCATTGTATTTCTATGAATAGAAAACCGTGGATTCTCCCAATTATTTACTTGAGAAATTTAAAATTCTATATCCATCATAATTATCAAACTCAATAATTATAAGGATAACAAATATAAGGAGCCCTAGTTAAATTCAATTTTAAGTACCTAGTACATACCCAATAACAATAATAAGTTCCAAGTACATACAAAAGTTTATACTTGCAGATAACATAGAGAATTTTGATTTAGGACTACCTCGTATATTGTTAAGTATTATGATACTATATATACACGCACGCGCTATATTTATGTTGCAAAGAAGACCAGAGATACTAGATTTTTAAAGGGAAATTCAACTGTGGATGCCCTTTTTTGTCATCAATAATGTAAGACTGGATGTGTTTAGATTACATGACATAACTTTGAGAAACATTTACATTCTCTTATTTTGTGAGTCTATCTTTCCGCTATTGTTCAATCACAATCCAACATCCAAATATTCCCCCATTAAGGGAAAAGCACACAAACCACATGATAGAACTCCCCTTTTTTAGAAAATTAAAAAAAAAAAAAAAAAAAAAAAACCCTTCAAGGAATAATCGGCTACTATGCAGGGTATATTACTGAATAGTCTAACAGTACCATTTTCATTCATAAATAAGTACTGTCATTTTTCTTATGTGTGCATTCATCAAGGGGCAAAAATTAAGATAATGCCTTTGTGACAATTTTTGTTTTAAATTATTTAATACTTGAGCACCAACATTAAAGATATCTCGTGATCATCATCAACAATTTCCAAAATTAATGATTACAAAAAAACAAAAAAAAAACCGAACAAAAACAAAAAACAAAACCAAAAAAAAAAAAAAAAAAAAAACCCGAGCAAAACCAAAAAACCAAAACAGAAAACAAAATGTTTGAGACATTGGCAGCCCATTTGATGTACAAGTAAGACATTATCCGAGTACTTTGCATTATGTCATGAATTAATTATTATATATATATAGACAGACATACACACAAATAGAAAGAAATAATATCTTTGAGGTGCCAAAAAAAAAAAGATGCAATATTATATTAATTTATAATTATAGTTTGGCCGCTTCACTACATCGATTGTCTTTTCGGCACGAATACTCCAATACAAGTTGGTGAAACTTTCTCTACCCAAAGTGCACCAAATTTTTTACAAATACGTCGACTTTAACCTCGGATGCCGACTATCCTAACCTCATCAAATTACATGGGATTGGCAATCTAATACGAATCAAACAATGAAATTGAAAAAATGGAAAATTAAAACTCTCAACTAGACAAAAGATTAATACAATTTTGAAACCTAGGAAAATTAGAACACTCAAAGAATGAAAGAACAAAGTTGGCTCAAGTGAATGAATAAAAGATGAAAAAGAGGGCCTTTTTGTAAATGTAAGCTTTTCAAGAGATCTCCATAAGTTTAGAGTAATATCCTTTCATCAATAGTCATAAAAGACCTCAAAAACACTTTTAATACTAAAATACCTACACAAAACCTCTAATAAAGGTCGATATACAATAATATAAAAAAGAGCAGTTTCGATAGTTTTGATTGACCAGACAGCCCTATCCGATTGACCGGAGAGACAGAGAGCCATATTTTAGGGCTTTGTCCGATCGATCGGACAGGAACTTCCAGAAACTGGACCCACTAGATAGTTTGACTTGACAAAGGTGGAACCTTTTTTTTTTCCCCCCTATTTTTGACACCAAAAAATATTTTATGACAATTCTCATGCAGTTTAAGAAAGTGATAGTGTCAAAAATAATTTTCATCACACTTTCGAAAAATGTATGAACAAAGATTTGAAGCAATATAATTTTAAAAGGTCCAATAATTTTCTAAAGTGTGTATGTGCACAAGCCGACCTCAATTCATATATTCAAAGAATGCACACAAAAACTCTTTACAAGACTAAAATAAATAAACCTAGATGATGTGGTCTTGACGAGTCTTCTTGTCTTGAAACTTGTTTGCGATTATTTAGTGAGTATAAACCTACACAAGTGTATGTAATTGAACAAATAATACAGAAAATGAGTTGAGTATCATCTCTACAAGAATTGAATCACTAAAATGAATTGTAAAAAAAAATCAAGCACAAATCAAATTGGATTAAAAATTAAACTAAGTAAAAAGACAAAATTATGATGAAATAAAATGAGTACAATGAAGATGAACTAAAATGGACAGAAAGAACAAGATTCAATCAAGAGTTTATAAATCAAAAAGAGAATTAAGCTAGGATTGTCAATTTTCCCTCAATTGCAAGTCTGATCTGAATGCTGTAAGAAATGCTACAGTAAAAACTGCCCTGTTAACTGAAATTCAATTTTATCATAAAATTCTTTCAAATTAAGTATGACTAAAAATTCTTTAAACCTTTTTCAATATGTTCCTATGTGAATCTAGTTGTCAGAACACAAATTCATGCATCAATTTCAATGGGTTATACAAGGTAAATAGCATATTCCTATACCATTCATAAATCAATATCAACTTCAAAAAGCATATTGAACTTGCATCATCCAAGTTAGATCCAACTCAAATTAATCTTTCTAGAGTTAATCAAAACCTAGTTTCCTATAAATTGATCGCTAATCAATAATAGAAATTAAATAATCAAAGCACTTGAATGAACATGAAAGAAATTGCTCAACATTCCAATAAACATTCAAATCATCCTCCCAATTTCGGGTCCATCAACAATCCCAGCTAAAGAAATTTAGCTCATGTTTAAGATTACAAAAACAAGCATAAGTACATAATCCATGTTCAACAGCGAATGAAAATCAAGAAATAAATCAAAAGAAGAGTAAGTAAGAGAAAACTCCAATTGGCTAGATGTGTCCTTCTCATTATTTCCTTCTTCTTCTGAGCTCACTCTCCAAATAGACATGAATGGAAGGAGATCTGCAGCTCTCTCCCTCCATGTACTCTTCCTCTTTTTTCTTTTCTCTACACTTTCCAAATTTTCCTATTTTCCAGCCCTTTCCTTTGCAATATGACTACCTCTCCAATTGTACTAATCCTTTAGGGCATAAACAAAGGCTCACGTGACCTCCCAGCTGAGGTAGAAAAATGATCCCCATAAATATGAGTTGTAACCTTCTTTTTGCTCTTTCAAAATAATGCCAGCTAGTATCGTTTGTTGCAAGGATTGCTGTAGCATTTTTGGCTCAGATTCTTCTACAATTCACATAAGAATTAAAACATACATCAGCCCTCATTTAATCCTATTTTTCTTCACATTTGCCATGATTTCAACCAAACACTAAATCCAAGATAAAAAGTTTACACAAACATAAAACAAAGGAAAATAAACTAAAAATAACATAAATACTCTCTAAACCAACTACATTTAAGTCTACAAGTGCCTAAGATAACTCTAATTCCTAGAGTTATCAAAGCTATAATCCATCTTCAAAAGATTTTGATCCAAAATCTTGATCCTTTTTGAATGCTAACTCCACTTCTTGAGTTTAATAACTAATCACGCAAATTAAGCTTAAAAGAAAAACTCAAGGGAAAAAACATGAGAACTTTCCAATCAAATTGTTTGTTATCATCAAAATTAAAATAAATGAAACTTTTTTGGCCAACAAAATATATCACCGTCAACCCCTTAAACACTATTAACAGCCATCTGCCTCACCTTTCATTTACCATTCAAGGCTAAGAGAGGAGACCCTCTCTAACTCAGATCATTTTGCTGATGGAGGAACACCTAAACTATAGAGCCACCATTAGGTATTCTATATTTCAGACCTCACTAACTCCATATAACAAGACCACATGACCAAACTCTCATACTAAGTATAAACCAAAGCTTCCATTCACCAATGACAACATCTCTACACAAAAACCATTCATGTTCCTCTCCCATACCATTTGTTCATCTTAAGATCTCTTTTATTGAGAAGTCTTCATCCATACAGAGCCATAATCAAAGGATGTCACCCTTGGAATTGTCTTCCTTGAGGTCATCCGGGTTTAGCTTGTCCCAGTCAGGGCCAACATTGTAGCTTACAAGACAGAGCATTTCAGACACACCCACTGGCTGTTGGGTGTTTAACCTCCTGACGTAGCCCATAGCACCTCCGATGGCATATTCTGTCGAACCTGGACCAATCGAAGAAAGCCACGGACACCCACCTTCCACGTTAGCACAGCCACCACAAAAGAGCCCCATCATCAACCAACATGATAATTATCTCAATTTAGTCTTAATTCAATATTTAAATTAATAATTATTATTTTCAAAATAATTAATTAGTTCCTATTGACTTATCTAGAATTAATTAATTACCTAATATCTAATTAATTCATCTAATTAAAATACTGATTTGAATTCCAAAAAAAAAAAAGTAGAAATGATTTTGTGCATTTATAGGGGTAGAACTGCGGTAAAGCCCTTTTTATATACCTTATTGATAGAACTCACTTTTAAACTATTTAGATGTAATCGAACGGCTAAGATATTGCTTATGCACGGTAATTATTATAACACTTTACATTACAATAGTATTTGACTAATCAATTATATAATAATAATAAAATAATTTTAAAAAATCCAACCTCCTTACTTGAAGTCGGTGACTTTCCCGTCAACATTGACGACGGACCTCGCCAACCCCCCTTGTTGGCGTCGACCCAGTCCCTCCCACCCCCCCCCCCCCCAACCGACCAGCCGAGGCGTCCCCTCTACCAGCCAAGGCCCCCACCCCAATCGCGCTCTAGCCCGGGAGCCCCCACACAGCTCCTTCCCTTGAGCCCAGGCGCCCCCTCCCCCCGACGCCAGGAATGCTCGCCCCAACCAGATCTGCCCTCCCCCCTTCCCCTTACGCCAACTAGCCCACTCCCTCCCTCCTTCCTGACCCCAGCGACAGAAACCTCTCCGACCCACCTCTCCCCAACCTTCCACCACTGGTGGAATTTTTTTTAATTATTTAATTTTTTAATTAAATACTACTGTAAGATAAAATATATAATAATTATCATATATAAATAATATCTTAACTGTTTAATTACATCTGAACGGTATAAAAATAAGTTATATTAATATGACATATAAAATGTGTTTTACTACGGTTTAATTTACCCCATTTATAGTTAGTGGAGGGGGCCACAATTTCAAAAGCTGCCAAAAGTTTTCAATAAAATAAAATAAAATGAACAAGAAAGAGATAATTGTGAGAGTTAGCGGTGTGGACCGCTAAAAATTAGTTGAGAAAGTAAAAAAATCTAGATGACAGTTAGATTTAGATGATACAAATAATTTTTAATAAATCATAAATTTAAAAATAATATAAATATATATAAATTTCTTTTTTCGCACTTTTCCTAGTGGGGCACGTGCCCCCACTAGGACCCTTATCTCCGTCCGTCGTAGCCTTCTGGCCATACACAATTGCATGTATTATATTATAGGTATAGCTATATATATACATACATATATATATATATATATATGATTTCGTGCAATTAAAGGCTGACAAACATCCCAACGACCTTGCAGCAGACTAGTCGGATATGGTCGTAATTAGGATAGTGCGGAAGGGTTAGTTTGCGAAAGGCGGATTGTTTTGAAAATTCGTTATGACAACCAAGTTCTCCCACGGTTTTTTCCTTCTTTTTTTTTTAAGTCAACGCATGGTTTGGATAACTTGCAATGTACAGCTTCATTTGTAGCCTTAGCCTCCTCTGGGCTTGGTAAAACTAGTCAATCATGGTTTGAGATAAAATTTTTAAGTTTAAGTTGAGTTGACTTTTTAAAAAGTAGTTATAAATTTTGTTGATTTTTCATAAAAAGATAACAATTGATATGAAAAAGTACAGTTTAGTTGGAGTTAAACCCAGATGCCAAACGAAGCCATAAACCCTACACTTTTGATACAGTTTTTCTTAAGAATGACACCAAGAAAACCCTTAACTAACTGGCTTTCTTCACTATTTTTCACCCACTGAACCGATGTGTGTGTAGGCACACCGTCAATGTCTCTTCAATTAATCCTGGAAATGGCATTCTCCTTCCAACCACAAGACTGTCTAGAGCAATCAATTACTAAAAATGAACAATTGATTATTCTCTCTAGCTTTCAAAAACCGTCACGTTTGCTTCTAACGATCTAAAGAAAAATAGCACCCTAAGGGTGTAATTTTGGGTGAGGATGGAAGCCATAAAGAAAAATAGCACCATAGATCAGTTTATCTCTTGTTTCCAATTTCAATAATCTTATCACTAAGTTTCCCATTTCCCATCCGCTCTTCTTTTCCTCTCGTAGCCCCACTTGCACCCAATGGATTTTATCCAAGTCCACAAGCTTCCGGACCTTATTAGAAATTCCATTTCAGTGTTCATGGCATTTTTTCAGAGGTTTGCATCAACAGGCTTCATCATAGGTACAAGTATTGTATCATCATTATGTCCAATAATGGCCTCTGCTTCATAGGTCTCACTTCCAGACATAAACCTATTAGGTTGCCTGACAATCCTCCAACTACGATGAGACTTCCTAGGGGGTTGTTGCACTGTTAGTCTTTCTTTCATGATTGGAACACTTTCCACATTAGAAACCATCAGGCTAACTGGATTAGTCGACATCTCCTCAAGCACCACTTTGGTACGAGGCTTGAAGTCTTACATGTAACTTTCCTCAAGGAATATTGCATTTGTGGAAAGCAAGACTTTATTTTTCTGTGTTATAGAAATAACCTCCTTTTGTCCCTTTAGCATATCCCACAAACTTCCGAATAGTGAATCCAACTTACCTTATCCAGAACATGTGTAGGACGTCTCTATATGCGAATATAGTGCAAGGACGTCCTCCTACGTCCATCCATATGGATAGGAGTCTTCATATCCGATTTCGGAGGTACTTTGTTCAAAAGATAACATGCAATATCTAGGGCATATCCCCAAAAGGATATGACAATGTAGAATAACTCAACATAGGACTCGGGGTGCCACAACGTCCCGGAACAAGTTCAGAGTGTCGCAATGCTAGCTGGAGGGTGCTGCGGTGCTATAGGCCAGCTGCGAAGTCAATGTTGTGCAAATTGGTCAGTGCCGCAGCACCGGAATTGGGCGCCGCGGCGCCATGTCACGATTTGGGTCGAGGAAAAATCCACTTTTAGGGGTTTTGATTCTTTTTTCTTGTACACCTATAAATAGGAAGCCAGGCTTTACTTGTATGACGTGAGATCATATCGTGAGAGCTGAAAACACAATTGAGAGAGCGAAACACAATTGTAAGAGAGTGTGTGAGAATCTCTTGTCAATTTCTTCAATCATTATCATAGTGAAATCTGCAGCGGTGGTAGAAACAGGATGTAGTCATCAATTGGACGAACTTATATAAAAAATTCTTGTGTCTTGTGTGTGTTTTTCCTTTTGGTTTATTATTTGCTCTCGGAGATTTGAATTAGGTCACAAACTAATTCCCCACTTTGAACATTTTGTAATTTTCTTATTTTATTTAATGAATTTTGAGTTCGGAATTTGGCATGGGAGGAGTCTATGTGTATATGTGCCAACTATGTTCCCTCTCTTAATTACATTCAAAATAAATAAATAAACAAATAACTAATCAGACATTAATATTAGACTGTGTGAGTTGAAACATTTTTAATAGAATACATAATAGATTCATAAACCTAGCTAATCATAACGTGGTTTGCACCTGAGCTGCATAAGATCTTAAGTAATTGATACCCCCATCATCCACATTACAAACCCCTATCTACCTGATAATAATAATAACCCTTCCATAATCCTATTGTTGCCTGAAAAAGGATTGTGCTAATTATTAGGAGACATTCTCATTCATGCCCGGGGAGTTATATCAGTGAATTTAAATCCTGGTAGATCTTTTCGTATCTAATCTGATCTGAGGGTGGGTAGGACTCCTCATTCATCATAATTTGCTCAATCTGGCCAAGCACGAGTATTTGGTGGCTTTTATCCGATCGGGATGCTTCTATAAACGATCCTCTTCTTTTTCTCTACTTTCTTGATTATACGACAAAAGTACCCATTCCTGAAAATCCAAAAAAAAAAAAAATTACAATAAGAGAATGGTGTGCACATGTTTATTAGGAAAATTATTTGAACAATAGAGTACGATAGGAGAATTAGGTCTAGTTTCTTTATTAATTAGTGGGCTAATTTGGATGTGCTAAGCTTCTACATATGATCAGTTAC
Source organism: Ficus hispida (assembly GCA_025413025.1). NCBI lineage: Eukaryota > Viridiplantae > Streptophyta > Magnoliopsida > Rosales > Moraceae > Ficus > Ficus hispida. The sequence continues at coordinate 15,497,404 of CM046365.1, read as the reverse complement.
CATCTCTCCATTTACGTTAAAAAAAGGAGGAAAAAGCATATCCATGCATTCACATATTGATCAAATTTCGAATTTTACACACACACACACATGTGTGTATATACACATAAGAACACAAAGTTTGACGTTACTTACAGTGTCGACACTCTTGAGTTTGTACTCATGCATATTCCATCCTTTCTGGAATCCTTCTGCAGATGAGCTAGATCCCTGTGCCTGAAATCTTAGCCTCGTCTTCAAAGCTTTTCCATTGCAAATATCCTCGGTACCATTTAAGTTCTTCCAATAATATCCGTTCACTGATTTCCGATTACTCCCTTTGCCGTTGGAGGATTTTTTTTCTCTGCACAAAGTAGTACCTCACATCATCTTCTATGTATGCTTTGGGAGTCCCTGCAAGAATTTAATTTAAAGCAAAAAATTATCCTCACATAAGCACCACATGATCAAGAAATAAAACCCTAGAAATCAACTTCGTGACGATTCTACATACAATTAAGTCTCCATGGTTCAATTCCATAGATATCCTGATCTTCAAAACAGCAAGCTATATCAGAAATTATGAATCCACCATTAATCTTTCCTCTCAGATAATGATTTACCAGTTCTTCATCGGTGGGTTTAAACCTAACCCGGGAATAGGAGTTATGGACATTTTCTTTTTCTTTTTCTTTTCTTGCCTTTTTTTTTGGAAAAAAAAAGTACAAAACTATATCAAACAGGATATCATGGTTATGGAGTCCATTTATAACTGTCTCGGAATAATTAATGCTCGACTTAATAACAAAGAAAAACAATTACAAAAAAAAAAAAGTAATAATAAAAAATCAAACCCAGTTCGAGTTGTCTTCTAATTAAATATTTACTCACAAAGCGCTACATAGGAATATTCCAAGATGCATTGTCCGAACATTAACAATTACCAACGATCTAATAATCGACGTGGGAATAGTTGTGCGTGGAATATTTATGCGTAATAACTAATTGTCTAGATTATTAGATTAATGATAAAAACATTTTTTAATATTTGTGTGGGAGAAAAAATTAAATAAATAAAATAAAACCCATAAAATTTGATGAAGGTCGCCATTATATGTTAATTGTTTAAAATTTCATTAAAAAAAAGTTGAGAAATTCATTTCATAGAAATAATTTTTAATAAAATTTCATTTTAATTACCTCTTTAACAAAATAAAATATTGGGGATTGAAATTTAAAAAAAAAACTAAAATAGGAAAATATTTGAGGAATTATTTTGATTTGGATAAGTTAGAATAAAAAATATTTCAAATACATATCTAGAAGAATGATTTTAGGATAGAAAAATAAGAGAGGGGGTGGGGGTGGGGGGGTTGGGGTGGGGAAGCAAAGCCAATGCAGAAAAAAAATTTTGATAAAGTGATAAATAGTAAAGAGTAACCAGTTGGTTACCAACCACCGGTAGGCTTCTGATCAGTAACCAGCTAGTGGGTTACCAATTGATTACCAAGTATTAACCATATAATTACTGACCACCGACAGATTTTTGATCGGTAACCACTACCTCTGGCTAGTAACCAGTTGGTTACCAAATAGTTACCAGTTGGTAACCCAACTGTTATCAATCGGAAACTTGGTGACCAACTGGATAAGGTGACTAGTAACTACTATGTCCAGCGGTTAACTAGTTGGTTAGCATATAGTTATCAGTTGGTAGTCAAATGATTACTGATCGAAAACTTGGTAACTAATTTAATACTAATTGATAGTCGGTTAGTTATCGACCGCCGACGAGTATCTAATCAGCAACCACTGCCGCTGGCGGGTAGCCAGTTGGTTATCAAATTAATTTTTATTATATTTTATTTGGGAAAAAAATTTTGAATCTAATTTATAAGTTATTTTAATCAATGTTTTATAATTAAAGCTTTTACAGGTTTACTCTAGTACTTTTTTCTGGTCTTTTGGCAACTTGTTGATTTTAGAGTGATTCTAATTTGTAATAATAATTGCTTTTGATTTTAAATTTGGCCTCTACGCCTTTTTACTAGGCTTTGTATTAAATTTGTTTTTCCTACTTAATAAATGTTAAATTATTGTGAGATGGAATTGTTAGCGGATCTTAATTTAATTGAGATTTATTAATTGCTTCCCATATCAATTAACCTTCTCTCATTACTTCTTAAAAAAAATTATAAAAAATGAGAGACGTTAATTGGTATGTTTACTTACATATAATATAGTGGAGATGAATCGAAGTGAGTAAGATTCATAGTGGACATGATTTTGATTGAGATTCGGAATCCAAATAAGTTATTTACTTAATTCTAGGATTCAAAATTAGAATCACTACGAAATATATTTATGCATTTACTTGAACTTAGAATCGGAATGGACTGTTGTAAATTTACTTATATAACCCCCTTCAGTTATTGTGTTTTCAAAATAAAAAAAATGATTAATTTGTTTATTTATTACCATATTATTAATCAAAAATTAAAAATAATCATTATAATATTAAGACAATAAAATATAAGTTGTGTAATTTTTTCGTTTAAAATGAGTAAAAAAAACAATGAATTAAAATAAGTAAAATTAAAAATAAATTGTCAAAAATAGATACATATTAATATGTTTTGAGAAAATTATATAATGTTAAGTTAACAAAAATATATTATATTTAATTAAGAAAAATAATTAACATAGGTTGTTAGTATATTTTAAGTATTTTTAATTTAATATTTTACAAGTAAACTAAGAATAACATGATAATTTAATACCAGTAGTAAGATTAGGAGTAACAATGTGATGAGAATATATGATTACTAATCTTATTCATCAATTCCAAATTGATGTGACCCATCTAATAATTTTGCTAATCTTATTTTTGCTCAATTGGCATGTAGAAAGGCCCACGTAATGTTTCTTTCAACTTAATCTGTATTGGATGCCCCCCTTTTTTTGGTTCACATGTGCCACCCCAAAAAGTAGACAGGTTATTACTTATTACTCACTTTGGCGAAAGTTGCAATTTGATTAAAAAAAAAAAAATGCAGATTCCTCTTGGACGCGTTATAATTTGCATGTCATTGCGAAAATACATAAATAAATATGCTAGTTGAACTTATAATTATTTGAGTTAACTTATGTATGCATATTCTGTGATAAAACTGTCCAACTCGTAACTTTTTTTTTATACGTTATTGTAACAATTAGTTGATTTCATTATAACTTTTTTCAACAATATTTATTTTTTTCATTAACAGTTGCTAATTATTATCATGTTATATATATAAGTTTACATAAAATTAAAAGTAAGTCAATTAATTAGAAATAGTTTATTAAAAAGTTATAACTATCAAACTGTGACAACCCCTCTTTGGAGAGAAGCCGTCAAATACATACATAAACTTAACTTGTATTATTTTATTTTTCCAAAAATTCAGGAATTTTTTTTTTTTTAATACTTGTTACTTGATAAAGTCATTATCTATTAGATAACTATTTATAGAGTGTTAGAGAAAAAGCATAAGTAAAGTACCATAGTACAATATATTACAAACTATTTCATCATCATTTTTTTTTTCAAGCTGCGGAAAATATATATAGATTTATATATATATATTTTTTTTTTTTGAGCGAGGTGTTATCCATGCACCCACTTCTTCCACTGTCACATCATCTGTCTTGTCTATTCATTTATTCAGTTGATCACGGGTTTCTTACCCAAATTACCTACAACATAAATTTCATGAATGAGCTTTCGCCCAGCAAGTACAGATATAAATCTCACAATGCATGAATAATTAGCATGACATTTTATGCAATTCTATAGTCTTTTACTTCAAAACTTATTGGGACCCATTGTGTACGTACCAGGCGCGTGCTATCATTGGGTAGTTGGGGGAGCGACCCTCCAGTTGTACCCAAGGTCATACATAAATCATTCATGAACTTTACCTCACCTGAGTGGAGGTTGGTACGACACTTTTCTAACATTTCACTTTCATTAGCCTCATATAATTAAGTGAGTGATCATGCAAATATGACATGTCACAACATCATCAAACAAATATTTGAATAACATAAACATTGAGGCATCGTAATCATATTCAAGTAATTGGCACATAAATCACCACATATGCACACCAATACAACAAGCATTCATAATTTTATGTTGTAGGTGAGATCTGTACTTACAGGAATTCAATAATCTGGGATTTTTCTGTCAGTCGACCTCACTCTAGTACACCGTCGGCACTGTGTCCTGATTTAAGTGACACCCGACAGTTAGAGCAGTATTTTAAACTGACCATTTTTTTTTTATGAATATTCTTTTGTTAAATATTTAACTTTAATTTCTTTCATTTTTTTTTATGTCTTTCTTTCTACTTGAACAACACAGAAAATCATCTTTTCAGTATATATATATAAAAAAAAGATCTCAAACAGTTTTAAGAAATTCTCATTTTACCCCAATTTTGACAAAACTCTCATTTTAACTCATATTGAGCTTTCCTTTGTTTTTATTGTTATACCCCTTGGCCTATAAGTAATTTAAAGCAAATGAAATACTCACTCATATTGAAACATCCAGTTTACAAATCTATTTCTTTTTTTTTTTTTTTTCGGCTTCTTTGAAGAAAAAACAATGACAATTTACTGCCCTCCATTTATTGAAAATAAAACCACAACTTGCTTATGTACCTTTCTCTTTTAACTTCATTTTATCAATTTCTTTTCGAAAAGTACTCATCAAACACTTTTTTCCACATAAAACTTGCACTAATCATTTTCCTATCACATGTATCTTGTGCAAGAATCCCGAGTCTAATATAAGAATAGACTTTCATATCTGTATACATATATCAAATTTTCTCACTAAAATCCATTCATGAGCAAAACACCAATAAAAGTTGTCAACTTTTATTTATCAAACTACAAACTTTATTTAAAAAGTTTGTTTCTTGTACCATGACCATTTCAAACGCATAACACATCATTAGCTTCATTATTATTGGCTAAAACATTCAAACCACAACATCAACTAATCATACAAGCATGAGAGATTTCATATCATACACATGTTCATGATTCCCAAATAGTTCGTTTAAACCAAGTCCATCATTGAAATAATTTATATACATATACATTCATCCCATTACTATTATTATTATCTTTTTTTCCTAAATCACATAATCCAATTTCAAGAAAAACAAATTTGAGTATCTTACCTAACTTCCTTCAAATTGATATTTAGCTTGGTTGCACCTCCTTGAAAAATCCTTTGATTTCTTAGTAGAAACTAGACAATAAAATTTACATTTCTTAGAATAGAAATTTCTCAAAATACTACTAAAAGAAAACATAAAATTTTATAAATTTATTACCTTTTATGACTGCTAAACACTTGGATTTCTTGAAGAAAAACTTGCTAGAGAACCAAGCATGAAGATTTAGAGGGATAAAACTTTTTTTTTTTTCCTTCTCTTTCTCTGTCTCCAGACGGTTTGTTTTTTTTGTTTTTTTTTTCCTTCTCTTCTTCTTCTCTGTATCCAGACGTCTGTTGGAGATGAAGAAGCAATTGCTTCTTTCTCTCTCCTTGGGTTTCATTTATGTGGAAGACAGCTTGTCTTTCTTTTTTTTTTTTTTTTTTTTCTCTGTTCCTATAGCTTAGTATAGGATAAGTAAAACATCTTTTCTTACTTTTTTATCACATTGCATCCGGTCACTTTTCTCCTCTTTTTTTTTTTTTTTTTTAACCTTATCCACTAAGCCATACTTGTCAAGATATTGACCATTAGATTAAAATCAATATAATCTTAACCCTTGATTCTTGAAGATAAATATACTTTAATCCTTATCTTATTCAGCAGTCATTTAGAATATATTATGATTCAACATAGTAAATTTTACACTGGAAAATATATATATATGTTTTAAAAATCATTCAAACAACTTTTGATATTTAAAAAATACATATATTTAAACTGTTAAAACAATTTTACTTACTTTTTTTTTTAAATCAGTTTTTACAGTTCAGAATTAAATTCTGACTATAGTAATTTGATTCAGAAATAATTATAAATTCCACTTCTTTACATAATAAAGTTGTATAATGGACTTGGTATTCTTTATTGGGATATTCATGATCACTTTTTTTCTATTTATGATCTTTATGGAAATTTCCTAAATAATCAAATTTCTTGCCTATTGAAAAATATAACTAGTGCCATAGAGACACATTGTATCATAAAATTTACAAAGATTTACATCTTTACCACAGAAAAATCACGGTTTAATTTCTGTTCAACTCAGAAATTAATGTCGGGAATTTTTTTCAGTCGTTACACAAACTTATCTAGCTGCCAAACAAGAGACAATTCTTATATACATGTATGTAACATTTGCATTGAAAATGTATATATATAGAGATGCAATTAGTCAATAAGTATAACCAATTTATAATTGTTTAAAAATAACAGTGTTAGCTTATTAAAGTTATAATGAAATTTAACATATATAAATTATAATTGAACACAAATCAACAAATTGATTTTATATTATTATGGCGACAAACGCCCAAGAAGTCATAGTGGCTCCTCAGGGAAAAAAAAAATCACAAAACCAAATTAAAAAATACGTTAATTACCAAATATTCCAGCACTCAAACAAGAATTAAAAGCAAGAAACAACAGAACAAGAGCCAGATTACCATGGTTGGGTCCAAACTCCAAAGTCACATACGTCAAACCCTAGCAGCAACTTATTGGTTGATTCACTACTCATCAACACATAACCAGATTAAAACTTTCACTACAAAAAATTAATAATCACTATTACAAAAGTTAGATTACACGATGGTTTCATAAAACCGTCATGTAAACGGAGGATTACACAACGGTTAAGCCAAAGCCGTCGTGTAATCCACTGATTACATGACGGTTCTTGTAACCATCGTGTAATCCTCTCAAATTACACGATGGTTTTGTTTCCCATCGTGTAATCCCAGAGGATTACACAACGGTTCTCATAGAACCGTCGTGTAATTCTTCGGTGGAACGACAGTTACTTAAACTGTCGTGTAATCCGGAGGATTACTTGATGGTTAATTAAAACCGTCGTGTAACCAACAGGTTTTTATTAACCTTACCAGCAGCCCTCTTTTTATCTTACAGAACTGTTCCACAGCCACGAAAAACATTACAGAGGCCTGAGAAACCACATCCTCCACTGCCACGGTCCACCAAGCCAACACTCTCTTATAGTAATTATTTGTAAGTAGTGATTATTATTTACTCTTCTTTTGAGTTATTTAATTTTTATTGATGAATTATTGTAAATATCTAAAACGGTAAATTCTCGTTTTTTTTTTTTTGTAAAGTATGATTTGTTAAATTATTTCGAAAGCTTAATATGTTGTATTTTAATTGCAAAAACTTGATTATTGAATGAATTGTATGATCTTTAATTTCGATTCAGGTCGGGTTCTTGGAAATGGATCAAAAATGGATGTGGGCTAATAGATTGACTAGAAAATATCAAGATGGTGTTAAAGAATTTATATCATTTGTCAAAACTCACATAAAGAATGATAAGATTCGATATCCTTGTGTGGATTGTGGAAATCATAGATCTCATTCAGTTGATTAAGTTAGAAGACATTTGCTTGTCCGTGGGATTATTTGTTCATACCAAACATGATATTTATAGATGAAATGTGTTTGAATCTAACATCGAAGAATAAAGGAAAAGAACCTATTGTTGAGGAAGATATAGGAGATAATTTGTTTGATATGGTTAATAATTTGGAATAACAGTTTGTGCACCGTCTAGAGTTATTTGATGCAATGATGAATGATGTCGAGATGTCCTTGTATGACGGGTGCACTAAATATACGAAATTGTCCGCATTGATCAAATTATAGAACATAAAGGCTTCGAAAGGGTGGATAAATTATAGTTTCATGGCTCTTTTAGAATTTCTAAAAGAGGTTCTACTGGTTGATAATAAAATACTGGCTAGTATATACGAAGCTAAGAAGACGTTGAGCACGTTTGGAATGGAATAAGAAAAAATTCATGTATGTCCAAATGATTGTGCCTTTTACCCTAATGGGTATGAGGATTTGGATAAATGCCCGGTTTGTAAGGAGTCATGATGGAAGAAGGGCAAAAAGCCAACGAATGGTAGCAAAAGAATATCGTCAAAGGTGTTACGCGTTTACGGCATTTATTCCGTAATGCCAATCATGCCAAGAATTTGACTTGGCACCATGATAAACATGAGCCTATTTTCGGTAAAAGGTCTCTATCATCCTCTTAAGTCATGGTTGGCCCGTGTCCAGATAATCCAAGGATAGTATTTTACACTTGGATATAAACTGTATCACCACGGGAAACTATTAGTTTACCATTTCGCCTCCCGAAATTTTGGTCATTATTTATATGTTCTCAATACAATCTGATAGCAAATTTTTGCAAATGAGACGAGTTTCATTTACTTGGAAAAGCAAGGTTTCTTTTTGATCTGAGCCTTATTTCCATGTTATTTCTTATAATTTGAGTTGTCATCGATCATAAAAATCAGGCTATGCATGAACAAGAATTAATGGCATTTAACGTTATAAATCATTTGAAACGGATTCATCACTGGTTCATCATACCCAAAGTTTTCTTTCCAGAGAGGTCTTCAATTTGCTTTCGTTACGTATCCATGACCGAGTAAACTGATATATATATATATATATATATATAGAAAAAAGGGTGCGAGAACAAGCTTGCCGTATACGGACTACTATTTCTATGGAAACAAGTAATGCCTTCACAATAATAATTGTTAAAACCCGGAGAAGTCTTATCCAATCTTTAAGTGATGCATGATCCGATATGATCGATCATGGTAATGTCCAAGGCTGCCGATTTTAACGAAGTTGAAGCCTCAATTACGGGTTAAAGAAGTCGGTTCTCACTGCATTTCTCATCCAAGGAACTTTTTTCGACCGCGAAGCCTCTCTGCTCATTCGAATCCCCTCCAGCTCTACTGCCACCGCCTTCATTGTAGGCCTCTTCTTCCCATTCAAGTTCAAGCATCTTCTTGCAAGATTTGCCACAGCCATTATCTCTCCTTTCCTGGCTACTCCGATAATGCGGGCATCAACGATGTTGATTAATCGATGCTGTTCCACTGACATAACAAAATGTGCAGCTAATCCAATCTCTTCTTGACTTGTTGAAAGAATCGGTTCCAGGCTAGTTAGGAGCTCAACAAGAACAACACCGTAGCTATACACGTCACTCTTTTCGGTAAACTGATTAGTATGGAAGTATTCTGGGTCTAGGTATCCAAAAGTTCCCTGTACCCTTGTGGTTATGTGAGAATGGTCGATAAGAATAGACTTTGAAACCCCGAAGTCAGCTACTTTTGCTCTAAACCTGTCATCTAAGAGTATGTTCGTAGACTTGATATCGCGATGATAAATGGGCAAAGTAGCCGCCGAGTGCAAGTAAGAAAGAGCTTCAGCTACTTCTGTGGCAATTTGTAAGCGCATGTCCCATGAAAAAGGGAATTCCTCATTCTCATTATGGATATACTGGAAAAGAGTTCCATTTGGAATGAACTCGTAAACTAGCTGAGGATGTTCGGTCTCCAAACAACACCCCAAAATCTTCACCACATTCCTGTGGTTGATCTTAGACAAAATGATAACTTCATTAACGAATTGCTTGACTTTGCTTGCGTCTAACACTCTGGACTTTTTAACCGCCACAATCCTTCCGTCTGTCAAAATTCCCTTGTAAACAATGCCTTGTCCTCCTCGACCGAGAATTCGACTGTTATTGTAGTTGTCCGTGGCCTTCTCCAGCTCCTTTGAAGTAAACAACTTGGTATTCTCAATGGTGTCCTTACTTGAAGACAATTGTTCTTGCAATAACAAACCTCCATTGTGCTTAAAATACTTCTTCTTCAGCTTTTGCTCCTTCCTTGTTTTGCATTGTCTGCGTAGGCACCATGAACAACCTATAAGAAGAATCAAACCACTGCCTGCGGTGATCCCCAATGCTGCACAAATCAAAAAGTTGAGATTAACGCTGCTTTTTATAAATATTTATCATCAGATTGTATCAGAATCCATCAGATCTTGCGTTCCAAAACCTAATCTAATGAAAATCTACCAAGCTTTTTTCATGCTTACCTAGAATCCCAATGTACTTTATTTTGAGCTTACATGAATTTCCTCTGTAACTATGGCCTGTGGGGCAAGAGCAATTATATCCGCCTTCTGTGTTTTTACAGATACTATGTCTCCCACAAGGATTGCCATTTGCACTTGCGCATTCATTGATATCTGAAACTCATAAAACCAACTAAAACTTTACCTAGATTAACTCAAAAATATTTTGGTCAAGGCCACTTTTTGTGACAATTAATAAAGGTATAATACAGATATTATCATTGGATTAAAGAATCGTGTACATTCGACTCATAACCAGGAATGAAACTAGCTAAGAAATTTGTTATTTTGTCCCCCTTTTTTCTAATTAGTCCCTCTAATTTTTTTTAATAAAAATACAATTGTAAAAAAAAATTTTATTTACCTCCTTAGTTTTTACTTTAAATTAACTGAGTCCCCTCAAACAAATTAACCATTATCATATTAGAAAAGTTACGCTCCGGTGTCCTGTGTTTTATCTAAATGGTGGATTTGTGCTTCCTTATATAAATAACAAGAAATCGGTTCCTCGAACACTTTATCTAACCTGGAGGTACCAATCCACCATTTCGATAAGACAAGAGATACTAGGACGAAATTTTTCGATCGTTTAATCTCTAACCTTAAGGTCCTAAGTTTGGATACCTTTACGCCTTCTTAGAGAGAGAGAGAGAGAGGGGGAAAAAAAAAAAGATGACGACAACAACAACAACAACAAGATTACCTGTACATTCATCATAAGGATTTCCTCCATAACCTTTGTCACACAAACATATGTAACTTTCGTTCGAGTTCATCGAGCACTGAGCATTAGGGCCACAAACTGAGGCCTTGACGCATGTTCCATTGTTAGACAAACTCCAGTCAAGCACCGCGTGAACAAATTTCGGTTCTTCAATTTGTAGGAGTATGTCATTTGGTAAAAATTCCAAACTAGAATTGAACGGATATGTCTCGTCAACTATGAAAGCATAGCTACATTTATCATCAGGCTTCTTGCGTTTACCAGAACTTGTTTTCTTGAATGACACGTCAAGAACCTTAAGCCAGCTTGGAATCCTTGTTTGGCAACAACCTCGGCCGAGGCATGATCCACTTGTAGTAGCAGTAGTAGTCGGACTACTCGTTTCTCGGTTATCATGATCATAGTTCGCGTGACAATACGACATACACCCACCAATCTTCTTCTGGTTCTCATCCCTGAACTCGGCAGTGTTGTCGCAGCCGAGGGACACGAATCTGTTGACGCTGCTCGAAAACGAGAAAGGGCTTCTTGTTAGGAGTAGAGGTGCGGTTTTATCATGACAATTCGATAATACGGGACTCTTTACTGTGATGGTATGGTTGTCCAAAGAAATATCGAGAACCTCCAGATTAGGAGTGTGTAAGAAGGGCTTTGGAGGGTGGTCAGAGGAGGTTTTGCAGACGATCGTGTACCGATTGTTTAACGAGCAGTTGGATCCGGTTCCGATGCCAAAAGGGTATGGAATGGAAATCTCTCCACATTTGTGCAGACAAGTAGTACCATTAGAAGATGGATTTTCTTGTAATTGTTGTATTGATCCTTGTATAGTACTCAACACTATTGTTAGTACACAAGCAAGAGCTGGTTTAAAAATCATAGTTTTTTTTTTTCCTCCTCTCTCTTTCTCTCTTTTGTGTTATTACTCCTGAATTAATTTTGATCAAATTGATATTGTTTCTTACAATGTTGCTCAAATGGTCAAACGAGAAAATGGACAAGAATGTTTTCAATAATTCTTTTCATTCATGCCCTTGTAGCTAGCTGGATAACGCGGTACAAGTTTATTAGTCCGCGATAAAACCAAAGAGTTCCTTCCTTTCTTTTTTTTTTTTTTTCCTTTTTTCTTTTTAAAATATGAAGGATTTCACATACTAATGGAATTATGACGTGTTTCCTAGGATGAGTCATGGATAATTGGGGACAAAAAAGAATTCCAAGAAGATGACGGCCAAGCATATTCTGCGACTATTCTATAAACTTTTCATGTTAAAAATTTATAATAGCAGCTTAATCTATCTTTCCTTGTATTTGCTTAAAGAAAGATAAACGATAATGAAAGATTTATAAGGCTTGTTTTGGCGTTCCATATCATGAGTTAATAATTGATAGTTTTGGCTAGCTAGACATTGTCATAGGGTACAGTTTAATTTTGATAGTATATGTATATACATTTTTATATATATTGGAAGGAAACTGTTTGTCTTCTTAGTTGGACAGAAAAGTAACCTGCTGATTTCTACAATTTGCTAAAAATTACTAAAATATCTTTCTATGCAAGATTGTGAGGGGGAAAATAACAAAGAGAAATGAATCCTATACGAAGATTTTTACAGGTTTAACTATATCCTACTTGATAATCTTGCAATATTGTCTCAGCCATGTAGGTTTTTCGTTTGGTCATAACTTTTAATACATGATCTTATATATAAGAGCTATGAGTGTGAACAGTGATGGAGTAAAATGTAACGACCCCTCACGGACCGTTACAGTTTACTTCTTATTTAATCATTCATCTAAAATAATTACGGAAAATATTAAGCTTGAAATAAAAATCTTTACGTTACGGAAAACTTTACTTAGATGATTTTAAAAAAACTCTAGAATTTTTTTTTTAAACTATATCAAAATAAACTTCATAATTGATATATTTATTTTTTTTAAAAAAAATTCATGAAATAAAATTTAAGTCCATATGAAATATTCAATCAAATAATAATAAATTAAAGTCTCAAAACTTCATTTGAAATTATAAATGTCCATCTCAAGATCGTTCCTCCCGTTTTCCTATCACGTATCGTCCCGCTATCCGCTCCAAGCTCCTCCAACACTATATTTTACCATTTCCTTTATCTACAACATGAATTAACTTATATAAGCAAGGGCTTAGTAAGACACTTAAATCTCACAAATGTAAATAAATATTTTTCTTTTATCATCATAAATATAAACATTATTTAAAAACTTTTTAACTTTTAAAACCGTCATATATTTGGCCCGGCGTTGTTCCATCATAGCGCGCTAGTCACGGAAGGGTTGGGGTAGCAAATCCCAAACCAACAGTGACAAAAGTCCGCTCACCGGACAACATCATCATCATCATCATCAAGGGTGTACAACGCTATTTTAAAACATAAAATACATATACATGCCATATATATACTTTTCATCAAAACGTCGTCATAGGAGAAGTATTATTTAAAAACATCATAACATCATCATCAACATCAAAACATATACTTCTCAAATCTTTAATTCATGTTGCAGGTGAGAGTGTACTTACCTAAAGGCCTTACTTAACCTTTTCAAATTTTCCAATGGTGATGCGCGATTGAGGTCTCGGGTGCTCGTCTTTAGAACCGTTCATGCCATGAATAATAAATATAATAAAATCAACAAAAGCTCATAATAATTCATCAAACACATCCATCGTATCATAACAGCACCTAAAGGCCTATTTCATCATTCAATAACATCACAACATAAAAAATTGAACCATTTCATAAAATTCCAAATCTTAACAGAATCTGTCAGTCATACATTTGTCCATTCTAAGATTTATGAAAATTCATACAGAGCTCCAAATGATCTGAAACTAATTTTAAATGAAAGTAGAGATCCAGATCTTTCTAATGGTACCCAATTCATAGAAAATGAAGACCGTTTGGACTCTTAAAAATAGTTTTGAAAGTGATTTCTAAACTTTTACCGAAACTAGCAACCGGACCTCTGTCTGTTTGAAAAATCACATAAATTTACAGATATCTCCAAATGATATAAAACTGATTCCAAATGAAAATAGACATCTATAGTTTTCTAAAAATATCAAATTTGTTAAAAACGGAGATCGTTTGGATTTTCAAAAACAGTTTTGAATTCTGATCATTAAAATTTTACCGAACTTGACAGTCCGACCTCTGCCTATTTGAAAAATCATAAAAACTCACACATATAACTCCAAAGGATATGAAACTGATTTCAAAAGAAAATAGACATCTAGAGCTTTCCAACAATATCAAATTTGTTAAAAATAGAGTTCATTTGCACCCTTAAAAACAGTTTGGAATTCTTATCTTAGAATCTGGAAAATTTCAGTGCAGTGGTCAAATTCGAAAATATAAAAATTATCACCACAATATACATGATTCACACACACACACACAAAAAACAGCCTAAGACATCTTTTTAATTCATAAAATTATTCAATCCCCATACCAATGAAATCATATATCAAGAAATTAAAAACCCTAATTTCGTCTTGTTCACAAAATCAACCATATTGTCATTTCTTTTTTTCGATCATTATTCGATAAATATTTCTCATCCTCTCCTCAAACTCACATGAAGACAATCATCAAGAAAATCATCTAATCCCTCAAAGAATCCCAAACTAAAATCAATAACAAAATAATCTTCATCATAAAACTATACCGAAACATACCTTAAAATCCTTTGATTTTGGCTTGAAGAATTTGGAGGTTTGACGGATTCATTTTTTTTTTTTTTTTTTTTTCTGTTTGTGCGTGAGAGAGGGGCAGAGAGAGTAGACAAAGAGAATGGAAAAGAAAGAGAAAGGGAGGCTAGGGATGCAAGAGTGAGCGCTGAAGAAAAAAAATGGTAAACTTTGTGAATTTCAATTGTAAATCAATTGAATGCTAATTAGCTGGAATAATAAGACCAAGGCTGTCATTAACTTATTTTGGGTAGGAAATTGTCAAATAAAAGAAGGGGAATTGAATGGGAATTAAGAACATAAATCGTCAAACATCTCCTAGCTCACTTCGCTCTATTTAGCAAACTGAGAAGACAAACTTTGTGTCACTACTTAATTAAGATTTTTGTAGTAGATTTCTCACTTCACAATCAGTGACGGAGCCTCATTGTTCTTAGTAGGGACACTAGCCATCACTTGACTTTTAAATTTTAGTAATTTCTCCTTTTTTTTTTTTTTTTTTTTTAAAGAAATTGTTGTTTTCCAATTTTACAAGAAAGTTTTAATTGTGACCCTAGTCAATTATTGAAATATGTCATTCTACCTCCCCCTTAACAAGAAATTAAATTTCAATTGTACCTCATTCAATAATTAAAATACAAAAATGTGTCTTCATTCAAATGTATGTAATCTTTATTTTTCTTTCATAGTGTCCGATTGAAAAAAAATAAAAAATTTTTTTTATGTAACGCCCTAAATGCTATCTAACTTTAAGTTAGAAAATTAACATTAGAATTAACATAGATATATGATGAAATAGAAATTTCTTAATTTTAATGTTATGTTGAGTTATTTTTCTCAGGTGACGCGATGAGGATTCGACGTGCTAGAACAATGTTCATAGAAATTGTTGCATTTATTTTTGTATGTTATATAAAGCATAAATATACATTATACGATTGTCTTATATGTTTATATATATACACTATATGTGTAAGTATATTTTATTTTATATTGTATATATTTCGTTGTATATATATATATATATATGTTAAGTTATTGATTGCCAACGAACATATATATGTATATATATATATATATGTATGTGTTTAATAGGAAATCTGAAGGAGAATATGAAGGGAGGGGATGCCAATCGGAAAATGAACGGACAAAGAGCAGCAAGAGTTTATATTGCATCATACGCATCATACGAAATGTTTTTTTTTTTTTTGAAATAAACGGTATGGAGAGTATAACTCCTAAAATTTATTTGCGGTCGAGAATGCTAGCATATGCATGCATCTTAGCTCATGTTGTGGAAATGAGTTACCTTTGTTTTGTTTTATTTTATTTCACTACTGGTATATAGCACCTCTATCATTTCTATTGTTGCAACTGCTATCCAATACTATTAGAAAAGGTTTAACCTCATAAAGATCAGTCGAAATGTTGAGTACACAGACATAAATACACACATATACATATACATACATATATATATATATATATATATATATATATATAAGAGACCTAATTAAGCTGTTGGCTGAGGAATTAGATTTTGCCCAAGTTGAAGCATCAAAAAATGAAAGGGCTACACAATTTGGGTGTCATCACAGCATTCATATTCTCGGTAGCTAGTTTGCTCAAACGGGAAGTACTCTCTGATCTGTTCATTCTAATCCACTCCAGCTCCATTGCCACTGCCTTCATTGTTGGCCTTTTCTTCCCATCCAAGTTCAAACATCTCCTCGCCACATTCGCCACCGCCATTATCTCTCCTTTCCTAGCTACTTCCGCAATGCGAGCATCGACCATCTTCAAGAAACTTTGCTGCTCCATTGAATGCAGAAAATGTGCTGCCGAGTTTATGTAATCTTGCTCGCCACTACTACTATCACTACTGCCTAAGAAAACCGGTTCTAGGCCCGTTAAGAGCTCTGCGAGAACAACGCCGAAGCTATAGACATCACTCTTTTCTGTGAACTTATTGGTATGGTAATACTCCGGGTCTAGGTACCCGAAAGTTCCCCGTACCGTTGTGGACTTGTGAGTTTGATCAATGGAGACTGACATTGAAATGCCGAAATCAGCTACTTTTGCTCGGAACCTCTCGTCTAGTAGTATGTTTGTAGACTTGATGTCGCGATGGAAAATAGGCGTTTCCGCATGAGAGTGCAAGTAACAAAGAGTTACCGCGATTTCTATAGCTATTTGGAAGCGCACGTCCCATGAAAACGGGATTTCTTCATTCTTGCCCTGAATGTAGTCGAAAAGGGTTCCGTTCGGGATGAACTCGTAGACCAACATCGGAAGCTTGCTCTCCAAGCAACACCCCAAGATCTTCGCCACATTCCTGTGGTTGATCTTCGACAAGATGATGACCTCGTTGATGAAATTCTTCGCTTGGTTTTCTTCTAATGGCTTGGACAATTTAACCGCGATGACTCTTCCATCGGTTAACATTCCCTTGTAGATGGTGCCTTGGCCTCCTCGGCCGACTATTCGATTCCTGTTGTAATCGTCTGTGGCCTTCTCTAGCTCCTTTGAAGTGAAGAGTTCGATTTTCTTAACTGTATCTTCACTTGAAGACATTTTTTCTTGCAATATTAAACCCCCATTGAGCCTAAAGTACTTCTTCTTAAGCCTTTTGTCCTTCCTTGTTTTGTATACTCTGTGTAGCCCCCATAAACAACCCAGAAGAATCATCAATCCGCCACCTTGGCCTAACATTGCTGCCAACGAAGAAAAATACAAAAAAATAAATAAATAAATAAATAAAGAAAAGAAAAAAGGGATAGAAACTGTGAATCTACATAGTTCTACTACTAGTAGTTGTTAGTAGTATCAAATGTGAAAAATTCAATAGTATTTGCTTAAACATATATGTTAGATTGTGAATTTGTCTGCATCGTTAAATTACTGAGTTACTTTATTGTTTATATAGAGTGAACGCTATTTTCCTTTAAATTTATTTTTGAGATGAGTTCTATGAAGTCTATTTAATATATTAGAGTCAAATTTTTCGCAGATTATGGATTTGGACCACACCTCATTTAACATGGCACGTTAGGTACTAAAAAAGGTATTAGATTATATAGTTGTTCCGCATCATCATATTGTTAGACTGCTGTGTAACCTATATATTGATTTGACAATATATCTTCCTTTAAACTAGCTTTTAAAAATGACTTCTACCAAATACTTTTGATAATATTTTTTGTCATCTCATACTAGTTTTCGAAACCATATGGAATAACATTTTGTACTCTACTATAGTATATTATATAAACGTACAATATATCATGAGCACTAAATTATTGGTCATGATCAATATATATTTAGCACCCCATCTAATTGTATCGTGAGAGCTAGGTAGTTAGAAAATTGGTGCTTACCAAGAATCCAAATGTACTCGTAAGGTATGGGATTGCATGAAAATCCATCGTATGCATACCCAAAGCGGCAAGAGCAATTATATCCACCTGGTGTGTTTGTACATATTATACCACCTCCACAAGGATTTCCATTTGCACATTCATCAATATCTGAATATAAATGCAAATATATTTACGATTGGTGAAATAGCATCTCTCTTAATCCAAAAAAAAAAAAAAAAAAAACAGCTGCTGAAAAGAAAATATTTTTATTTTGTAGTAAATATATAAATTAACCGTAGGGTATAACTAAATCTCTTCATAAATCTATAAATAAATATTTGTTTCTTCCTCCAAATATAAAACTTAACTATTAGTCTATTACTGTATCTATATTTTTTTCTTTTAATTACTAAATTTGAAATAATATAGCAAATTATATTGTCATCAATTGATATCAGTACTGCTACAAAATTGTGAATAAAAAGCGATTTTTTAAAAACCGTAGTCTGAAGTCCGTCCAAAAACACAGCACGGTTTGTCAACGACGGTTTTCATAAGTTGGTAAGATCATAAATGAAGAACTTACCTAAACAAGTGTCATAAGGATTTCCTGCATACCCTTGGTTACATACACATACATAACCAGCTTCACTCCTGTTGGAGCAGTGAGCCTGAGAACCACATACACTATCTCCACTGCCTGCTGTCGACCCACTTTTATTTATTCCGGCATAGCTACCACTGCACGTACCATAATCCTCACCATTATTTATAGCCCAATCCAGCACTGCAGGAACATATCGCAACCCTAACCGATCGATCGAGGAGATATTCGGTTCCGACTCGGCCAACCACTCCTTCCCAACCATGAAAGCATAATGACACTGCTCATCCGTTCCATTCGTGCTTTGAAACGACACGTTTAGAGCCTTAAGAGGCCATGGAGTCGTCGTCTGGCAGCAGTCGACGCCAAAGCAGCTGCGTAATCCTTGGGAAGTGTTCAAGACCCTGCCGTCACAGTACGACATGCACCCACCAATGATTCCCTCTCCGTCGACATCTTTCGTCAATAAGGCGAGGTTGTTACAGCCAACGGCGGTGAATACGTTGTCACTGCCGGAGAACGAAAAGGGGGTAAACGAAAGGTCTACTAGCGGTGAACCGGTGGTATCTTGGTCTTGGCAGTTTGAGAATACTGGACTGTTGACTTGCACTGTGCTTGATATTACCGAGATGTTTTTTAGCTCTAGAAAGATAGACTCAAGGAAAGGCTTGGGAGGGTTGAAGGAGGTGTTGCAATATATGAAGAAATTATGATTAAGAGAACAATTTGATCCAATACCAAAAGGGTATTGAATGGATACTTCTCCACACTCTTGTGGACAATCTGCAGCTGATTTTTGCTTTTCTACTTGTGCTTGCTCGGGTGACAAGTTACTTATTAAGAGTAGTAGCAAAAAAGAAAGATGTTGTACAGTCAAATTGGTATTCTTCATGATTTTGGTTCTCTCGTTTTCTCTTCCTCTTTTGTTACTAATGGAATTAAGATGCTCAAGAAAGACAATTTTACGTGTGTAAGAAGAAGAGCGTGTACTATAACGAGTAAAGACTCCACTTGAGCTTTTCATAAAACCGTGGGAGATAGTCAAAAAGAAGATCATGGATACGGACCTATAGGTAGGATATTCTCCTAGGTTTGTGCAAAACAGACAAAATGATCTCGTTTATTTTCAAGAGGTTAGATGGTAAATGACATTTGTATTACAATCTTTGTGGAGGGAAATTACATAAATGTATAATGTATTTTAGATTTATTTAT
This sequence comes from Ficus hispida, assembly GCA_025413025.1. Taxonomy (NCBI): domain Eukaryota; kingdom Viridiplantae; phylum Streptophyta; class Magnoliopsida; order Rosales; family Moraceae; genus Ficus; species Ficus hispida. The sequence continues at coordinate 15,477,558 of CM046365.1, read as the reverse complement.
TAGAGAGTACATCATATATTTCTTTAATTTGGATTTTGTCAATTACATATTATGATATATATATATATATATATATATATATCAAATCAACACCCGTAACCCATTAATGTCGAAATTTGAATAACACGAAAAAATTATTTTAAAAAAAAACAAAAAAACAAAAACAAAACCCGGCAAATGCCATGAGATCCTCCATTTTTTTTTTCATTTCCTACCAAAAAAGTTGTTTTGGGGTTTAATTTACTTTAATTTTTCCTCAAGTTAATACACACTTGATCATCAATAGTTATGACATAACAGTCATGATTGTTTTTTTAGGTCTCTCCTCCAATCTCAATACTATAGTTTGAATCTATGATTTATAATTATTGAATAACATTGACTTGAGTCTGACGGGAAAATTAGTCAGGTTATACTATCCTTCCACTTACATATGATTTTATTAGATTTGTAAATGAAAGGTAGATGGATGCATGAGCACATCACCAAATCATTTTTTCTAATTAACATAGAAAAGTTAATACGCATTTGAAATACTTCCGTATATATATACGATTAATGAAATCCGAAAAAGATGATATACTTTATAAATAAACCGAAATACACGATTCTACGAAAAATAATTAAAAAAACCCTAAAATACAAAGTATATTTATGTAAATTTCCCTTTTATCCCTTCTTTGATTAACTTCTAGGTGTAAACAACTTAATTTTATAGTCTCGGTCAAACCGATGCACTTCCTCTTTGTTATTTTCTTTTGATCTATATCTTTTTAAAATATCTTCTTGATGCTGTCTCTATTAATTACAAAAAAACTAAACGAAACTACTAAGAAATTCTACTTGTAAGTTGCGGACAAAAATCTTAATAATAATATTTGTGAATCATTTCAATCTCATTATGGTTTTTAATTTTAATATGATATGATCCGAAATTGCATGTATGCTAATCAATAAATAATTCACTCCGTGTCTCGTAAATCGTTAACAACATGTCAATATCATTTCAATTAAGTTTTTGAGAACAAGAGAATGAGAAAAGACAAAAAAAAATTATGAGAATTACAATAGGAAAAGAAAGCATGTATAATATAATATAATATCCCGGATGCAACGCCAGTTTTTATTAATACTTTATTAACTATAGACAAAGATGACCACAAACTTTATGTATATACGTATTTACACACAATTTGTAGCAGAATAGCATTTCGAATATTCCCAATAATTGTTTCTTCTTAACAAAAATAAAATAAATAAATAATAAATAATAAATAATCGTTTGTACTAACTATGTATAGGGAACAATTGTAGCAGAGCTCAATTTAGGAGCACTGTCCGTGATAATTCATCGAATGATTAAAATGTGACTAAATGAACTATTATGAAATAAGGTGTATCAAATGTCATCATAGTTTAGCATATATATAATATTTGATGTTATTTCAAATTTGCACTTTTTTTTTTTTGGAAAAAAATTAGGTAAATAGATCATTTTTAAACACTTAATTATTAAGGAAATGAGATAAAAAATTTTATTTATGGGGTTGTTTGTTTGGTATTGATATATGTATTGTATCCTTAGTTAATTAATTTTCTCTGTTTCAAAAAAAATTATTTATAAAAATGACCGTTAATCAATAATTGACTGTGATCAATTAGTGATTTATCATCATTAATAGTGATTGATCATAATCAATCAGTATAAAATTATATATTAATATTGATCAAATACTAATTTATCATGATCATTCAATTAATCAATTAATTAATTAATCACTTGTCGACATTTTTTAATAAAAATGATAGTTTTCCTTCTTTATTAACAAAATTTTCTTTTAAAAAAAGCCAAACCTAGAACCCTGCAAATATCTTTTTCAGCAACAATGGTGCCATGGATGATTGTTAAAAAAACCAGAAACACCAGGGAAAGAATACCCAAAAAGAGAAAAAAGAAAAACAAATTCCAATAACTTGGTTCATCATCTTCATCTTCATTTTTCACCCTTACCGCGTCCCAGGCATTCTTAGTGTGAAAGAAATATTATGCTTGAGAACCATCTGGTAGCGAGTGAGGTAGCTAAAGAAGATGATCGATCAATTCGATTTAAGAGACTGTTTCTTAACTGAATTAAAATGTTTAATTAACTGGAGAGTCCGAAATCAAGTTACCACAAAAGGTGTTAAGAATTAGCGCCCTAATTCTATGTCACCAAGAGTAACAAAATCATAGAAGAAAGTAAACAATCACAAAACACACAAATTTTTAATAAATGTTCACCTTAATGTGATATTGTATCCTGTTTCAGCCTCTACAGTAATTCATTATGACGATCAATAAGTTTACAAGAGAAATTCACACATTCATATACTCTGCATTTTCTTTAACCTCTCTAATGATTAAACCTAATAATGGCACTCCTTATTTACGAAGACTAGGGCAACATAAATTACATGTGTGAAATTTTCAATATAACTTTAATGAATAAACTGTCTATATCTTAGACCTTTTTGGGGCTCCGCCTCCCTTTCAACCCCCACATTTGTCTCTGCATAAGATCGTTGATCTCTGTGTTGATGTTTATTCGTAGAACATTAATTAGACTACATTCCCTAAACCGAAATCACCTGCAAACCTAGTAAGCCAACCCCAGTTGGTAAATTCATCCGCAGGACTAACCCACCTTTAATTATCAAACTCAGCTAATAATTAAGGAGAGAGCATCAGAAAAAACTCCAACATGCAACATCCAGTGAGGAGGATATGCTCGGAGATTAAGCGCCTCAACGGCTAACTTTGAATCACTTCGAATCGATCTGCATTTGCCTCCATCCCTTATCCCTGGATTGGATTCAACAGTTGCTGATCTAAAATGGTGGGTTTGGTGGAATTTTTTGCCACAAGAATAAAAAAACTAATTTAACAGAAATAAAAAATCCAAATATGAGTATTTTCTTTCATGGGATCAAAATTTTGATCTTATCTTTGAACCAAAAAAAAAAAAAAAAAGTTCTGATTTCAGAAAGGCAAAACCTGCTTCTTACTCTCTTTTTTTCGGCATTTTAGAGAAAAGCTTTTGTATTTAATAAACTTTCATTTGGTACACAAATATGCACTTTCAGTTATGTGCTCCTCTACATCTTTGGATGTTGGAATTCAACTATACAGTTTACAAAAGGGAAATGCACCTATATGACATAAATTTAAAGATCATTACACTAATATGATATAAAATTTGATATTAGACAAATACGACACAAATTAGATACTAAGAAAACTAAAATTTATGTCATATTAATCAAGAAAAGGAATTTGTGTCATGTTGATCAATAAATGAAAAAAAATATTATTATTTAGGTAATTTTCTCTCCATTATTAAAAATGATCACTACCGCTACCGGTAGAGCTCTTCAGCTGGGCTCTGCCACAGTCGTTCCATAATATATATTAACATATATGAAGAATTTATATATGTGCATGTATATTCCAAATAATCATCATCTCTTCTTGTTCAATGCATGTGGTTAGAAGGAATGTTTACTCTTTCTTATTGGCTGTTTTAGAGTTCACAACACCCATGCACAGCACTGCGTTGGCACGAGTTAAATGTTTTGTCGTTTGAACCAATTCTTTCGAAGTAGTTTAGCTAGGTAAACCAAATGAAGCTGATGAGAACAGGGTTACACAAGTTGAAAGCATCAGAAAATGAAAGGGCTACACAACTTGGGTGTCATCACAGCATTCATACTCTTGGTAGCTAGTTTGCTCAAACGGGAAGTACTCTCTGATCTGTTTATTCTAAGCCACTCCAGCTCCATTGCCACTGCCTTCATTGTTGGCCTTTTTTTCCTATCCAAGTTCAAGCATCTCCTCGCCACATTCGCCACCGCCATTATCTCCCCTTTCCTCGCTACTTCGGCAATGCGAGCATCAACCATCTTCAAGAAACTTTGCTGCACCATTGAATGCACAAAATGTGCTGCCAAGCTTATGTGATCTTGCTCAGTACTATTACTATCACTACTGCTTGGGAAAATTGGTTTTAGGCCAGTTAAGAGCTCTGCAAGAACAACGCCGAAGCTATAGACATCACTCTTTTCTGTGAACTTTTTAGTATGGAAGTACTCTGGGTCTAGGTATCCGAAAGTTCCCCGTACCATTGTGGACTTGTGAGTTTGATCAATGGAGACTGACATTGAAATGCCGAAATCAGCTACTTTTGCTCGGAACCTCTCGTCTAGTAGTATGTTTGTAGACTTGATATCGCGATGGAAAATAGGCTTTTCCGCATGAGAGTGCAAGTAACAAAGAGTTACCGCGATTTCTATAGCAATTTGGAAGCGCACGTCCCATGAAAATGGGATCTCTTGATTCTTGCCCTGAATGTAGTCAAAAAGGGTTCCGTTCGGGATGAACTCATAGACCAACATCGGAAGCTTGCTCTCCAAGCAACACCCCAAGATCTTCACCACATTCCTGTGGTTGATCGTCGACAAGATGATGACCTCGTTGATGAAATTCTTCACTCGGTTTTCTTCTAATGGCTTGGACAATTTAACCGCAACAACTCTTCCATCGGTTAGCATTCCTTTGTAAACGGTGCCTTGGCCTCCTCGGCCAACTATTCGATTCCTGTTGTAGTCGTCTGTGGCCTTCTCTAGCTCCTTTGAAGTGAAAAGTTGGATTTTCTTAACTGTATCTTCACTTGAAGAAATTCTTTCTTGCAATAGTAAACCCCCATTGAGCCTAAAGTACTTCTTCTTAAGCCTTTTGTCCTTCCTCGTTTCGTATACTCTGTGTAGCCCCCATAAACAACCCAGAAGAATCATCAATCCACCACCTTGGCCTATCATTGCTGCAATTTTTATTTTATTTTATTTTTCAAAAAAGATAAAGAGGGAAAGAAACTGTCAACCAATGTAGTTGTACAACTAGTACTTAATATTGTTAGTAATATAAAAGGCCAAAAATTGAATCCTACAATGATAGATGAGAATTCAGAACCTCTCAGAATGATACGTTTATTTAAACTTACTAATTTTCAATGCTTAAAACTATGTGGATGAATTTTTAATCAGTGCCTACTTAACAGGGATATACTAGAAATACGGATATCTGTTGTATCTCATCTCTCGTTGAGTTTCACATTGTTTAAATAAAATAGTAATAACATTTACAAAAATATATATATATTTTTTTTTTGGTCATATCACTTAATATAATGAAATTTTAACAAGAAAGTTTAATCTCTTAAATGTCTTAGATTCCTTATAATATTTGGGTCCGAAAAGCTCAAACAAATGACCTGATCTATTCAATTTATACAAGATTGGTGACTTCAAAATGAATTATCATTTTATAGGGCGTTTTAAGCAAAAAAAAAAATCCTAACCTCAAATTGTTTAAAAACTACCATGTAACTTCACTAAATATTTAACCTTTTAAAATGAAAAACTCAATCACTTAAAAATCTCAAATTCCATAATTAGAACCCTGTCTATTGTGGTAGGTACGTTGTTGGACAATTGGTGCTTACCAAGAATCCAAATGTACTCGTAGGGAATGGGATTGCATGAACCTTCGTCGTAAGTATACCCAAAGCGGCAAGAGCAATTATACCCACCCGGTGTGTTTGCGCATATCATACCACCTTCACAAGGGTTTCCGTTTGCACATTCATCTCTGTCTGAAAATACGGAAATTAGCCGGGGGTTAGTAACTAATTAAACGATAACTACTGAAAATCTCCCTTTTTTTTTTTTTTCCCTTTTCGTTAGTTGTCTATCTTTATCTTGTTTCTTTATTAATCTACATGTATACATTTGTTTCTTCCTCCAAAATATAAAAACTTAGCATTTGTATCCAGATCATTATTTATAATTTTAATTTCTATATTTACAATGATGGAAACTAGAAATAAATAAATAAATAAATAGTAGAGTACAATAATAAAAGGTAAAAAATATGTAAATGAAAATTTTGGAAACATTCTGCACAAAGTTTGAAATTTAAAATACAACTAAGAGAGTGGCAAAATAAGGGGGAAAAAAATTTTACCTACACAAGTGTCGTAAGGATTTCCTGTATACCCTTGATTACATACACAGATATAACCTTCACTCCTGTTGGAGCAGTAAGCCTGAGAACCACATATACTATCTCCACTGCCTCCTGAGCCATTATTTATTCCCAAATAGATACCACTGCAACTACCATAATCGTCGTCAATATTTATAGCCCAATCTAGCACTGCAGGAACATATCGCAACCCTAACCGATCGATCAAGGCGATATTTGGTTCCAAATCCGACTCAGCCAACCACGTCTTCCTAACCATGAGAGCGTAATGACACAGATTATCCTGTCCACCAACCCCTGTGCTTTGGAACGACACATTTAGAACCTTATGAGGCCATGGAATCGTCGTCTGGCAGCAGTCAACGCCAAAGCAGCTGTGTAATCCCCGGGAAGCGTTCAAAACCCCGCCGTGGCAGTACGACATGCACCCGCCAATGATTTCCTCTTCATCGACATCTTTCTTCAATAAGGCGATGTTGTTGCAGCCCACGGCGGTGAATACGTTGTCACTGCCGGAGAACGCATAGGGGCTCGAAGAAAGGTCTACTAGTGGTGAACCGGTGGTACCTTGGTCTTGACAGTTTGAGAATACCGGGCTGTTGACTTGTACTGTGTTTTGTAGTACCGAGATGTTTTTGAGCTCTAGGTTGATTGACTCAAGGAAAGGCCTGGGAGGGTTGAAGGAGGTGTTGCAATATATGGAGAAGTTATCATCAAGAGAACAATTTGAGCCAATACCAAAAGGGTATTGTATGGATACTCCTCCACACTCTCGTGGACAATCTGCAGCTAATTTTTGCTTTTCTACTAATGCTTGCTTGGGTGACAAGTTACTCATAAAGAGTAGTAGCACAAAAGAAATATATTGTGTGGTCAAATTGATATTTTTCATGATTTTGGTTCTCTCTTTTTCTCTTCTCTTTTGTTCCTATGGCATGAAAGAAAATTATGGAGAATTTACATATATATATATATATATATATATATGAAGAGCATGCTTTTCATAAAACCGTGTAAGATAGTGATAAAGGAGATTGTGATAGGGACATATAGGAAGAATATTCTCCTAGGTTTGTGCAAAAGAGACGAAATGATCTCGTTTATTTTTAAGTGGTTAGAGAGCTGGCTATGTAAATGATAATTATATTATAATGTTAATGGAGGGGAATTACATAAATCTATCATTTATTTTACATTAATTTAAAGAATATGTAATTTATTTTGGATTTTATCATTTACATATCATGTGATTCTTTTAATTATATGTGTGTGTGTATAATATATATATATATATATATATATATATATATATCAAATCAACACCCGTAGCCGGTTAATGTTGAAATTTGGTTAATACGATGATGAAAATAGCCTCAATTAATTAGGAGGGAAAAAAAAAAGACTAATTTCAAACGTCAAAAAATACAAAAAGAACAAAAGAACAAAACCTGGCCAATGCCATCAGATCCTCCAAGTTTTTTTTTTTTTCTTTTCTTTTCTTCATTAAAAAAAAAAAGTTGTTTCGGAGTTTTACTTTATTTTTCCTCTCTTCAACAAACTTTCATCGTTATCTTAGTTAAAATTAAACATTAATCACTTTATGGTATCAAGTTATTACAATCTTAATCGACAATGTTGGTGGTATGTATAATATTTATGAATGTCTTTTTTAAGTTTTTTCCAATTTGAGTACTAGAGTTCAAACCTATGAACTTATAATGACTCTAGATAATTCTGAGTCCAATCTAATGGGAGATTGAGTCGGGTTCTAGTACTGTTTCAGTTATATACAATTTCATTAGATTTTCAAATTAATGGTGGACAGATACATAAAAACATCACTAATCTTTTTTAATAACTTACACAAAAAAGTTAATATACATTTGAAAATGCTTCGATATATATACAATTAATGAAATACAAAATAAACAACATACTTTATACTAAACCTAAATACACCTTTACAAAAAAAAAAAAAAAAAAGTCTAAATACTCGATTCTTAACCAAAGAAAACCTAAATTACAAAGTATATTTATGTAAATTTCCTTGTTATTCGTTCTTTGATTCACTTCTAGGAATGAAGAGACAACTTTGTAGTCTCGGTCATTATCATTTCAATTATGTTTTGAGAACACGACATTGAGAAAGACAAAAATTTAGAGAATTAGAATAGAAAAAGAAATTAGCATATATAATATAACATCCTGGATCCAATGCCGGTATTTATTTGTTCTTTATTAGCTATAGATTAAGACGACTACAAATCCTATATATATATATATATATATATATCATATTCATATGCCTATATCATATTCATATGCCTGTTCATCTTGAGGAGTCGAACATGTATGAAAAAAAAATTATCTAAAAAAAGAAAAAGAAAAATTACAAAAAAATCAATAATTTAATAAGATCTATTTAAGAATTAGAGAAAAAAAAATCGTAAGGGAAAACCAACAAAAGGATTATCATGAGAAAATGAACAAAAAAAATGATTAAAATAAAAAAAGACCAATATGAAAAAACTTAAGACTACACACAAAAAAAAAAAAGAAAAGAAAAAAATAAAGAACCAATATTAAAAATGGATACACGCGGTATATGTCTATTGGTTCTGCTATTATTATGACTTGACGAAGTTTGTTATAGTTTCTGTACTGCGAGTAACTGTCTCTCGATCAATCAGAATATTCAATCGATTGTAGATTTTTTTAAAAAAGAACTTTGTACATACTCGATTTTAGGATTACCAAGAAATCCGATGAATTTTTCCGTCATCAGATCTTGACTTATGTCCTCTCACTGAGTTTCATCAGATTTTACTAATGAAATCGATTTTAATTGAAGCTTATATCTCTTGTATCATATGGTTGTTTTATTTTTATTATTAGTATTTATATTCTGTTTAATCTTGAATGATATTTTTCATTTTGAAAAAAATGTATGTATATACTATCTATAACATCATAGCATTTGGAATATTCCCTGTAATCGTTTGTTCTTCTTACAAAAAATAATAATAATAATAATAGTACTAAATAATAATAATAATAATAATAAGGAGAGAGAATAATAATTAATGCACAGTCTATATAGATAAATCTGAAGAATTCATATATGTGTATCGTATATGTATATACCAAGTAATCGTTGTCTCTTCTTGTTCAATACATGTGATTAGAAGGAATGTTTGCTCTTCCTTATTGGCTGTCTTTTAGAGTTCGCGACATCCATGCAATGCGTGGGCCCGAGTTAAACGTTTTCTCGTTTGAAGCAAGTCTTTCCAAGTAGTACCTTTGCTGAACCAACGAGGAGGCTGAGCTCAGTTGGTTACATGAGGAACCATGTCTTTAACCAGAATCTGAAGATTACCCAGTTGGGAAAATCTGGTCGAATTGGTGAAGCCATTAAGGTTTTCTCACAAATGACCCAAAAGAATACTGTAACTTACAATTCCATGATCTCTGCATACGCCAAGAATGGTAGGATCGTGGATGCACGCCACCTGTTTGATGAAATGCCCCAGCGAAATTTGGTTTCCTGGAATTCTATGATTTCGGGGTACCTGCATAATGATAAGGTGGGTGAAGCCTATGATATATTTGTCAAAATGCCTCAAAGAGACATTTTCTCGTGGACTTTAATGATAACTTGCTACACACGTAATGGCGAGCTTCAAAAGGCTAGAGAACTGTTCAATCTCCTTCCTGACAAGCATGACACGGTTTGTTGGAATGCCATGATCGCAGGTTACGCTAAGAAAGGGATGTTTGATGAAGCAAAGAGATTGTTTGATGAAATGCCGGTCAAGGATTTAGTTTCTTGGAACTCAATGCTAGCAGGGTATACTCAGAATGGAGAATTGCATCTGGGGTTGCAGCTTTTTGAGGGAATGGCAGAGAGGAATGTGGTGTCATGGAATTTGATAGTTGATGGGTTTGTTCAGGTTGGTGATTTGGATTCTGCTTGGAAGTTCTTTAAGAAGATTCCGGAGCCGAATGTTGTCTCATGGGTTACGATGTTATCTGGGTTTGCCCGAAATGGTAGGATTACAGAAGCACAGAATCTGTTCGAACAGATGCCAAATAGAAATGTGGTTTCTTGGAATGCGATGATTGCTGCTTATGTTCAAGACTTCCAAATTGATAAGGCCGTTCAGCTATTCTCAGAAATGCCAGAGAGGGATTCTGCATCATGGACAACAATGATAAACGGGTATGTTCGTGTTGGCAAACTTGATGAAGCGAGACAATTACTTCACCAAATTCCTTACAGGAATATTTCAGCCCAAACAGCAATGATATCCGGATACGTGCAAAATAAAAGGATGGATGAAGCTAATCAAATATTTAATCAAATGGCGACCCGTGATATTGTTTGTTGGAACACCATGATTGCAGGCTATGCTCAGTGTGGAAAAATGACTGAAGCTCAGTGTCTGTTCAATCAAATGACAAATAAGGATTTAGTATCGTGGAATACTATGATAACAGGTTATGCTCAAGCAGGGCAGATGGATAAAGCACTAAAGGTATTTAAGGATATGGGGAAGAGGAATACAGTTTCTTGGAATTCTCTGATCGCTGGTTTCTCACAAAACGGGTTATATCTGGATGCCTTAAGGAGTTTTATGATGATGGGTAGAGAAAGAAAAAGACCTGATGAGTCAACTTTTGCATGCGGACTTAGTGCGTGTGCTAATATTGCAGCTTTGCAGATTGGCGAGCAACTTCACCATCTAATCTTGAAAAGTGGTTACATAAATGATCTGTTTGTGAGCAATGCCCTCATCACGATGTATGCTAAATGTGGAAGGGTTTTCAATGCTGAACTTGTATTCCAAGACATAAAAAGCGTTGATGTCGTTTCTTGGAACTCTTTAATAGCCGGTCATGCTTTAAATGGTAACGGGAAAGAGGCAATCGAGCTTTTTGAAGCAATGCTAATACAAGGGGTAGCCCCAGATCAGGTCACGTTTATTGGTGTGTTGTCAGCATGTAGTCATGGTGGGCTGGTTTCTCGAGGTTTGGAATTGTTTAAAAACATGATTGAAAGATACAAGATTGAACCATTGGCTGAACACTACGCTTGCATGGTTGACCTGCTTAGCCGAGCAGGAAAGTTAGAAGAAGCCTTCAAAATAGTGTTGGAAATGAGAATCAAGGCAACTGCTGGGATATGGGGTGCATTGCTCGGAGCAGCCAGGGTTCACCGGAATTTAGAACTAGGCAAGTATGCTGCGGAGAAGCTTTTGGAACTCGAGCCTCATAAGGCTTCAAATTATGTGCTCTTGTCAAATATTCATGCCGAGGCAGGCAGATGGAGTGAAGTTCAAAGAGTAAGGAAGTTGATTGAAGAAAGAAGAACAGAGAAGCAACCAGGTTATAGTTGGATCGAAGTTGAAAATCAGGTACACTCTTTTCTCTCTGGGGATCCAGAACAGACTAGAATAGCTGAGATTTGCTGTATATTAAAGACTTTGACTGCAGAAATGAGAAACACAAGTTGTGTGTATGATGTCAAATCTTCTCTTCTTGACATCCTATAGTCGTACAATGTTTTACCAGTTACGAAGAAAGTTAAATGTTACCGCTTCTCTTTCTTGTAAAATATGTAGCCATCGACTTCATTCAGGGACATATATTATCCGTCCGAAGATTTTAGATACAAATGAATTCTTGAGGCTTCTTCATGCAATTATGCTTTGCTGTCAGTACATTATATCGAGTTTTTCTAGAGGTTAAACATTTAGCATCAGCCTGAACCAGCCAGATAGAAGTTTCTCCAAAACAAGGCGAAGAAAAATAGTCTGTTCTTTTTCATTAGTATGTAATTCTACTAAAGAACACAATGACTCCAATTTTTTCCTATCTATATTCTGATGTTTTAGTGTTAGGAATTCTCCTCATTTAAGTATTGGGCGTGTGATATACATATGCCCAATTTCTTGTTAACCATACATTAAGTTCAAGTTCGTCTCACAGAACAATGCGAAAATCTTGGCATCTGTCTATACTTCTAACTTGTGTTTGGCCTCGATAAGTTCATGTTCAAGCTTGCCTTAAAGGAATTCGACTCATGTGTTCCCTTATTCCATTTCCCACCACGTCCATCGAATAACATCATGACATGTCAATTAAAAATATCTTTTTAATTACAAAATCATATCAAATTAATTGAAAAATAATGTGTTAAACACGTGTTATAATATTATTAGAAGAATATAAAAGAAGACAAGAATAAGGAGACATATGAGCCAAATTTGTGGTTCACGGCTATACATACAATGTTTGGCTTCTTTGAGCCTCAACAAAATTCATGGGGTAATACCCCAGGTAATTACGATTATGCTGACCAACTTGAATATTCCCATTTGTAATTACTTTCAGGACCTTCTCAAAACTGCTAATCGAATATAAAATAGTCCTACTTGAGCATTCTTTATCTCTCCCAAGCATGTTCATGCTAGTTTGGACGTGCATTTTCCAACTTGTACCCATTTTTCTGGTCGAACAGAACATCGAAAAAGCTTTTAACTTTTCCATGAGGCTATTCTCACAACAAAATATTTTTCCTTGCAAATCAACAAAATTGTACGATTGAATGACCCTATCGACAAATATGCAAATCGCTAGACTTCAAGAATGGTTGTGTCCCTTTGAAATAGCTTCTCATATTATTGCCCGGGGGTTTTCGTAAAGTACAAGTGTAGATAAATATTTACATTTAATTTACTCATCCAATTTAAGATTATTTCTCTTTTGTTCCACTCTTATCCCTTCTGACTTCCGGCTATCTTTCCCAAAGGCTTATTATTGAGAAGAACCTGCCTCACAATTAAAAACCCAATGAATGTTTGAACTTTACAACTGATTTTCCAACCAACCACAATGGTTTCGTCGATAATAATTTGTGGTCAATATTAACCCATAGCAGCATGAGGGCCATAACCATTTAGATGTGACTTTTGCCATCTCCATGCAATCTCTAGGCTCTCCTGCAGGTCTGTGTACCTTGCCGTCCATCCTAACTCCCGTCTTATCTTGGAAGGATCGCTGTAAACTTCAGCATAATCCCCCGGCCTGCGGTCAAGGTATTCGACCTTAATGTCCTTCCCTGTTGCCTTCTTGCATGCCAGCACAAACTCCTTTACTGATCTACCTGTATTCAAAAGAATCCCAACAATATGAACCAAAGAAATACACGGGTTAAAGGTATACAAAAGAGAAAAGGTGATCAAATAATCAATTAACCTTTTCCAGTGCCGACATTATAGATGCCGACCTTCCTTGGTTTTGCATTGGCAAGAGCTTTCACATGGGCATCAACCAGATCCGTGACATCGATGTAGTCCCTCACGCAAGTGCCATCAGCTGTGTTATAGTCCGTTCCTTTCACCTAGAACCATCAGATTCACTTAGCAAATAACATCTTTCAAACGGGACTTGAACCAGCTTCACCTGAAATGGAAAAGTACCTTAAGCCCAGGAATAATTCCTCTAGCTGCATCGAAGCAAGCACCAGATATCCTGCCTTGTTCGCGTAGTTCAGGACGAGGAGCTTCTCCTAGTCTTCCATCTGGGTCGGATCCAATCACATTAAAATATCTGCATTCACAGTTATCTACTTGTAAGCTGGAAGTTTCTCTTCAGATTGACATTTTAGTGAAACAACAAAAGGAGGAAAATTAAACACCACCAACCTTAAGATCATGATAGCCATGTTCGAGTTTTTGGAGAAGTCCAATATGATATCTTCAGCCATTTTCTTTGCTTTTCCGTATGGATTGATTGGCACCTGCAAAGGTACGTGGACATTGAACGAAGAAAGTTATTCTAAGAAAGTCGTAGTTTTAACAAATTTTGTGTCTATACAGAGTGAATTGCAGTTTCAAGGTAGGAAAACAGAATCAAGAAAATCGGCAGAAAATAGTTATCTCACTTGCTCAGTTTCTTCTGTGATAGGCATCATTTTTGGCTCTCCGTATGTTGCACAAGTACTTGAATAGATCAACGTCTTTACTCTGTGAACTGCCATTGCCTCTAGTACTAAAAGGGTATTCGATGTGATGTTGTGATAATATCTGCCATGGTAGAGAAAATGCATATTAGTCATTGCTACATTAACTTTCGCCTTTCGGCATCGAGATGACTGCTCTTGGGGTATGGAATATGGCAACCAAACGAAAATAAAGAAACGAGAATTGTGACTGCAAAATAATTCTGTAGAATTTCTAGTTATACAAAGAGCAAAGGAGAGTTCTTGAGTTAAAAAGAGAAAAAGAAAGAATAACACCTGAGAGGCTCAACTGTACTTTCTCCGACATAAGCGACAGCTGCAAAATGCATCACTGCATCAAATGCATTTTCCCTAAAGATTTTATTGACCTAAAAACATCAATCAAGGACAACATAAAAAGAGAGAAGAAAAAATTGCTTTTTTATTTCACTCTCAAGGGGGGAAAAATGAAGAAAAATAGTGAAATGAAATCCTGTCTACTAAACAAAAATGGATACAGCTTTTGGATCTCCCAAGTCAGCATAAATAAACTGAAGCCTTCCTGTCTCTGGAAACAACTCTTGAAGAACTTTGACAGCACCCAGATTTCCTCGAGAAAGATTGTCCTGTCGAAGGTGACTGCTGAATTAATTATAAATGTAAACAAAAATTTTAATAAATTTCTCAAAGTTCGTTGGTTCGAAACCTGTGAGCGTTTTCGAAAAAAAAAAAAAAAAAAAAAGGGTAAGAAATTAAAAAAGTTAGTAGGGAAAAGGTTTGAGAATGTCCGAGTAAGAGATGGAATGTACCACTATGGTGACACGGTACGAATCCTTCAAGAGCCTAAGTGCAGCATGAGAACCTATATAGCCCGCACCTCCGGTCACCAACACATGTGTTACCCCTGATACTGGGATGGAGAACTTCACATATAACAAACAACTCCTCAAATGTTAAAAATGTAAACCAAACAATGGAAAAGAAAATTAGAGAGGGAGGCTGTCCGAGTGTGTGTCAATATGATAAAATCTAATCAAAATCTTACGGTTCGAAAATACGTACTTTTGATGATGGCGGAGCCAAGAAATTTTTTCAGTGAGGGCACAACTTTAACAACAAAAGGTGGGGTGTGGTTAGAATTCTCTATTACTAAGTAGGGACACGTAAGTTTTCTTTTTATTCAGTGATTGATAGACTACATTTAAAATTTTTCAAAAACTTACAGTCAATAAACAGTTTCAAAATTTCATAGCAATGTGGCTCCTTCACTGATCAACTAAACATATATCGCGGTTGGTTCGTTAAATTCGATTTAGACCTTAGTTCATGAATTGCAGAGCCAAATGGGATAAAGCTTAATTATTCTATATCCTTAATTACCCATATCTGAGGGTAAAAGTGGATTTTCAAGACTCATTAACTGTAATCAAACAAGAGCAACATGAAGAATGGCTAAAGCACCTAGTATAACACAGAAATCAGAAAACATACCAAGTTGGAGCTGCCAACAATGGGTGACTGCCTGAGTGAGAAAATGCCAAGAGAAACAAGGAAAGCAGCCGCGAAAATCCTGGCTGAAAAATTTCTCTTCCTATTTGTATCTGCAAAATCCATGCCTGCATTCACAAAGCTGATATATATATATATATATATATATGATTCAGTTGTGTTTCATGTGTGGTACATAGTAAGGGGTTTGTTTGATATATTAGTATACGGGTAACAGATATCAGGAAAAATTAGCCAAAAAAAAAAAAAAACAGATATCAGAAGAAGTTTACGATTTTCTGATAAATTAGTTATGCTTTCTTTCTTTTTTTTTTTTTTTTTTTAAAGCTAGAACAAAAATAAAATTATAGGTAATAAACGTGCAATGATGACATTGATATCTGAAAAGTCAACAAGGACAATTATGAGAAAACTTTCAAAAAATAAAAATAAAAAATAAAAAAGACATAACACCAGAGACCGTTTTCTACCTAACATCGAAAGAATATCACAATAACTCGGGCCAAACATAAGCATAGGTGTATAATTTCCAATTCCTCACCTATGAATTAAAAGAAAAAAAAAACAAAAACAAGGTATTGAAGGATGTAAAATGAATCCTGAAAGCGAATGGCTTTTGAATATGAGAAAGTACCCGAATTACCAGAAACTAATTAATATGAAGAATATTGCTTTGAGTTGGGAAAATCTGCCTTTGGAAATGGAAGGAGAAACCAATTTGCAGTGGACCAGAAATGAAAATAAATATTAAAAAAAAAAGTCAACAAAAAAAAATCCGAAAAGTAGTGAAAAAGGAAAGAAATCAAATAACAACCATTAAAATGGAGAAAAGACTGGACCTGCTCTTTGGTGTCCCCAGATGCTTTTATAATAATGAGATGAGAAAGCAAATAAATGTATGATGTGTGTGTGTGTGTGTGTGTGTGTGTGTATAAATTATATATTTCCATGTAAAACACGTCCACGCATGACCAGCATTTTTTTTTTCTTTTTCTCTTTCTTAAAAACATAACTAGAAAGTTAGTTGGCTACTAACAAGGAGAAATTAATGGTTAATTATTTTTTTTTTTCGTTTATTCATTTATTATTATGATTATTATTATGGGTAATTTTGAATTCATTATTTTCGGTAGATTCAAGTGCAGAATTTGATAAAGATAAGATTTTATTTTAATGATTAGAATTTTAAAAATTATGTGCGTTTGGATTGATTGTCTTGATTTTTTGATTCTAGTAATTTGATAATTAGATCATAACTAAATTCCAATTTAAATATATTGTATTGGCTCGAGATATTAAGGGTGCTTTATTAATTTGGATATTATGTAGATATCTCAAATCAATAGAAAGGCTAAGACAATATTATGTTTCAAATTCTCTGAAACTCTGCAGATTATTGTGCTAGCTTCCAAGTCCATCCTGTTTTATATCAAAAGTTTCAAAAATTAAAAAAAAAAATTATCGTTTTATCTTTGCATGAATCTTTTCCTTTATATTCCTCATCCTTTCCTCACGAAGTCTAAGTCAATATAATTCCATATCAAATAAAGCATAACGTACCAACCTCCAGCCGTAAGCGTTTTCTTTTCCTTTTAGACAATTTTGATAGCATTATTATTATTATTATTATTATTATTATTATTATTATACATACTCCATATACGTCTACGTTCATTGCTCGATATTTACGATTTTTTTTTTTAATATTAGACATTGTTTTCCACATCTTCAATTTTACTGACAGACTAGATTTACATGAAACAGCAGACTTTTTTTTTTTTTTGAATCATGAACCATTAGACGTTGACAAATAAACGTCAGTTTTTGTTTTTTTTTTTTTTTAAGTTATTAATTGGGCAAGTTGTTGAGTCAAAGCATATATAAAATCTACTAAAATATAAATATGAACAAACATAAAATCCTTTATTAATCTTCCAGATTGGGACGGCACAACCTACTTATTATATTTCCCTCGTCCTGGAGCTTAATTAATTTTCTTATGGTTAGGCTTTCATCTTTTCATAGGAGGTTGACATATAGGTCTATTTTTATTTTCCTTTCAAAAAATATCAGAATTGTTTTCTTAAGTAATGTGTGTGTGTGTGTGTGTGTATATATACACATACGCATATGGAGTGGTAATTCGGATTTTCATTGTATTCAATCATCCAATCAAACAGACATGTCCAGTCCAATCCCTTTTTTTTTTTTTTTTTTTTGATAACTGATATAAATTGGATTGGATTGGATGCCAAAACCAACTTACATTAGATTGTATACTCAAATGACAAATCATGATTTCATTATGGATTATTTATATTTTTCTATTATGTATTTTGCTTTTATTTAGGAAGTATACCTACAATTTGAAGTGCTAGATTTTTGCACCATTATGTTACATTTAATGCACAAATCCATACATTTTCTTGATCAACAACTCTTTGACCTTAAAATAATCCAAAATTACCCGTAAAGATAAGGGGGAAAAAAGATAAAATATGAACAAAACTCTAAAGATAAAGAACTACAAGTGTTAGGAGAAAATTACCTAAATAACCACCTTTTTTTTTTATCTATTAACCAACATAATACAAATTCCGCATTCTTAACCATGAAACAAATTTTATATAAATTTAGTTCAATTTTGTGTCAATTAATGCAAATTTTTTGTGTTATGATATTGTAATAGTCTTAAAATTTGTGTCATTCAGGTGTTTTTCTCAAGTGTTAGGGATTTTATTATTATTATTATTGTTGTGAATGCTGACTAAGAGAAAGTATGAATGTGTATAAAATAGAATTGGATCGTATAAAACTGTCGCACTACGTAATGTAGGATATACTTTCAAGAAAAAAAATTGAAATGTCATCTATAAAAAAGATAAATAATCCTTTAGCTATATTAGTAAGAGTGTTAATACATAAATTCTAATCTTATTTTTTTAATATCAACTCACGTGACAGTAGATTATTTGAGAAATACAGTGTTATACCATTAATTAATATGACAATCATCTTGATACCTAAGAAAAATAACACCTTCTCAGCCAGTCACAAAAACCTTTCCCACGACAAAACTCCGATTGAAAATCAATTAAGAGAGGCATGCATGTTTCGACTGGTGTCGAATCCGCTACAAATCCTTCACATAAATGTGGTATTACAAAGACCTGGGATACGTATGTTGTCTGGCATATTATTAAAAGCTAAAATATAATTATGGGGCATTACACAAGAAAATAACTATTTTGAGGAATCTTAGAAACCAGAAACAAAAGCAATAAAATGATTACAAACATAATCTAGTTGTAATATTACACCTGAGTCTACAATATAGAGTTCAAATCCCCTTATCTTTAAATTCAAAAAAAAATGATGAAGAAAGAAACAAAGCACTGAAATATAAGCCATCACATGAGAAGGGAAATATCATTAAAGAGGGGCAACAAATGAAGGAAAGGAAGAGAAGTGAAACATAAACCACGACGACCCAATTGAGATGACAAGACGATTCGCTCTCCTTGTCCAGTCCGGGTTCCAACTGTCCAATCACAATGGTTGGTGTCAGGCACATGTCTATCATGCACCACATAAAACAAATTATCTAAGTACGTCATCCTTTTTACTATAAACAAAGCGAAAGAAAAGTACAGCATTATGATCAGAGCAGATTTTGTAACTAGTACAGTACAAGATTCTAATATTTATTGTGCTTGAGCACGCATTTAATAACATTTATCACCTTCGATTGGAAGAACAGATTCGACACAATCAATATGGAGTCACTTTTTCTCCTTTGAATGTTGCAACATTCTCATTCAGAGTCTCAAACATTAATCCCCAAAAGCGAAAAATGATGAGGAATTTTATCCCAACTAAAAAAAAAAAAAAAAGGACAATAAAAGATGTGGAAGAAAAAGGAAGGTAAAAGTCCCCTGCAGCTCACTACAAAAGGATGAAAGCACATAAAATGACGTTAACCGGAACCATCTCAGAGCAAAGAATATCAAAAGGGGATTGAAGAAAGACAAGAAAAAGGGGCTACAAAAGGTTAGCTCATTCTAACAGATACATCACAGTAAAATCTCCCCGGGCAAATAACGAACGTCGATGACGAGCGGGAACAAGAGGAGTTTTTTTTTGGAAGGTTGTGTAAAACTACCCTGTACATACACTATCCCCTATGCTTCCAGTTTCCAGTTTTGGCTGGAGTTCAATACAGAGCACCAAAATAAAGCTCCCCAGAAGAACCCAACTTCCAGTCTCAAACTCCCCATCATCAGGTATTTTCCATCATATTACACATTTATGCATCCCTATAAATTCATTGAAACGAGAAATACAGTTTCTTTCTTACCTTTTTTTTCTTTTCTCCTTAAAAACGATTAAAAATAATATATATATATATATATATATATAAAGAGTTAAAACAGATAAGGTCGGAGTTTCGAAATGACCCTGATATAGGGCATACTCCCGGCGCCCACGATGCTAACACGTTCCACTCTCAGCAGATTAACATTGAGACAGCAATTGAAGATAAGCAGAGACGTGCTCCCCTTGATGGTTCGTTGGCATGCTTAAAATTACATATTTTCTGTCCTTTTAACCCCTCACTGATTCGGAGTTCAATTGGCCACTGCTACTCCCACGGGTGTTGATTCCAGAAATGGGCATCGATCGCTGTGCGAAATCAGATAAAAGCTTTCGCTGATGCTCATCCGTGTGAGGAAGACTGGCTCGAAGAAGCTCCACAGGCATTTCACGGTGTATTGCCTTAGCTGCCTCTGGACTAATAACCTCAGTGCTTGGCTGGGTCTGTGCATATATCGATTGCACTATAGTTTCATATTTACTCAGGCAATACTTGGTAAGAAGACCGAAAAATTCATCAAAGGAAGCCTGCCAGAGAGCGCGATTAGGTATGCTACAGTTTCCAGGAGCAAGTGGATCGGTCAACAGTTCAGTTGCCCTTCCCAGAACAGACTTCAAAATGACCGTTGATCCATCCCCAGCAGGGCTTCCAAGGGGGCGGAGGGGTGGCTGCTCTGTGGAACAAACAACCGCAACAAGACAGGCACTTAATGCACGAAGATCCATTCCATTCACGCATGCAGAGACCGTGTTTGCAAGATTAGCAGTTGTCTCGGCTGCTCCTTGATCGGATGGAAGGCCACCAAACAAAAACCTCAAATGACGAAATATGGCCATACAAACGATTCGGGCAAGCTCACTACCAGGGAAAATAAGTTTAAGGAACCTAGCAAGGAGCTTCCGGCCTTTGGAAGAGAGACTAAACGCAGGAACACAAGATCATCCTTTGGTGCCAGCCCTACTGCATGGCTGTTTTTTGCAAGAGGGTCAACGAGCTGAATTGATGCTGCCAACCCTTCTAGCAGCATTTGCCGCCTTCTCCGAAGCTGTATGCCTCCATCTTGGGACTGGCCATGTTGTAGGAGCCGATCAATATCGTCGATATCAAGAAGAAGACAGAGGCCGTCTTCAATGGTTATTCTAGCAGCAAGCATTGGTTCTTGTTCCAAAGGTCTCTCCGAAACCTGCTCAGAACTGCCATCACCAGAACCAGTAGATGGAGGATCAACTTCAAGAAGGGGACGAGGCCTACGTATAGAAGACAGGGGCAATCTCCCGAGAGCATCAACAGAAAGATGAGAATGCTGGTCTGTACTATTGCGTCCACGAGACGGAAGCTCCCTCAGGTGAGATGGGCAGAAAGGGTGTTTTAACCTTGATCCGGAGGCTTTTTTGGCAAGACTTGCCTGGTGATAGTAATCATCTATATACGGATCATTGCTATGTGTGGCAGCATGCTGCATCTTAAGAATGCTCTCTATCTCCTCGGATGTCATGTGCTTTGATCTGAACTGCAACTTTCCACTATCACTTTTCTGACTACCAGTATCCGAACCCGCTTGAGAAAAACGATTTTGCTTGCTTCTGTGTTTCGGTCTTTGCTCTCTTATGTCAGACAATCCGAGCATTGCTCTGTGAGAGGAAGATGGATGAGTATGATAAAGCTGGGACTGCAGTGCAGCAAAATGGGCCAAGGAAGGTTGAACCGAAGGATGCAGTCTCTGCTGTTGCGACAGCAGTTGTTGGGACAAGAGCCCATTTTGATGAGACAGCTGCTGTTGCAATATGTTGTTTAGAAGACTGGAGTGATCTCCGTGCAATATACCAGCATGGCTGACCCAATGATTTTGAGGCCTGCTACTAAAAGAAGGGCCAGGATTTGTGAACTGAGACATGTTCCCTCCGTAATGCACGCCATGAGGCAACCCAGCCAAATGAAGATTAGCATTAGATAAATGAGAGAGGTTTGGTGCAGAGAAGGGCAACTGGGATCCACCAGAATGAGAAGATTGATTCACGTGGTGTGGCGAACCCTGCTGGGACCTGCTTCCAGGGGGCGGGAAAGATGTAAAGGCTGATTTGGGTACTATAACTGGTTCACTGGAAAAGTGCTGCTGCACAGGTTGCTGGGGGTACGACGATGTTCTGTACAAAGAAGACTTCGAATCTCCAAAACGACCAGAAGAAGATTGTGGCTGTGACGACCATCTCTTCCCTTCCTGAGCACTTTCTATATCAAACATATGCTGATCCAACCAGTTGGACAAATCTGCATCTTGCATCCAATCAGTAGCAGATGAACCTGAAGTGAACTCACAATAAAATGAGACATGGCTTAGCAATTAATTATCTGATTCAACACAATGATCAAAGTACTGCTGTGTTTAATACTAACATTGTTTGTCAAAACAACTGAGTAAACTAGAATGCAGTTATAACCCTTTGGCTGTAGAAAGATTGAAATAGAAACAACAAATAAAACAGAAATAGAAACTGCGAATACCCTGATTTATACCAAGGAAATATCAATAGCTATGTGTATACATCTACAGAACACGGATAGCCACTGTCCAATTTGGTTAACAGTTCATAAATTCAAAGAAAGAAAAGCCCAAAACAGATAACTTAAAGAGGCTAAGACAATATGAATATTCTTTAAATTAACAATCTATCTAACAGGAGGCAGCTTACCATCCCCATGAACCCCAACTTAGAAAAGGTGAAAAACTAAGAAAGTTCATAATTATTTAAATGTTACACCATCCCCATCAAAAAGTTTAACCCTGGTTTCTCATTGGCATACATAGCCTAACACATATACGCCCCTGCCAGAGGCAGCAGAATCCCTATGCACATTTTCCATTTTTATAACAAGTTTTACTTCTTTTCAGCTAATTTCACTATAAATTCAATCAGCAATTCTTCATTTTTCTCCAGAAAACAGTTTGTTATTTTTTTAACAACTACAATAGCTACTTCATCAGTTTAGTTTACTATGGTTAGTATTAAATTTAAGGGGTGAGAAACAAGAGTATTCACAACCTGCAGAATGTTGTTTCACATCTGAGAAGAAAACTAGTCAATAAATTAAGTCTCACAATCAATTATACGCTTTTTTTTTTTTTAACTAATATGCAATCTAATGCCACTGATCATACACAATGATAACCCACTATGAACACCTAGGAGCACAGCAAAAAACTAAGAACCTGACAAACATAATATGCACAAGGGCTTGACCAGAAAACAAAAAATACATAGTACTTTTACATAGCATGATACATTGGATAACCATAGGAAGATGACAAGAAGTTTAAGGACACCACTCACTTTCACGTGAAAATGATCCTGAACCTCTATCACCAATAACGCCCGGGTGTCTAGGTCCCGTTACAACCTTGTTCAACTGCACAACAAGGCAACAAAGTCAGAATTTGCAGACATTTTAAACTCAAATATTTGTGTTTTGAAAAAAAAAAAAAAAGGTACTTCATTGATACAAAAACACAACAGCCAAAGATTAAAGCAAGACTGTGTTTTTGTTGAGAGAGAGAGAGAGAGAAGAAATCAGAGCAGATTAACTGAAGAAATGACAACATCACATCCTGTAAAATCGGACTTGCGAAAATTATAAGGCACTACTCTTATAATGTAAGATTCATCAATGTCTTGCTCATTAAAGTCAAGGAAGCTTACCTTTGCAAAAGTACTTGCAAGATCATCCATATCAGATAAAGATCCCAAACCTGCACTCTACAAACAGTGAAAGAACAATAATAGGTCAATATAAACAGGAGTATGATCAACAAAAAACAAGGTAATGCAGCATATAACATGTTACTAAATAGAGAGTAACAACTCAGTTCTTTGTGACAACCAATAGTATCAAGAATAAGAGTTCATTTCTCCTGTATTCTTTGTTGAAAAGAGCTACATTGCTTCAACCTTTCCGCGAATGTTGTGATCACAAAACTCATATTCGGCCCTCATAAGTGACTCAAAAATTATGCACGAAAAAAGGAACCAAAGAGTAACACATTACAGATTGTCCTGAAACAGTTAACTAATGAGTAATACAAAATCAACGCATTACGTCAAAAGTATTAACATGACCGTAATCCACCTCATTACGTGAATTTTATCAGGAAAACAACAGTATCAGTGGCAACAAATTAACTTCTTAAGAGGTGTAACAGTACCAAAAATTTACTACAGGGTGAAAGATACTACAGTTAAATAAAGCACCATTTGATCAAACAGGAAGACATTGGAATAATATGATAAGATTTACAAACTAGTCATTACTTTAATTCAAAGCTAGAAACTAACTTAAGTAGCTTCCCTAATGTATTAGAGCAAGCAAGGTAGGTAGCGTTAGATCACCCAACATACAACCAAGTCTTCCCTTCTTGTCGTGAAGTCCCATCCAACTACTTAATGTGAAAATACTAAATAGTTAAATGAAACCAAAGATAATAACTTTCATCCTATTCGACAATTGGTGCCAGTTAAAAATGCATTCACGATAGTCACCTTGAAGAAACTCTAGCATATTATGAAATGTCCATACATAAAAAATCCCTTTGTTTATTGAAACTCGCTACTACATTTTACATTTAGAAACCACCAACTTAGATTATTTTAAGGTAAACTGTTATGCTCAGATGCTAGAATTAATAGATATGTTCATAGCTTGTCGGGTTAAAGATCACAGAATCGTAGTCCAACGCAGAAAGTGAAACATACATTAGGACACTGACAGGCAGGGTAAACTTATCAAGTAGCAAATACTGGCTTGATGGTCCATTACAAGATTAGGAGAACAACTATCTACCTCTTCTCTCTCAAATAAATGGTACTCGGTATCAACAGATCCAAAAAGAGTCTTTTCATCCACTTCTTCTTCCAATCCCCCGAGCTCGACTTCGTCCACAGCATTTTGACCAAAAAATTCATATCGTGACGCGTCAAAGAGTGCATTATCTACATCATAACAAGATAATCGTTAGTTTGAATCTAAGAAAGGTTAGAGAAATAAGTAAGCGAAGCAACAAGAAGTACACACAAGCACAATCAGATACACTAATCACAATTAAGAAAATATTACACACCCCAACTATTCATCTAATAAACTTGCAGGGCAATTCCCATATACCATTCACTTTCAAATTACAATATTTGCCATAACTCAAATCTGTTCTTTGCAAATAAGTAAACACTAGAACTAGCCCGAAACCGCCACGAAAAGGAATTAAAAGTTAAGATTAGTGATTTCAACCAAAATTCTAATATTTTTTTCTTAAAAAAAAAATAAAGAAATGTACAATGGTATAGCTGTCGTTGATTAGCAAAAGAAACACCGAATCAACATTTTTGAACTTTTCTCTAATATTAATTAACCATATCACTACAAGAATCCTTCAGAATTCCGGCACACCCCAAAAGATCCCTCAATCTTTTTGCTGGACGAGAAAAGGCAAACCGAATCTCAAGCTTCCAAATTCCCCAAATTCCCCAAACTCAATATTCATACTTCTCTCTAAAGATTAAAACTTCTGAAACTAAAACAAAAATACTCAAAAACGAACACAGAAATCCAGAGAGAGAGAGAGAGAGAGATCTGAGAGAAGCTTACTTGAGGAATTATCAACGAAATCCCTAAAATCCCTACCATCAGATCTCTCCATATTTACAAACCCAGCCTCTAAAACCCTAGAATCCTCAGCTCGGCCAAAATCAAACGAAACCAAAAAGAAAAACCAACCCAGCTTCGAACTCAAAACCAAATCGAAAATCCTCTCAGCTCGCGACTTCCGCTTAGCTCAGAAATTTGCAGGAAACGAAAAAGAAAAAGGCAAAAAAAAAAAAGCACACACACACACTAGGGATTTAGAGAAAGGGTCAGATTGGGGGTGGAAATGAAACGACTTGAAATCAGAACGACGAAGGTCGCCAGCAAACAACACCTCACACCCCTCTCCAGAGGGGAGAGAGAGAGCGAGAAAGGAATATAAGGCTGTGTTTGGGAGTTAGGTCATGACACACAAACACAGAGAGAGAGAGAGAGAAATTTGAAGAAGACGACTTTCGCATTTAGGGCACGTGCTCGGTCAGGGAACAATGCAAAGGCAAAGAAAGAAAAGAAAAAATTCCCTTCTGCTTTTTCTTTCTTTTTTTTTTTTTTTTTTTTTGCCCTTTTATGCTATTTAATAAATTATTTATTTTATTATTTGTTAGCAGAAATTTTGTAAGAGAAGCAACCATAACGTGGCGGGATATGATTGGAGCACGCTCAACTGTATTTTATTTTTAGAGAATTTAAGGGGTTGGATATTCCAAGGCAGGAGATGGATCCGATTCTTGCCCGAACCAATCCGATTTTGACGCGACTTTAAAATGAGGAATTAAAAAAAAAAAAAAAAAAGAAAGAATCAATTTTTGGTTTGTTCATATCTCAAATTTGGGAACACCGAAATTCCACCGCATCCACTAAATACGGATTAAATTAATTTGCAAAATGAGAAAAAACTTGCACGCAATAATTACTAATCACTATTACTTTTTTGTTTAATTATTTTAAGTTCACTAATCACTGTCAAAACCAGTCCATCATTAAAAAATTCTCATTTCTCATAAATAATCCTTGAATTAAACCATCAATACTCACCCTTGATTTCTAATTTTAAACATTATATTTATATTTATCAAAATAGTTATACGATCCTGAATTTTTATGTTGTTATACAAATTAGTACTCCTTTAAAAATCTATAAAAATTGAATTGGAAAAAAAAATGCTAAATAAAGATGACTTTGAAATCATTCTTTATTTTTGAATCATAAAAAATAAAAAGATATTTTTGAAACCTCTCATTACTCAGTTCATCACTGTTGCTATGTATTGTTATTGGTGTTCCGCTACCGAATGTAGGGATTGTTTTCGAAATGCTTTTTTTTTTTTTTCAAAAATGTTTTTTTAATAAAATTTGCGTAATTTAAATTTAAAACTGCATATGTATATATATATTTATATATATATATATATATATATTAGCTTTTGATCTTATTGAAGTCTCATGAGTCATGAGTGAAAACTAAGCAATAGTTTTAATTGGTAAACGAGGCTAATAAACTCCAGCTAGGGTCCAGCAAAAACTAAGCTTACTAACCAAGCTTTATTTATTTAGTATTATTATTATTTTGAAATACAACTTTAACTTTTTTGTTAGCCACAAATATATATATATATATACGTTTTTCAAAACAAAAAAAACGTGGAAAAAGGTTTTTCAAATAATAAAAGAAGCTTTCTTCATTATTATTGTTATTATTATTGACCCCTTTGATTCGCATTTCGAAAAGGATAATTTTTGAACACGAGTGTGAAAGCCTCGGTTTCACATATAGGTTTGGATAAACTTTCACCGATGTTTTTTGCCTTTCAAAATCTTGTTTAAAATGAGTCGTTTTCGAGATTAAATTTAATAGAAAGAAAAAAAACAATACCTTAGCCCATGGTTGGTCCCTAGCTAGCAATTAATTAGCTTGGTCCCACATTTAAAGAACAAAAATGATGTAGATGTCTAATTTATTATAGATTTAGTACCCATTTGGATCGTTAGTTGGAATTAAAAATTTGTTACCTTTTTAAAAATTAATTATAATTTTCATTAACTTTTCAGAAAAAAAAATACAAATCCAGTAAAAAAATACAGTTCAATTTAATAACTAATAATCCAAATAAAACATTATTGTTACAGCAAATTACCCATAACCTACTAATAAATTCACACCATTAAGGTCTAACGTTCAAATGTCCACCCTAAAAATTTTATAAAAAAAATGTTTGTATCATTTTTCTTTTTTAATCCAAATGGGTTTCTCTTTGTAAAGTAATGACTTCCAATCTCTCCAATGCTAAAAAATGGAGAGTACTAGTTTGATCAAAGCTTAATTTGCCCTACAGCTCATTATAGTAATATTAATTCAAGTGGTTTTTTCTAACTTGTTATGGCTCTTTAACTTTAAGCATTTATCAAACGTGGTCTCTATAGTACCGGTGACCGACTGATAGTCATTTCAACAAAACTAAAATTAAAATTAAAATTAAAAAAAATCTAAGATGCCCGAAGTATCAAATCTACAAACATGTATGTGGCTGTGCATATCTGATGAACGGTATTTTTCTTTTACTGGAAAAACAATTTAAAAAAAAGAATAGAGAACGAACAGTTTATAAGGTTGGGGAATAGAAAGTTCAAACTACTAAATATACTAAAAGAATGTGAGATTTCATTGTTACTTTAACAGTAAATTGATATTTTTGCCCTTCCAATCCGCTGTCTTTCCTTGGGCTACACAGTGAGTTGCCGGTTTTCCCTTTTGGCATTGTACGATCATTTTTTCCCCTCTCATTGTGTGTACTAGATATGGAGTGTACAGTGATTTACCCTTTTTGCCTTTGAAACCTTATGCGTGGTTTCCTCTTGCTGTTGCTGCTGCTCCTCTCTTGGTGTTTGTCTCCTCACTGTTCATGCCTTCTTTCCTTTTTTTTCCTCTCCACTGCTCTCTCTCTCTTCACATCTTTTTTGCTCCCCAAACCCTATGTTTCTCTTCCTCTTGCTGTTGCCACCACCCCTTTCTTCATTTTGTGTTTGTCTCCTCAATGCTCATTTCTTTTTCATTTTTCCTCTCTCCGCTACTCTCTCCATCTCTTGAGATTTTATGCATTTTGGGTTTTCAAATCGTAGCTTTTTGGTTTTTATTGATGTGTTCACGGATCTTCTCTCTTCCTCTTTTTCTTTTTTTTTTTTTCCCCGGTGGGTTTGTTTTATCAGATTTTTAGGGTTTGATTTTAGGGTTTTTTTTTTTTAATTTTATGCATTTTGGGTTTTCAAACCCTAGCTTTTGGTTTCTATTGCTGTGTTCACCGATCCTCTCTCCTTTTTTTTCGATGGATTTGTTTTGTCGAATTTTTAGGGTATGATTTTAGGGTTTTTGTTTTTTTTTTTAGGGTGTGTATTATTATTATTATTATTATTTTGTTTTTGCTATTGTGTTCACCGATTCTTCAATGTTCTCTTTCTCTTCAGATTTTATGTATTTTGGGTTTTCAAACCCTAGCTTTTGATTTTTGTTGTTGTGTTCACCGACCCTCTCTCTTTTTTTTTTCTTTTTTTTCGGTGGGTTTGTTTTGTCGGATTTTTAGGGTTTGATTTTAGGGTGTGTATTATTATTATTTTTTTTTTTTTTTGTTGTTGTCTTCACCGATACTCTCTCTTTATTTATTTTTTTTCCCAGTGGGTTTGTTTTGTCGGATTTTTAGGTTTTGATTTTAGGGAGTTTTTTTTTTAGGGTGTGTATTATTATTATTATTTTGTTGTATGATTTTTGTTTAGGTATATTTTTTTTTTTTTTTTTTTTTTTGCTAATTTTGTAATATTTTTCTCCTTTTTTTTTGGGTTTTGGTCTTTTTTTTTTTTTTTTTTTTCTCTTGGTTTCGTGTACGTGTATAATGGAAGAAAAATATTTCCAATTTTATTGTCTTTTTTCCCCCGGTTTTTTTTTGGTTATCTTTTTTAGGTGTTGCTTTTTTTTTTTTTGGGCTTTTTCTATCTTCTAATTTTTTGGATTTATGATCTCCGAATTCTAGCTTTGAGTTCCTTTTTTTTTTTTTTTAATCTTTATTGGTTAGCCTTTCGTTCACATCTTCTTCTACTGTTGATGCCAAATTTTTTCCCCTCTATGTGTTTGTTTTATCCAAATCCTAAATTTTGATTTGGGGGTTTTTTTTTTTTTCATTATTGTTGATAAAATAAATGTACAGAAAAAAAAGGTATGTTTTTATTTTTGTTCTATTTATTTTAGTAAGCTTTTTTCTTTTTTTTCCTTCTTAATTATATGTAATATAAATTGATTTTGACTTTTGTTATTTGTTAATTTGTTTTTATAGATTGCAGTGGTAATGCTACTAAGGTGACTGATTGGGAGTATTAACAGAGATATTGAAGGCTTTTTCTTTGTGATGTTTGTATTTTTTTTTTTTTTTGGATTTTATCCCCCAGGTAATATTTTTTTGATTTTATAGCCAAATTTTGTTTACTTATTTTTTGTGTTTATAATTTCTTATTATATTTCATAACTATATTTTATCTTTTAGTTAGATTTCAATAGATTGTTAGGCTTTCCCATTATTTAGTGTTCTGGATTATTCATGCACTTTCTTTCTGTGGTTAGAGATTTTAGTCTTTTTATTGCTAATCTGTCCTATACATTTAAATGATTTAATGCTTATAGATTATTTTCTTTTAGTTGTAATTTTATATTTGCTATAAATTTGTTATTTACAGTGTAATAATTAGTTTGACTGAGATTTGTAACTTTATCATTAATGCTTCTAATTTTTTTTAATTGTGTGATTTGTTTTGTTTGTGAATGTGTATTCGTTCATATATTGCTTATGTTGTTCACCGACTCTTTTTTAAAAAAATTTTATTAATTTTTTTTGCGCAAATTTTTTTCTACAAATAATTTTCCCCTCATTTATTATTTTATTCTAACAGTTTATCATTACTATCTTTCTACACTCTCTTAATTGCTTTGGTTTGAATCTCCTTTAATTATTACTTGCTAAGTTTTATTCTACTCTTTCTTAGCTTCTGAAGACTAATCATTTTGGCATATTCATTTTAGTATAAAGTTACTATTTTTATTCAGATACAACTCTTATTTATGTATTTTAATTACAGTTGATTGTTGTTTTATTCTATTATGATAAACTGCTCTTTTAATTTTTAACGTTATGCTTTTAGAACAATAATTGATTTCTCTATTTATTTTTATATCTATTCATTTTTATTTTCCCTGTTTGTTTAATATTTTCCTACTTTTCATTTTTTCGGTTATGATTATTATTATTACTATTATAATGATATTGTAGAGTTTATAATTTTATTGTTGTATTTATTCTTTTTTTTTCCCTGTTTTATGTTAATTATATTTTTCTTTATATATAGTTTATAAAAGTTTAATATGTTGCTATTTGATTAGTATTGTTGTGATAAGTGTTCTTTGTTTGTTTTTGTTCCGGTTTTTTTTTTTTTCCTTGTCTTTTCTGTTGTTTTTTTTTTTTGCCCCTCACACTATAAATGTTTTTTAAAGGAATTTTTGTAAAAAAAAAAAAAAATTTAACTTACTATGATGATCTCACGTTAGATATGTAATAATGCATATACCATATCTTTTAGTTAATTTAGTATACGTTGCTGAATATGATATCATTGATAGAATATCATGAATGAATAATAGATATTATTTTACAGTCTTTAATATTACTGTGGATGTTTGGGAGTTAGGATTTTTTTTATTCTTTCCACAACAAAACAATATTTGAGTATGTTACTATTTTGCTTGGTTGATTTAATATTGACTCTTCTCTCATTTTTTTGCTCTCTGCCGTTATTTATCTCCTCTGATTTTTTATGTTTATGCTATCTTAATCTTACCTTTTGGTTTTCTATATTGTCTATATCAGTTATTCATCATTTTTTCCTACCTCTTTTTATTATTTAGTATTTTCTTATTCCTCTCTTCTCTCTGTCTGCCGTTCTTTCTTTATTCGTATTAAATTTTTTTTCTACTGCAGATTCTCAAACATTTCATCTGGTAGCTACTAAAAGATGAAGTTGAATTATAATTTAGTTATTCTTTACAGATATTCTTATCATATAAGAGATCTGAGTTTAGTCTAATAATTTTTAGTTTTTTTTTTATTTTTGTAGAAAATGTTTATTTAAAATTTTTAGAATATTTTTTATGTTATGTATACATTAAATTGTTTATTTAGATTACTATATGAAGTTAACTATGTTACAGGTTTTTTTTTTTTTTTGGGCCGGCTATTATTTGATTGTTTTATTGTTATTTTCCCTTATTTTTTTTCCCTCTATAACTTGATATAATTTTTTTTTTCATATTTTTATTACCCGGGGGTTTGTTTTGCTTTTTATCAAGCTTTTGAGATGTTTAGATTTATTATCACTATTTTTGTATAAAAGCATCTTTACAGTTGCAATTATTGTAAATTTTATTGTAAATTTTTTTTTTGTATTATGTACTCTGATAATGCAATATTAGATTTTTTTTTTCCCTTCATATTCATTTTTAGTTTGTTTATATTTGTATTGGAAAAAACTGATAGTTTACAAAGAACATAAATGACTTAATTTACTTATTATTTCATATAATGAATATAACTTTTTATAGGAAAAAATTTTAAAAATTAAAGTGCAGATTAACATCTTTATTAAGTATGATAAGTTATAATTAATTCAATTTAACCAAATAAAATATCATATTTGTTTATATACTTCCTTAAAATTCATAAAATTTTTTATTTTAAAGATATGACATGTGTTATAAAATAAAGTTAACAACAAATTTAGATAAATAAATATCATATATAAATTAAACAAAAATATATAAGTTCAAATTGAAACAATTTATTATATTAAAGTATGAATTTACTAAATATATTTGACAAACCATATAATTCATATTCGAGACATCAAGAACTAAAATTAAATAGATAATAAAAAAACAAAAAAAAAATATAAGTCCTCTATCAATGAATAATTTACACAAAAAAAAAAAAACGTTTTCATATAATTAAACAATAAATTAACATAATTAAATTATAATATTAAAAATAAAAATCAGTTTAAAATAGCAAATTAAGAAAATAAATCATAAAAATTTGTGAGTATAAAAGTTGTATAAATTTACAATAAAATTAAAGAAAAAAAATAAACATAGAAAAAAATCATAAGAGAAAAAAATTATATTTTATTAAATTATTTTCAATTATAAAAAATAAAATTATATACGTTAAATAATATGTGAAAGATTTAAATTATTGAATTAACAAAAATTTAACCGGAAAAAAAAAAAGAATAATACAATTAAAGAATAAATTAATACAATTAAATTTTAATATTCAAAATAAACAAATAAACTAAAAAATTTAAAATTAAATAATAATTTTCAGTAATTTCAAAATATAAAAAGGTCTATAAAATTATAATAAAATTAAAAAATCAATATAAAATTTGTCTACTGTAATCAAATGTAATTATAAAAAATATATACTTATAATTATTCTAACTAAATTATTATTTATATCATATATTAATATAATTATTTATAATTAATTTTTTAAAAAAATATTTAATCCATTTCTAGGTTTATTTATTGATTTAATTAATTTTTTTATTAATAAATTTATTTAAGTTATTAAATTTTTTTTGACTATTTAAGTCTAAAAGTTTTTAATTTTACTTATTCTTTCTCATTTTTTAATTACAATATATTATTATATTAACAACAATTGTTACACTTAATATTTTATTTTAATATTTGATTTTTTTTATTCTTTTACTTCTTTTCTTTTTTTCTTCTTTTTTTTTTTAACAAAATGTTAATAAATTTCTTTTATATTTATATCTATAATCTTTAGAAATAAAATTTTTAAAATTTATATTCATTTTTATGTTTATTTGTTAATTTAATTGGTTTTCATTTTATTAAATTTACTCTGCAACTTTGTTATCCCATTGATTTTTCAAATTTTTTTAATTTTATTTATTACTTGTACTTTTTTAATTAAAGAAAATTATGATATTTAGTTATAATAGAAATAAATTTTATGCCGAATATTTTATCTTAATGTTTGTTCCATCATTTTTTAATTACTTGAGTCCCTTTCTTTTTAACTAAATGAATTAGTTATTAAATTTTTTTTTACATTTATATGTATAATATCTATTTTCTAACAATATTTTATGTCGTTATTTTTCTTTTTTTGTTAAAAAAAACAAAAGAGCCAACAATGAAAAAAAATGTGAAAAAAAAATACTAATTATTTAAGACAAGAGAAACGTCAGAAGAATCAAAATTATGTACAAAATAATGTAGCATCTACATCGATAAATATATATTCTTCAAATAATCAGTTTGAAGAATTAGGTATAAAATTTAATACTAGTTATCAAAATAAATTTCTTCAATTATCTTCAGCTAATTACGTCAATGAAAAATACATCAAATCTATTTTTAACAAATTACAATTCATCATCAATTGAACAAGGTAATTTCATTATTTTAAATTTTTTATTTATTTTCCATATATTTATTATTTTCAACAAAATTTTTTACTAACATTTTCTAATTTTTCCCTTTTCCTTTTTGACACAAAATTTTTTGTTTACGTCCAAAAGATGAATACATAGATATTGGAGATTGTAATTACATATGTCAATATTGTCAGGCATTATTCTGGAAAAATGAATAAATACGAAATACAAATCCACCAAAGTATTTTTTGTGCTGTCAAAATGGAAAAATTAACATTCCTTTAAGTAAAAAAAAAAAAAAAACACCATCAATTTTAGATCAATTATTAGATTATTATGGAGGACCTTTAAGTTCGAATTTTAGAGAAAATATTAGAATTTATAATTCAGTGTTTTCTTTTACTTCATTTGGAGTAAACATTCAATTAGATATTAACAATTTAACAGCACCATAGTTTTTCAAAATCAATGGTCAAATACATCATTTGATTGGATCTTTAGTTCCAACTAATAATAATCCTCCAAGATTTACATAATATATTTATGATACAGAACATGAAATTCAAAATAGAATTGCTATAGTTCCAAACAATAATAATTTAAATAAAATAATAATTAAAAAATTACTTACGCTGTTAGATGAAATAAATAGATTAGTACAATTTTTTAGAACATTTAGAGATACTTATAAAAATAATCAAATACCCTCAATAAAATTAAGATTAATAAGAAGACGACAAGGAGATAGTGCTTAATATAGTCTTCCAACTTCAACAGATATAGGTGCTTTAATTGTCGGAGATATTGATCAATATGTAGATGGACGAGATATTATTATTTATAGTCAAACTGGAGAATTACAAAAAATCAATAAACTATATCCATCTTATATGGCATTACAATATCATTATCATTCTCTTTTGGAGAAGATGAATATAGAATTGATATAGGTTGAAATCCAAATTTTACTGACAGACAATCACATAGACATCTAATATTAATGAGATCATTTTATGCTTTTTAACTTCAACAACAAATACAACAAAAAAATACATTATTTAAATCTGGACATCCTTTTCAACAATATATTGCAGATATTTATGCCTAAATTGAAGAAGATCGTTTATATTATATTAGACAAAATCAAAACAATCTAAGATCTGAAATATATAAAGATATTCAAAATATTATAATTAGAGGTGATACAGATGTACAAGTAATTGGAAAAAGAATTATTTTCCATCACCTTATACAGGAAGTCCAAGCTACATCTGTGATGCCCTAAAAAAAATTCATAAGCTTGATTCATAGATTATTATTATGGATTCCTTCATTAATATGCTTTTAATAAATTATTTTGATGAATATCAAATTTCAAGATCATGAACAACTGCACATATACTATCGCTGTGATGATGTCGATGATTTAACGATGTTGAATTTCTCTATTTAAATGAGAAATTTTAAATACATAAAGGATGAGTTGAACGACATATAAATTTGTGCGAAAAATTTATTATGTCGCATTAGGGGGATATCGTAAATTTTTGGGAAGAATCCCGATCTTTTATTAATCGGTCGATTTAATAATTTAGTACTTATTTTTCATAACAATAGTCAAGCTTTGAGAGCACGATTGGGAATTAATGTGTTACATGGATAGAAGATGAAGTAATAGTGGTTACTCTTAGGAAATCCAAAGGTGGAAAATTGATCAAAATTTATGTTTGATTTGAAATCAAGGGTGTAGATTTAATGCTAGAGAATCCTAGGCAAATCAATGGTCAAACTTTGGATGTTAAGTGGCCAATAAGAACTTAGAGTAAGGATTAGTGTGTTGGAAGATCTAATGGATGAGAATGAAGATGACAACCTTGGATCAATGGTGGAAATTGAAAGAAGGAAAAACAAAATAAAATTTGACTAAGACTAGAGAGAATCGGTTTTGTGAGTCACAAAGCAAGGGGAAATGTGAACAAATGAGAAAAGAAGAAAGTGGTGCATGCATGCAACCACATGTAAGAAATGGCATGGGTTATTTAGGTAAGTTGACCTTAGGAAATGACAAGTGAAAGTGACCATTCATCTCCATTTTGTTGAAACAAATTTTCACTCCAAACCCCCCCCCCTCCCCCCAAAAGTGGCGTCCATGTAAGGGATGTTTCAGCCAAAAATTTTCAATTTGACCCCTCAAAGTACAGCTCTCCTTAGGGTAAAAGTTAGCTGAAAATAAACCCTAATATCTCATTTTGTTCTCACACAAATTAAACTCACAAACCTTAGCTCTCTAACCACCACCAAGCTCAAAACAAAAGAAGAACCACCAACACTATTCTCTACCTCCAACACACCTCTAACACCCTCCTCCATCCATATTCAAGCTCTAAGAAACCCCGTCTCTAAGATCGAAGAAGTGTAAGACGGAGTTAGAGGACGTTTTACTAGAGGTAACCTAGTGGTATTCTTTGTGTTTTTTGTCATTTTTGGAGAACTAAAGCATGATGTTTAGTTATGATCTCAATATTAGACTTCTTCTTACCTAGGAAAAGTTTTGTGAAGAACTTGAAAGGTTCAAGATCTTAAAGGATCCCTGGAGCATTTCGGTAAGTTCTAAGAACCTTGTTAGAGTTTGTGGTAGTTATGGTGATATGACATGTATTAGAAACTTTGGTATGAAAAATAAATTATATGTTAATATTCTACAGAAGATAAGCTTCATGTTAGGCTCTGGAATCACTTGATTTGCTTTTATATGTCTAAAGTTATGTGCCCTTGAATTTTTGACACAAAACTAGAGAGAAAATGAACATCCGAGACACAACATAGCTACGGGTTTATTATACTCCGAACCCTTTAGACTCAAAATTTTGGATTATAAATTATATATCTAAAAACTATATTCTTCAAGCTTTCCAAAAAGGTATCTTACACCTTAAACGGATAAATGTGCAATTTTTAACGAATTTTACAAGTTTAGGCTATGAACCGAAAATCCTTGCTGGAACTCTGTACTAGTCACGGGTTTTGAAATTTTTGAGTTAGTAAACCTTAATGTCTTATAAAACTGTTCTTATCATACAAAATAGACATTATAAGCTTTCCAATGACATATCTTTTGTCTTATTTGGACTTGTAAGTAAATTGTTATGATTTTTCTTATCTTACCTATGAATCTGGATTTGTGGTTCAAATGTGAAACCAACAGTAACAAAACCTAAGTTGATGGTATGAATCATTCAAGTAATAAAGGAATCGACTTTATCACTGTAAAACAGACATCTTAAGCTTCAAAATGAGATATCATGTGCTTAAAACGGATATGTATATTAATTTTAACAAATCCCTTAAAATGAAGTATAATCTGGAAATATGGGATTTTACCATAAGATACTTGGGAAAAAACGTCCACATTGATATTTCAAATACTTAAAACCTTGGAAAACAAGTTAAAAAGACAGAAACTAAATGTTTCAAGCTTTCCAACAAGTCATCAAGTGTCCAAAACAGAATTATACTCAAGTCTAAATAAATCTTACAAGTTAAAATCCTACACCGATAAAACGATTAAACATTAAAATATGACATAATGGTAAGTCATAACATATGAATATATTTAGTTATAAAATGAGTTGATTTTTAGGTGTATGATCAAATAATGTGAAAACCCTAACTTTACAAAATTAAATCACAAATTTTAAATGGGCCAAGATAAAGTATACTAGATGGTTACCGAGCATATACCAAGAGTTTACCTTAACCCAATTAGATGAACATAACTTAGGGGTTGGGCTAGCCCAATAATAAAATAGAGGTATACCCATAGGTGACTCCTTGTCATCTTGATTGATTAATTAATTAATTAATTAATTAATACATAACCAAATGTAGTTAATAAAACAATTAATTAATTAACAACTTATTAATTAATTACAAGAGTTAGCATATAATAATCAAGATTTTTATGTTGAATAACTATATAATTATAATACATGATTAATTATAGATTAATTAATCATTAACCATTGATGTAATAATCAAAAAAATAATAATGGATGATTAACTAGAGATTAACCAAACATTAATTATTAGACTAATCAAATTATTAATAATTAATAATTATTATATGGGAAAGAATATTTAAGTAACATAATTAAATTATTAACAAGGTAATTATTAATAAGTCAATTAAAATTATATAATTTAATTATAATTAGTCAATTAAATAAAATAATAATTAATTATTACTTAATTAATTAGTTAACCAATTAATTAATCAATTGATTAATTAATTAATCAAAATAGTTAATTAAATAATAATTAGTATAAATTTATTTTAACACTTAATAATTAATTAAAAAATAATAATTGTTAAGGTTAAGTATAATATAAGTAAATTAAGTTTATAAAGTGAGTAAAGTAATATTATTATAATCCTATCTAATAATGAGATATTGTTTAAATCAGGACAATTTCTCAAATCGGCATAGTATAGGAGATACAACTCCGGAAGCTTAAGTACATAAGACAAGTAAGTACAAACCACACCTACAGCATGGAATAAAATGTTTTTATTTGTTGATGCTCGCTATAACTTAACTTGATGATGTGATGAGTATATGAGTTATACGTATTGCTTTGATTAAGTATTTGATGTGCATAAATTTCTCTTGCACTGACATGATCGGCATGCCTCACATATATTTATGCCATAGTAATAGATATATAGTGACATGTAAATCTACATATTGTCACAATTAATAAGGATGAGGCAAATAAATATAGGATTAAGTGTCGTACCAACCTTCAATTAGTGAGAGGATATGATAAGAACGAAAGTTATAAAATATGACCTTGGTGGCTGTTGGAGAGTCGCTCCCCTAACTCCCCATTGGTTGAGCGCATATGGGTACGACATAGGGGCCTTTAAGTAGATAAGATATGTAAATAATAAAGCATAATGGAATATACGTAGTTCATATGCATTTTTGAACATTCTTGATACTACATGTGATGAAATGATTTTATAAAAAAAATGATTTGTGAGATATTGTTTGTACTTGCTGAGCGAAAGCTCATCATTGTGTATTCGTGCTGTAGGTAACGCGGATAAGCAGCTCGTTACTTAGATGTTATGGACTGGCAAAGCTATGCGGAGGCGATGAAGGACGAGAGTGGGATACCATCACGAATTAAATTTCCGCATTTAGATTTCGTAAACTATGTTGTATCGACTATGTTTATAATTATGTTCCAATATTTTGATACTACTAAACTAGTAGGAGTATTTTACAAGAAAAGACTTCAGGCTCTTTTTTTTATAAATTATATGAACTTATAACTTTTTAAATATCATTTAGGTATGATTTTAAATTGGATTATTAGTTGCTAGAGATTTTCAATTTCGTTAGTTAAAAGTTTTAGTAATTCTAACTTTTGTATTACGAGTATGAAAAAAAAAAATTTATGTGTTTTCTGAATCAAATATAAATGAGTGTTTAAGATTAAATTGAATAAGAATAAGTAAGCTAGTTAACGGTCCGAAAAGTCGAGTCGTTACAACATCATTCAAAATTATCAAAATGCGATGGCAATTTGTAGACATTATAGAAATCAAGATATATTTTTAATATTTACATGTAATCCTAAATGGCCAGAAATTAAAAGACTTTTATAAATAATTCAAGGACAAAAAACTAAGGATAGATTAGATATTATAAGTAGAATATTTAAAATTAAATTAAATCATCTATTAAATACAATAAAATCAGGAGTCATTTTTGGATCCATAATAACAAGTAAATTAATTTGTTTATATAATAAAAAAGTAAATATAGTATTATTATAATGTTTTATTTGAAAAAACAAAAAACTAACATTGATTTTTTGCCAACTTTTTTTTTCAACTGCAGATTTATATGTAGTGGAATTTCAAAAACGTGATTTAGCTCATTGTCATATGTTATTTTGGTTATATCCTAAACATAAATACCATGATCCAATACAAATAGATAAAATTATTTCTGCAGAAATTCCAAACCCAATAATCGATCATTTTGGTTATAAAATCATAACTGAATATATGATACATGGACCATGTGGATATGCAAAAACATCTGCACCATATATGAAAATTTTAAAATGTTCAAAAAAATTTCCGAAACAAATAAAAAATAAAACAACTATAGAAGAAAATTGTTTCGTAAATTATCGTCGTAGAGATACAAATTTTAACATTATTAAAGAAGGAATAAAACTTGATAATAGGTATGTTGTTCCTTATAATAGAACTTTATGCTTAAAATATCGTGCACATATTAATGTCGAAATTTGTTCTCAATTTATGCTCATTAAATATTTATTTAAATACTTAACAACAGATCTCGATCGAATAAGGGTCATTATCGAAGATAATAATATTACTGAAAATAATAAAATAATAAACTATAAAGAAGTTGATGAAATAAAAGCTTATCTTAACTGTTGATATATTAACCTTATGAAGCAATTTGGAGAATAGTTGAATATTCAATTGATTATAAAAATCTAGCTATTCAACGTCTTTCTATTCATCTATCAAATATGCACAATATTACATTTTATAAAAATCAACAATTACAAAATATAGTACGACAACCACAAATTAAAAAAACAACGTTAACAAAATGGATAGAAATTAATAAAACTAATGAAGATGCTCGACAACTTACCTATACAGAATTTCCAATAAAATTTGTTTGGAATAATAAAGATAAGATTTGGACTCCTAGACAAAATAAACATACTATAGGATGAACATTTTATATCCATCCAAGTTCCAGTGAATTATACTACTTAAAATAATTATTAAATCATCAAAAAGGTTCAACAAGTTATGAATCGTTCCGAACAATAAATAATATTATTTATCTCACAAATCAAATAGTCTGTCATGCACTAGGTTTATTAGGAGATAATAAAAAATGTGACGAATCAATAAAAGAAGTATCATTCTGGTTAACATGTACACAACTTTGTCAACTTTTTATTACAATCCTATTATTTTGTAATATTTTTAATCCAATAAAATTTTTACAAAAAAATTGGAAATTAATGTGTGATGATATTTTATACAAAATAAAAGTTTATATAATCAAATTCTAGAAGCAATAAAAATAAACCAAATAATTTATTCTTTATATAGCTATGGCGGTACAGGAAAAACATATTTATGAAAGACAATTATTAGTAAAATTAGAGCAAATGGTGAAGTTGTATTAGTTATAACATCATCTGGCATAACATCATTATTATTAAAAGGTTGAACCGCATATTCAAGATTTTGCATACCACTTTTAATCGACAAATTTTTAACTTGTCAAATTAAAAAATGTACCCAACTAGTAAAATTAATTGATAAAACAACATTAATTTTATGGGATGAAGCACCTATGACAAATAAATATTATTTTGAAGTTTTAGATAAAACAATGCAAGATTTAAGAAATGACTTTAATCATCATTTTGGAGGAATGACAGTTATATTAGGTTGTGATTTTAGACAAATATCACCAGTTATTCCAAACGAAATAAAAGAAAATATAATTGATGTAACTATAAATAGTTCTTACCTTTGGCCATATTTCTGCATATTACTTTAATAGAAAATATGCAATTAAAAAAACTTAATTGCTGTATTGATGAACAAATAGAAATTAGTAACTTCTCCAAATGGATTTTAAATATTGGTAATGGAACAATAATGGAATAAAAGATACCGAAAATGAAGATGCTATGTGGATTAAAATACCAGAAAAATATATAATCCCATACAATACAAACTCTATTGAATCCATTTTTACCACGATATATGAAAATTTTTTAGATAATTTTAACAATATTGATTATTTAAAACAAAGACAATTATTACACCTAGAAATAAAATAACTAATGTAATAAATAAATACCTATTAAGCTTAATACCAATAGAAACAAAAATTTATTATAGTTATGATATTATTTTATCATCATTTGGAAATCTTGACGAGCTAAATCTTTTATATCATTCTGAATTTTTACATACACTTAATTTTAATGGATTACCTCCACATTAATTATAATTAAAAATCGGAATTCCTGTTATATTAATATGAAACCTTAACCAATCATTATGATTATATAATAATACAAGACTTATCATAACACAACTAACAAATAGAATTGTTGAAAGTCGTATAATTAATTCTAATGACGTAAGTGAAAAAGTTTATATATCAAGAATAGAAATGACTATAAATGAATCTAAATATCCTTTTGTATTAAAAAGACGACAATTCCCTTTAAAAGTATGTTATGACATGACAATAAATAAAAGTCAAGGTCAATTATTAAATAAAGTTGGATTCTATTTAGAAAATAAAATTTTTAGTCATGGATAATTATATAATGCTCTATCTAGAATAACATCACCAAAAGGTTTACATATTTTAATACATGATTCAATTAATAAATATTCAAATCATGTTAAAAATATTGTCTACAAAGAGATATTGCACAAGATTAATCAAAATTAATAATCTATGAAAAATAAATAATGTTCAACAAAAATAAATTTTATCTGAATAATTATATTATCAAACAATTGTCATAAATTTTAACTTTCAAATTTAGTTTATCAATTTTTAAATAAATGTGTTTATATATTTTTGTTATCTATAGAACATGTTCAGTCTACAATGAATACTAAAATTAGGAGAACCATATGAAATAATTCGTGCACGAGTTTGTCACTTATGGAGAAACACAGATTATAATACTGGTCGTCTAATAAGCGTTGACTGCTTATTAGTAGATGAATATATAGTTACATTTATATTTTATGAAAATTTTATTTAATAATAATAAACAATTTTTATTATTAATCAATTTATAAATAATAAGAAATTTTTATATATTTTTTATAAGATGAAGCAATACATGGATTTGTTCGTGTAAAAGATGCTGATTTCATAACAAAACAATACAACTGCGCAACATATATGTAATCAGTAACTTCTTCATTACAAACAACAAATAAAGATATAAAATTGTTCCACACAGAGCAATGCTGCAATTTATACGGTCCATAATTTTCAAAGTAGTACAAGAAGATATTCCTGAAATACCTCAATATAAATTTAATTTTACAAAGTACGGCCAATTAACATCAAGAGTTGACATTAATGACATTCTTTCAGG
The DNA here is from genome assembly GCA_025413025.1 of Ficus hispida. Classification (NCBI taxonomy): domain Eukaryota; kingdom Viridiplantae; phylum Streptophyta; class Magnoliopsida; order Rosales; family Moraceae; genus Ficus; species Ficus hispida. Next base: position 15,434,253 of record CM046365.1, on the reverse strand, counting down.
TAAGTAATATATAATCTGTAATATCTATATTTGTTAACTAAAAAAATTATACATTTATAATATTAAAATTAATAAATAATAACTTTGCATTTATAATGTTATACTAGATGTCATTGGTCGCCTTCTATCTGTTAAAGGCATTAAAGAATCCAATGTAGGCGATAGACTGGTTAAAAGACGAAACCTAAAAATTCAAAATATCAGGTAATTAAAAATTATATATTATTATAAATATATTTTTAATAAATTTAAAATCTTTAATTAATTTAAATTTCTTATATTTTTTAGAGATGAATCACTAAATATAACTAGTTGGGGAGAAATTGGAAAAACTTTTGACAAAATACAGTTCAAAGAATGTCTGAACCAGTAGTAATTGCCTTTACAGCCATGACAATGAAGCAATATCTTGGTAAGTATACATAGAATACAAAATACTACAAATTTATCTTTAATTATTAATTTCAATAATTATAAATATAAAAGTGGACTTTATGTAGCAATCATTTCTGGAACTTCACTTTATTTTGAACCAGATATCGCTGAATTCAAAAAAATTTTAAAAAAGTATTATAAATATTTATTTAAGGAATATTAAGATAAGTTATATTTAATAATTTCCAAAAAAAAAAATTCTATTGTTTAATATATTATTTATTTACAGGTTTAGTCATTCCATTCAGGGAATATACTTTATTGCTCCATCAACCCAAAAACTAACATTAGAATAACAAAAGATTATGAATAGAATGACAATAGCGGATCTCCGAGCCTTAGATCCATACTAAAATCAGGTAAATATTTATTTATTACATCTTACTTATAAATATAATTTATTAAATATTTTGTATTCAAACAACAGGATAAAAAATTTACTACAAAAGCAACCATCACCGAACTTAATGCACAACAAGGTTGGTTTTACAATGCATGTCCACGATACTACAAACGTGTCAAACAATCGAGAACCTCATGGTGGTGCGATACTCATACATATTTAATTACAATGCCAGTCAGCTGGTAATATTATTTACTTTTACTATAAAAAAATAAAGAAAATACTTTTAAATAGTAAAAAATATATATTTTTCAATATTTATAACAAGTACAAAATCAATACTCGAATCGAGGATGACATTGGTGGAATAAATATTGTTATACTTGGTAAAACTGTTTAATCACTGGTAAATAAACATTGCTCTATACTAACAATACAAGATGGGTACATTGGTCCAAACATCATTCCCCTTTTCCTTGATTAACTTAAGGGCATGTTAAAAATATTTTCGAGCCAGTTTCGTCCAAGAGGTGCCTTAATTGATGCAACAGTTATTTAAACTTTTGACAATGATGAATCACCAATGTTATTGCCTGTACCACCAACTAAATACCCCGAACATATCCCATCACCACTAGCATCGTTGGATCAAGAAACACCACAATCAGAAAAAAAAAAAAAAAAAAAAAAACTACAAAAAAGCAACTCCATTTAACCCAATCCATAACAGAAGAAATTGAATCAATGTACATTACTATTCATAATATCTTGAATTTTTATTTCCTTTACTAAATATATATATATATATATAGATAAATAAATAACTGTTATATAAATAAATTTATTATCATTTTAGCTATAAGCACCAACATTGTGTACCAAAAACACAAACATCTTCGACTGATTCATCTAGAAAACGAAAAGAAACAAGGTATGATTATCTGTTGTATGCAATCACATATTATGTAACCATACTTCAATTTTATTTATAATTATAAAATAAGTAATCTTTTTTCCCCACCATAACAGATCAAAAGAAAAATTGAAGAAAATTAAATATTGTTAACATCTCAACAGAAACTATCTGATTTGCAAGACTTTTGTTTATAAACATATATCTATATATGTTTGTTTGTATATATAACTCCGACACTTTAATATAAACATAAATGTATGTACTTTAATACTATAATAGTAACTACTAAAAAAATATATACTTAATGTAATTATAATCTATATCTTAATCAACTGCTTTTAGTATACAACACTCAATTTTTTTCATTTTTGTTTTTTCTTCTTTTCCCATGCAACGTACGGGTATTAAACTCGTATTTTTATATGAGATTGCACGTGTAAATCAACAAAACTATGCATGAAAAACCCCAAAAGTCTTTTTTCTTTCTTTTTTCGTATTTTGGAAACCCAAAAGAAGCCATTGAATCTGTCAATATGATGAAACTACTAAAAGAGCAAATCATTTATTGTGATTATTATGACAAATAATCTTGAGAAGAAAACTTGATTGAAGCCATGTGACAAATAGCAACAACTTATTCTGGAGCTTGTTCTTTAGCCATTGTGTGTTTCTTTCTCGCCGTCCAAAATGCAGCGAAATATCGGTTCTGCAACGAAGATAAAAAAGCTTTAGAGAGTTGACGTGACAAAAACTCCATGCACTTTGATGATTTTCTTAAAGAAATTCTCAGTAACATTACACATGCTAATTGGCTTAAAATATTAGGAAGGGAACCGATGCTAATATTAAAATAGGTTCATGCCAGCCCTAAATCAGCCCTTCTCCATGACTCCATACACACACACACACACACACACTCATCTAGACTAGTTACAACCACGTTTCAGTTATTAGTTTGACCATTTCTTTGGCAGTAGAGTCGTTTCTGATCGAAATTTTGGATAATGATAGTACCAAAACCACGGGCAAACTGTTAAATGCAATCCTAAATTGTACATTTAAGAACTGGCGTGCTATTCAGACTTCAAAGATAGAATGATCATAATTTGGCCTTTTCTGTCTAAAGCTACTGTGATCAATTGAGAATAAAAGAGAAAAAATGAGCTTACTTGCATCATTGCTCTAGGATTTGTTGTGTAGGTTGTCTCCACGGTCCTTTCCTTCTACAGCAAGAAACGAGTCAAAGATTACTCAAAGTCGTCCGCAGATACCTAGGCAAACAAAATATATGCAACAAGATTTACCTCAAACTCGAATCCATAATGCAAAGCAACCCTCTTCACGTCTTCCAAGCTAAGTTCAATGGACATTTCCTAACAACAATAGAAAATTAGGAAAAAAATAATAATTTCATTTTTCCTCCTCCAGAAAAAAAGGGGGGACAAGATCTACAGAACGAAAGCGAAGCTTACATCTTCTTGACCATACATCTCTGCAAAATGATACAGCAGGGGACCTAAATTTATCCACACCTATCAATTATCATCCATGAAAGTAAGAATCAAGGCAGATAAGGAAGAGGAAAAATGATATCTCATCAAAACAGATTAGAGACTTACCCCACCATCCTTGAGGATTTTTGAAATGATTTCGATGTAGTCAACAACATTATGTGCAGTATCGATAAAGAAGCAGGTCACGACTGCATCCCAAATACCTGTATAGTGCATAGACACTCTCCATGAGAAAGGAACAGGAAAGAAAAATGTGATAGGACCTAATATGCATCTTCATAATGGACGTGGATAAGTGCACTCATCTAACTAAAATTTATAGATAACTGTGACCACTTTCCGCGGGGGGGGGGGGGGGGGGGGGGTTGTGTGTGGAATTTCTACAGCTTCGTGAAATCATATAGCATAATTGAAAAAGTGGAAAACGAAAAACAAAACTAAAAAACAAAAAAGAAAGACACAAAGAAAGAAAGAAAGTCCATAGCCTTTATGCCCGTTTAGTCATGTAGATTTTGCAAGAATTGTAATAGCTATGATGCAAAGCAACGGAGGTGAAGTAACCAAGCACATAGAGAAAAGAGAAGGCAAGGATAACTGATGTGGCTATACAAGGAAAAGAGAAGACAAAGAATCATGTATGATGTTAGGGTTTGGGGATCCGATCGGCCATTTTCATAGGGCCCGTTGTAGGGGGGCATCTAAAGATAATGTTTTGAAAGTTGAGTTGGAAATGTGTGTTTAGAGGGAAAACTTTTGGAGAAGTTTTGTGATATAGAAAATAGTGCAAAAATTTAAGATTTCGGAAAAAATATGTAAAATAGATATTGTCTTGTTCGTCTCGTCGTTACAAACATTTTGACTTAAAAAATCATCTCATTTCGATTTGAAACGAGAAAGTTAGACTTTTAAAGTGTGGGAAAATTCGGTTCTCCAAATAAGGAAACCGAGTGTGTATAGCTGTAATTAGCTAGGAGATTTTGAAGTCATTAATCCCTGATTCTAGGGAATTAGTTTTCTGGTCAATATTTCTAGGATTAGATAGTTTCCTAGTTTAGATCCTCTGAAGTGTATATATCAATGTAATTTCATTGTGATTTCAATACCATACAATTCTATCCCAATTTGTGTCATGGTATTAGAGCTTTAGGCTCAATTCTGGGAATTGTAATTTTGGTCTTGCGAGTGTTCATATCGCTAGACTGATTATTATCAATATCCAACCCCACAATATCACCCCTCAAGACCGTAACCCTTTTACCAAGAAACCATGTCAGAATCAGCCAGCATCAGCAACACCACAGCTACCTCAGAGACTTTGACTAAAGGCAGCAACTCGATTGCAACAGGGGAACTGCAGAACATCCAGGCAGCATACAGGTTGAACGGGAAGAATTATTTGAAGTGGTCTCAACTAGTTCGCATGTTCTTGAAGGGAAGAGGCAAACTGAGTCACTTCCTGGGTACCAGACCTAAGAAAGGGGATCCCAAATTTGATGCTTGGGATAAACAAGACTTGATGGTGATGTCCTGGTTATGGAACTCTATGATGCTAGAAATCAGTGATACCTGTATGTTTCTTAATACAACCAAGGAAATACGGGAGGCCGTGAAGCAGACTTATTCTAAAGTCCGAGATGCTGCACATTTATGAAATCAAGACCAAGATTTCATCCATCAAGCAAGGGAGTCAATCAATCACGGAGTACTCTAATTTGTTGCAAAAAGTGCAGCAAGGATGCAGCCCTTCTTAAGAGGTTTGTTGAAAAAGAACGAATTTATGATTTCCTTGAGGGTCTGAATATTGAATTTGATGCAGTAAGAGTCCAAATACTTGGAAAGGAAGATATGCCATCTTTAAATGAAACAATTGCAATTGTTCGTGCCGAGGAAAGTAGAAGAGGAGTTATGATTGAAAGCAATCCAGTGGACGGTTCGGCCTTGGTCACAAAAGCTGCAAATGTGAGGAATTTTGGCTCGGAGCAGCCATCTAGTGGAGACAACAAGTAGGCAGATTTTACAAGGTCAGTCAATAAGGATTCCCTTATGGTGCACATACTGCGAAAAGACCTGCCACACTAGGGAAAAATGCTAGAAACTCCACGGCAAACCGCAGACAGCAAATAGCAATTGGACAGCAAAAGGTGGACAGCCAAATGGACAACGACATGCGTATATAGCAAAAGCTGGTGAGGGTAATTCTCAAGAGTCGTCTTTTGAGTTCAATATAGAGGAATTGAGAAGTTGAAGAATCTGCTGGGATCGTTGGAGAAACCATCTACAACAGGTACTTGCACTTTGGCATTCTTAGGTATATCTTCCTCTTCTCATGCTCTTAAGGCCTGGGATACATCCACCACAAACTCCTGGGTCATTGACTTAGGAGCAATAGATCACATGACCTATTCCTCACAAAAATTTATCTCATATACGCCTTGTCCTAGGAATAGGAAGATAACAATAGCAGATGGTTCGGTAACTAAAGTGGCTGGTCAAGGAGATGTTTTTACAAGCAAAACCATCAAAGTTGGGAATGTTCTCCATGTACCAAAATTGTTTACCAACCTTTTGTCAATCCAAAAGCTCACCAAAGATTCTAATTGCAGTGTGGTGTTTTGTCCCTCCCGTTGTGTATTTCAGGAACAGGGTACAAGGAGGATGATTGGACATGTTAGAGAGAAGGATGGTCTCTACTATCTTGAAGAACCCAGTGGTCAAGTTAGTGTTGTGAATTCCTCACCATTATCATTTCTTTCAGAGTCTTTTAAATCCAATAAAGACAAGTTTGGCTTCAACACCTCCGTCTTGGTCACCCGTCATTTAGAGTCCTTAAAGTTATGTTTCCTTTATTGTTCAAAGGATTAGCTATTGAAAAGTTTCATTGTGATGTTTGTGAACTTGCATAACATCTGTTCCATTTACTCTTATTCATAGTGACATTTGGGGACCGTCTACTGTTTCTTACATTTTTAGGGCTCGGTGGTTCATTTCTTTTATTGATGATTGTACCCGTGTGGCATGGATCTTTCTTATGAAAAATAAATCAGATGTGAACTCTATTTTTTCAGTCTTTTACAACATGGTCAAAACTCAATTTGGTGTTGAAATTAAAAGATTTCGATCCGACATAAAGATTATTTTAATCAATTTCTCTCACCATATTTTTGAGAAAGGGGCATAATACATGAATTTTCTTGGGTTAGCACACCCTAACAAAATGGTGTGGCTGAACAAAAGAACTGTCACCTTTTAGCTATCACAAGAGCATTATTGTTTCAAAAAAATGTTCCTAAGCAATATTGGGGGGAAGCTGTTTTAATTGCTGCTCATATGATAAACAGTTCCCTACAAACTTTCTTGATTTTAAAAGTCCTATGCAGATTCTTACGAAATTCTTTCCTCATTTCAATGCTTCAAATAATCTTGTTCCCAAAATATTTGGTTGTGTTGTCATGTGCATTCTCAAAACAGGGGAAAACTTGATCCACGGGCTGTCAAATGTGTCTTTGTTGGCTATTCTTCCACTCAAAAGGGGTATAAATGCTGTCACCCACCCACAAGAAAAATCTGTGTCAGCTGATGTCACTTTTGTCAAAGATCTTTACTTCACTCATCCTTATCTTCGGGGGGAGATCTCATCACAAGAGATAAGGACAAGGATGTTTATCTTCTTGATTTTCCGTCCTTGTCATTTTCCTCCTCGGTGCCTATTGTTCATGCCGATTCCTCCTCGGTGCCTATTGTCCAGCCCAAGCCAGTCCAACCTGAGCCAAACACTCAGTTCGATCTGTTGTCCAGCCAAACACAGTCCGCTACTGTTATCCAGGCTGAGCCAATTCAGCCTAAGCCCAACATACAATCTGGAACCAAGCCTTATACACCTAAGAGATGATAAAGGGAAAGCAAATTCAAGACTCTACTCGTCCATTGTTGGTTTTTTCAAGGAGAAGGCCACCAATCACTCAATTTGTGCATGTGCAATCACCCAGATCAACCTCTTGGACTTAGTGAGGTAATTACTGAACCTGATTCTAATAGAAGTGGTATCACTGAAGTTCTTGATCAAAATGATTTTGACATTCCCATTGCTATTAGAAAAGGAACCAGAGCATGCACCAAACACCCTCTGTACTTATTCATGTCATTCAAGAATCTGTCCCATAAGCACAAAGCCTTCCTTACTAGCCTAAACACAATCTCCATTCCCAAAACTGTATCTAAGGCATTAGGTAATGAGAATTGGAAGAATGCCATGAAAGTCGAAATGGAAGCACTTGAGAAGAACAAGACATGGGACTTGGTGAAATTGCCTAAAGGGAAGAAACCGATGGGATGTAGATGGTAATTCATGGTGAAATACAAGTCTGATGGCTTATTGGAGAGGTATAAAGCAAGGTTGGTTGCTAAAGGCTATACTCAAACATATGGAATAGATTATCTCGAGACCTTTGCCCTTGTTGCGAAGATGAACACCGTGAGCATGTTGTTATCGTTGGCTGCAGATATGGGCTGGAAATTACAGCAATTCGATGTCAAGAATGCCTTTTTACATGGTGATCTCGAGGAGGAGGTTTGTCTGGAAGTCCCACCTGGGTTTGGTTCGAATACAGGACAGGTGGTATGTAGATTAAGAAAGGCATGATATGGATTAAAACGGTCTCCGAGAGCCTCATTTGGAAGGTTTGCTAAGGTAATGCTCAATGTGGGATATAAACAGAGTCAAGGCGATCAAACCTTGTTTGCGAAGCACTCGGCTTTAGGGATAGTGACTGCATTGTTAGTCTACGAGGACGACATTATAGTGACGGGTGACGACTTGGAAGGAATGGAGAATTAAAATAATTGTTTATTGAAAGAATTCAAAATCAAAGAGCTCGGCAAACTGAAGTATTTTCTTGACATTGAGGTAGCACATTCTCGGGAAGGGATCTTTATTTCACAACAAAAGTAAATAACAGACTTGTTGATGGAAACAGGCAAGTTGGGATGTAGACCAGCAGAGACGCCTATAGAGTTCAATCATAGCCTTGGTGATGCTCTAGAAGACACAGCAGTGTATCAAGGCTCCTATCAGAGACTTGTGGGAAGACTCAATCTACTTGTCACACACTAGACCGGATATAGCCTATGCAGTCAGTGTTGTAAATCAATTAATGCACAATCCCAAAAAGTCGCATCTTAGGGCCGTGTATCAAATCCTACGGTACTTGAAAGGCACACCGGGTAAAGGAATTTTGTTTAGGAAGGGGAAGGAGTTAACTCTTGAAGCCTACAATGATTCAGATTATGCAGTGTCTATGATTGACAGAAGATCAACCTCGGGTTATTGCACATTTCTAGGAGGCAACCTTATGACTTGGGAGGAGTAAAAAACAGAACGTTGTGGCAAGATCTAGTGCAGAAGCCGAGTTTAGATCAATGGCACTTGGGATTTGCGAGTTGTTATGGCTAAAGATTGTCTTAGAAGATCTGAGAGTCAAGTGGAAAGGTCCAATCAAATCAGCTACTAATATTGCACATAATCTAGTGGAACAACCGCACGAAGCACGTTGAAGTTGATAGGCAATTTATAAGGAAAAACTTGTCAGTGGGCTAATTTGCACTCCATTCGTTTCCACAGGTGATCAAATTGCAAACGTACTCACCAAAGGATTGTCTGGGACTGTTTTTCAGAAGCTAATCAGCAAGGTTGGAATGGATGATATCCATACACCAGCTTAAGGAGAAGTGTGGCAAAATTCGGTTCTCCAAATAAGGAAACCGTGAGTGTATAGCTGTAATTAGCTAGGAGAATTTGTAGTCATTGTAATCCTTGATTCTAGGGTATTAGTTTTCTGGTCAATATTTCTAAGATTAGACAGTTTCCTAGTGTAGATCCTCTGAAGTGTATATATCAATGTAATTTCATTGTGATTTCAATACAATACAGTTCTAGCCCAATTTGTTTCATAAAGCAATCACTACAATTCTAGCCCAATTTGTCTCATTAAGTCCGAGTTTTTTAAAAATAGAAGAGAGAAAATTTGATATAGAGTTGGAATTTTGAAATCCAAATTGAGTTTTGCCATCTGGAGATGTTGCCCCAAACGGAGCCATAATTTGCTAGGGCATTTAGGGTATTAAAAAAAAAAAAATCATTCCCCCCCAAATAGATTCCCGGTCATATCAAAATGGAGAAGCTATCCTTGGTCAACTTCTCCCTTTAGTTGTAGATAATGATAAAATTGTAGAAGAATCAATTTTCACTCTTTCACCAAACACACTTTAGGCCAAAATTGTTGAAAAATTAGAATTTTTGGTCTTTTCAACAATTTTGACCCCAAATTGTGTTTGGTTAAAAAAAAATAAAAATTTGATTCTTCTACAATTTTCTATCCCACCCTCAGTGACCTATAGTGCGTCCTCCAACACTTTGTGCCGTAAAGTTCTAGCAACTTTACAATGCAAAAGGAGATGGTCAATAGCTTTTATCACTTTCCCAATAATATGATTCCTGCCAATTGCTACATACCAAACTACTCCTAATAACTTTACCAAACATGTCTACCATATTTCCACTCCCATGCCTCAATTTCCGCATAGCAAACTCCCCTATACATTAAGATACTGAAATAAGTTGGAGATAACATACCAACTTGACTTGGATGACTGTAAACTTCAACAAAGTCACCACCACACATGGAAAAGCCTTCGGTGATCCCTGCACTACTTCCAGCACAAGAACATGGATGATCATTCAAGAAAGAAATACACACTTTTCCATGCCAAAATAAATTGCAACCTATAAAGAAGAGAAGCCTCATAATAAATATGTAAAGAATGTTTCACAGCAAAATTCACTTTCTAGTATGAGCATTAACTTTCTAGACAAAGGCCAATGCTAAAGAGTGATCAATTGCTGTGGCTTTTAAAGTAATAAGAATACCTAGCTGGATGGATATCGGGTATTGAGACAGAACGAAGCTGTTCACTATCTGAAAGTGAGTTACAATTGCTGTGGATCCAAGGATGAAGTTTCCACTCTCCTACAACCTCGGTACTTAAAAGGACCAAGAAAACCTTAAATTATTTATAGTATGGAAAAAAATAAAGATACCTCATCCGTGGTTTAAAAAATATCAAGTTCTTGTTATCATGAAAATTCTTACTGATTAAGAATAAAGCTTGAGCATATCATCATGTAGTAAGAAAATTCATTTCCCTGGCTTACAAAACCTGTTCGGTCACGTGAAAAATGTAGATACTAAGTATAGTCATATGGAATGGTTGAATTTATGACAAGCTAATGTTATATGCATACCTAGACGAGAGATCTCTAAAGCCAGCCGTCCAAGCCCAGCGCCAGGAACTAAACAGTTGGGAGGGCTGTCAGAATATAATAGACATTTACAGTATGTTATTAGAGGAGCCGTAAAAGAATTTTTCTGTAAGATGAAGAAGCAATTATCAAATCTATTCAAGAGAGTCCACAAGGGAATAAAGTCGACAGCAAAAATGGATGCACCTTTCCTTACAACGATTAGGGAATAGGGAATCAAGCTCTTCAAGGATAGGCTTGTAGCATTGATCACGTTCTTTCTGTCCCTGTTTTAAATATAACCATAGAAGAAATATGTAAACCTTCTATTTTGTAGATAATAAATCAGAATCTAGAAACAACTGGAAATTAGTACTATACTTCTTCTGCCCAATCTCTGACTATATTCCTTATAATGCAACGAACCTGAAGAAGGACAAAAAAAATGATAAATAAAACATAAGAAAAAAGAAGCGGAAAATTTTAGTACATGGAGGTTATAAGTTCCAAAGTAGTCCCCATAACAGATAGAAATTTCTTCGGAAGATATTTGAGAAAGGGGAAACAAATGTTGGTGGAAGTGATAGTTATATAACTCTGCATTGCTTACACCATTCGTTCAGGTTTCAGCAATTTGCCAAGAGTGGGTATGTCACACAATTAACTCCATACCCATGTTGGATTCCAAAATCCACGTTTCATTCGGTTGTTTTGTTTTCTCTTTCTGTGGAGGACTCCTTGTCCTCATCTTTTTTGTAACTTTTTGATAATCAATAAAGTTATTGTTTCTTCTTTTAAAAAAAACATCTAACAATAGTTTCAAGTGATCGGAGTATATCTCAACACCATTTATTGATTACCATCAAGCAATATCAATAGTATTACCATGGAACTGCTTAACTACATCTATTCAAAGATGTGTAAATATACCTTGTCAACGTCAACTAAAGGAACATCAAACTGAAAAGACGGGTCCAACCACTCGTGACTTGATGAGCACACCTGAATGTTTAGACTTTAGAGCAAGACAATATTCCAAAATAACTTACGCAATTAACGGGGACCAACTGAACATAAATAAACTAACAGGTGAACTCGTGCTATTTTATAAGTTAAAGACTAAAAGATTAATTATAACAAATAAAGACAAAAGGTAAACTATAGAAAATTTAGAGAAATCCAAAATCATGATAAGAATAATGCACAAATGAACTAAACTATGTAGCTATATCTTGTTTCCTTTTGCCTCTTTTTTATTTTTTTAAGAGAGAAAAGGCACACTCAAAAACACAGATATAAATGAACTTTTGCTGTTTTTTACCCAATAAAATTCTACACATAAAAGTTATTTGCATATTGCATTCCTACGTTATAAATAAAGAGTAAAGTTAGAGTTCCAAAACATGAAAGAACGAAAGTTTTAACGAATGCTAACACAACAAGCTTTTCTCAAGGCACTTGCATGGCAACCTAAGACCTTCCAATGATAAGAAATTAAAGAAACAAATTGCTAGTAAAAAATTAACTCAAGATACATACACCTGCATTCAATCTACGAGTGTATGGGCTACATGTATAAGTATTGCAACAAAAAGTTAACCGGAATACATACATTCCCATTGGAACGATTGGAATCATTTCCACCGCAACTTTCAGTCTCTTTGTCATATTCCAAGCCTAAATTCTTGTTTCCAGAAATGGAATCACAGTGACCTTCATTTTCCACCTCCTGTGGTTATCTACAGAGGTCAAATTTCTAAATGAAAAGGACATAGAAGGAAAGAACCACACTTTAATTCTCTTCATATCAGAAAAGCAAACGGAGGAATGACTATTGAGTGAACCTTATTGGCAATAACAGCTCCCAGCGAGTTGCATAAATCGCTCTCTTCCTCACAACAGGCTTGATTTGATCTGGAGAAACATGATCTTGCACTTGTGGATGTAGAATGACAAGAGCAAGCACCTCGTGCACCAGAGAAGCCATGATTATTTGGAGCATCTTCAATATGGGGGTTTTCACAAATATCTATGTCCTGGCTCATATCAAGCGGGGGTTCGAATGCCTGTCAAATAATTAATTATTGGCAGACAAAGAAACAGGGTCAGGATATTCCTCTCCAATTATACCGTTTTAGAGGACTTGTCCACATAATTGATTCAGTAACAAAATATCATAGAACTGCACATGTTTTGAGGAGGAAAGAAGGATGATATGAAGAGGTCGAATAGCAATTTGGAACTAACCTGAAGCATGCTAAAGATGAAATATGAATTTGCAGAAATACACCTGCAGAATTAAAGCCAAATTAATTACATTTTGCAAATTACTATTTGATGGCCTTACTGTCAAACAACAAAGATCGAGCGAATGCTCCTTCTTTCTTTTTTTTTTTTTTTGGACTAAGAATAGCCAAATGATTTAAGCAAACCAGAAGAAGAAAACTCTCTTCGACATTTAGGATTGCTTTCATAGAAATGGTCATAGGTTGCCAAGAATATAATTCTTTTTATAAATATCAAATAAAAGAAATCAAGCAAAAATATTAATTAAAAAGAGGGGGCAACAAAAATGCTATAGATCATTACTGTCTTAGCTTTTGAATTTTCGAAGGATAGTGAGATAACAAAGCCTGCAAAACCACGTAGTGACAATCAATCAAATGTTGAAATACCAATCTTGCAACACAAATGTGGAAGAAAAAAAAAATTTATGCTATTGTATAATAATTAATTGTATACAAATCTAGCATGATGACTCAAATTTTTATCTGATTACTTGAGGAATGTTTAGATATGGCACTACTAAACATGAACTAGAGTTCAGAAATATTATATATATATATATATATATATATATATACTGGAAACAGAGAACCAACCAAGAGGATTAGACAAAGGGATACCTTATGGGCAGGTGGAAGTTTCTTGAAAGATCTTTCATATCTCTTCACATCCTCATCCGCAGCATCTGGATAGCTTTACATAAATAAAATAAATAAATAAATAAATAACTAAGAAAAACTAATATCATCACAGATTCACAACCAATACTGTAACCTCATTTCTTTGACTAAAAAAAGATTATCGATTTCAAAAAAAAAATGTCCTTTTTTGTCATCCTGGCATATTTCCTAGTGCCATTTCCAAAACATAGCTCCTGAATTAGGCAAATTGAATTTCATATGAGCCGAATCAGAATCCAATCGAAATCTCGCAGAGGCAATTGAATTTGCAGAACTAGCACTGTTCTATTCTAAAAAGAATAAGAAGAAGAAGAAGCTAGAGAGAGAAAGAGAGGAGAGAGAGAGAGAGAGTACTTGAGATAGGCGCTGATGATACGACGAAGGGATTTGACTTCTAGGGCTTCCTCGAGCTGCCTCTGACGACGTCGTTCGTCGTCTTCGTCCTCCGCTCTTGGCATAGAGCTTTACCCCAAGCAAACACTGTCTGCTGACTCTTTCAGTCTTTCTTCTTCTTCTTCTTCTTCTTCTTCTTCACGAGTCGCGACCGACAACAGTGGGGAGAGAGACAGAGACCGGTCTCTGTGTTCATCGAGACTTATATTTATCTATCCACCGTATTGGGCCTTCATTTCACATTTGAATGGGCTTGGGTCTTTTGAATCTACAGAACTGCCACATATTCATACTTTGGATTGCCAAAATAAAATAAATAAATACTATATGAGAAAATGTCATATCATGTCATCCTATTATATTCATTTATTTTCTAATATCACTGGCCGGTCAATGATCATCGGATGATTTTCAACTGATAACCACAATGATATTAACTATGACCTTCAGTATCTATCATTATACTAGTCAACAGATGATTATCGATTGATAACTACCATAATACCGTTCGAGAATTGTGGGCTTCCATCTAAATACCGCCCAACTAATAATAACCGGTTTACCAACTAATAACTATTGTTAGGGGTGAAAACAAGCACTCTGTGCGGCTCGGCTTTCAGTTTCAACTTTGGGAGTCAAAAATTGAACCAACCGAAATACTTCATCTTTTCTTTTTTTAAATTGTATTTGTTTATTAGAAGTACAATGAATTAAAAAAAATGAAAATAAACAAGGCCAAATCACTACCGTAACCTAGAAAATCCAACTCCCTCCCCAAGAAAAAAAAATACAAAACACAAAAACCTTTAAAAAAAAAAAAAAAAACTGCCAACTTACCAACATGTATACTACTTGATGATTTCCAGGTTACCCTTCAAAAAATAAAGACAAACCCACTAACAGAATCGATCATAGACAGTTGAAAAATCGACATAAGCTTCCCATGCACAATTCGTTATTAGTTTTAGTTTTTGAAAACCGATAAGCTCGATTTGAAACTAAAAAACTAATCAAAACTGACAATTAAAAACCAAAGTACACCCTACCATCTATATACACCATCAAAAATCTTTATGGGACACTGAGGTTTTTGAATATTTGTAACAACTATTTTAGGTATCTAAGTAAACACACGTCCAAATCTTTTTTTCTACTCAAATGACTCTAATAAAATTGCTCATATTCTAGTATCAATTCAGATAATAATTCAAATGTTTTTATCGTGATATTTTCATCCAAGTTTCACCATTCAAATGCTTTTTTTCCCCCAAATAAATCCTCAGTTTTTATTCAAATACTCACCAATCTAATAAGTGCACTTAAAAATACTAACATAATTTATAGTCAAAGTTACAACCATTAAAAAGTCAAAAATTTCCAAACCTTGAGATTTAAAAAAAAAAAAAACACTTAACAGAATAGAATTTAAAAAAAAAAAACACTAAACGATAATAATATTTTGCATTGGATTGCAGAATAAAATAAGATATCAAATATATGAGCATAAACATGGGACATTTGCATAGTCTAAGTCCGAATCTCCTCCAATTCTCCCCAACTGAGCAAAGGGCTTATAAATATTGATAAATGAAAATTTGACACCAAAATGAGCCAAATTAACAGATTTAAGGCTTTTTGCTGCAGCTGCAAGATATTTCTTCTTGGCTTAGAACTCGAGCTTTGTAAAATGAAGAGTCCCAATTGGGAAAATAGATTTTTGAGCTCATAGATTATTGGGAATATGGGGATGTTGCTCGGGTCCTTTGCTTTCTCTTTTGGAGGAATCACTGAAGTGATCTCTTCATGGACAGACTTGGAGATCCATATATTTGAGATATCAAACAACAACATAATTCCATGTCCGATCCCTTTCCACCATTTTTCCTTTCTCCTTCTCCACGAGTTGCAAATAATATTATGGCCCTAGCCTGCAAATTTGAAATGAAAAGCCAAATAATAAGTAGCCAAATTCATTTCTTATAGTCTGTTTGAAATTCCGTTTTAGATCTTATTTTTAAATTTTCAAATTTTTGTTAGAAAACATACTGTAGAAAATCTTTTTTTTTTTTTTTTTCACCTCTCCTTTCCCTACTCATCCAAGGGAAGAGAAAAAACAAAAAACAAAAGAATGCCAAACTAAAAACTAACAAGGTCATAGAAAATGAAATTGGTTAAAAACTAAAAAAAAATTATTCCAATTTTCTTTTAGAAATTCCCCTAACAAATCAAGGCAGTTCGGAGTAACTAGTTAAATTAGTACTAGAAGAAAGTCAATTTTAGTCTTAGATAATGCCATGTTCAATGTTCATCATGTCATGACTATAGATGACTCTGACTTAAGCTCTTTCCCTGGACAGTGGACTATTCCCCAGAGTAGGAATTTTTAATTTATTACCATATAAAATTCCTAGATTTCCATTTGCCCAAATATGACAAACAAAATTATCTATTTCTGTTCCTTATTCTATATTTGGTTTTCTTAATGTTCAATTCCTTTTTTTTTTTTTTTTTCTCTCAATCAAATCCTATACCAGGACAAATAGTTAAGTATGTAAATGGTACAATGGGGGGTTTTTATGCGAGAATAGATTTATCATAAGGGGAAATTTTTTGAAAAATATATAGTTATTCAAGACTAAAACAGTGCACTGCAAATCTTCTTTCATGAGAAAAAATTAAGGAGAAAAAAAAACAATGCTAATCCAATAAGAATACACAAAATAAAAATGTCAAGTTCGTAAATAGCGCATTCTCAATATATATATGTTTATATATACGCACAAAATACTCATGCAATTAAACTTACAACTGTGTGTGTATTATATATATACCTGGAGTTCAGTCATGTCGCAAACCAGAATCCGTCCATTGAAATATATGATAACATCGTCTTGATGGTTTGCAATTGACGTCGTAAGGTCCCTGCATTATTTATCCAACATTATTAAAGACTGATAATAGAGACACCAATTAGTAACAAGGTTCATAAGTAAAATGACACCCAGAAGGAAAAAAAAATAAAAAATAAAAAAAACCCAGAAAAGTCTTAGCTCTGTCTTCAAATCAATATTCAAGCCAACTCGGATCTGAAACTTAAAAAAAAAAAAAAAAAAAAAAAAAAAAAAAAAAAAAAGGTATTCCACTCCTTCACTTATTCATTTTTTCGTCTGATCCGAAACTTTTTCAACACTAACACATTTGAGTACGATAAGAAACATAATTAGTAAACAATTAATGTAGTATTTATATTGAGGAAGATGAACTTACATTAAGGGAATCCGGTGGCGATCAACTGGTAGTGCCAAAGAATTATAGAAGGGAAAAAGGCTAAGGTGATCGAAGTTGCAGTTTTTCCTCATAATTTCCAATAATAATAATAATAATAATAATAATACTATCTTTAATTTACTGAAGAATTAAACAAAGAAAATTCAACAGGAATGTTGAAACAAAAAGGAAAATATATATATATATATATATATGAAGGAGAGAAAATCATAGAAAACAGATCAGATAGAGCGGTTCTGCAGAGGGGGTAATTGGGAAGAATTTAAAAGAGAGGGAAACGTAAAAGTAATTAGCAAGACAATAAGCAACATGGCGATATTGATTCGATATTGGGCACGTGGTAAACGAGTTTCCACCTGCCAAAATTCGATACTAAACTGGTTCTTCACAATTCTTCACGTGTGCGTTTTTTTTTTTTTTTTTCCCCTCTCTCTCTTGTTACCAAAATTGGAAATTCTGACTGTTAGTGACGGGGTAAGGGAGGTTTTCCAAGATGGTTACGGTTTTATTACTGCAATGGATTTTTCATGTTTTAATTCTTCATCACGTTGTTGAAAAAAAAAAAAAGAAAAAGAAAAGAAAAACAAGTGGGTTTGTGAGATGTAACGTCCGAGTTTCAATAATGGCCTTGTGAATATGTGATCGATCGAGTAAAGGAGTCTCCAATTGCTAAAAGAAACATATGCCTATTGCCACTTTTTTTTTTCTTTTTTTGGAAAGGAAAAAACATAGGGCACTTTTTTTTTTTTTTTTTTTTTTCCTTAGAACTAAAAAGAAAAAAATAGGGTAGTTTTTATTTTATCTTGAAAAAAAAAATGGTACTCTAAGCTTTGTCGTTTTGTAGAAACCTGGCTGTGGAAGCGGTATATACACCAATACGACCATTAATCACTTTCCTCCAGAAAAAAAAAAATAAAAAACAAAAACAAAAAAACAAAACAAAAGAATCGAAGAACCATTCATTATTTTCTATCCTGATAAATTATTCACAAAATTCCTCCAAAAAAATTTATTATTCACAAAATTCAGCCTACGCTAAATGGATGTGCTGTTACATAATGTTATTGTTGATTATTTCTAAAGTCTAGCAAATGCAGTACATACGTATAATATTGAGATAATATATTTGTGTATCTACTATTCTTTTCAGAATAGAAACTTGTTGTTTATTCAAATGTATATCCTAAACATTATCATTCGACAGCTTCCCTAACAGGAGCCTTAGAATTTTGACAAAAATATGAGTGTAACAACTACCTACTATGCGTTATAAACCATTCTTGAATATTATGAGAGTCATGTTTTATTTATTTATTTATTTATTATTATTATTATAAGCCGATGGAGATAGATCATAATTTGTAAAGGATAATTGTACAGATGGTAATTGATATAAAAGAAATTCAGCACATGCTAATTATGTTGATACCTATCGAACTACTCATCCTATATTATCTTCAATTCTTATATCAATAAGAAAACAAAAAAAGGAGAAATTAAAGAAATTATCCAGCCACGTACATATAAAGACCAACAAAAAAAAAAAAAACCATATATATATATATATATATATATATATAACCACAAACAAAAGATCACCAACATTTCAGCATACTTTGAAAAAAGATCATGGATGGAAGATCAAAATCTTCTACTCGGCAAATTCGATATGTTAAGTTTATCCCCAAAAAAAAAAATCGATATGTTAAGTTTTCAACCTAAATATATTATTAAAAAATCCCAAAAAAAGCGTGCTGTAAGAATATTACGTCATCATATAACAATTTCTAGAGCTGGCAAATCGTATTCGCGGGCCGTGTTTGGGCCAGCCCGATTACGGCACGACACGATTAGCTTGAACACGAACACGACACGATTAATAAACGGGCCACGAACCCAAACATGAACACGACACGATTAATAAACGGGTAGCACGACACGACACGCGAACACGATTATTAAACGGGCCAAGACGGGTTGACATGAAAACAAACACGTTTATGACCCATTTAACACGAAAAGCCCGTTAACGACCCATTTAACACGAAAAGCCCGTCGTGGAAGACCATGCTTCCACGACGGTTTTTTATAACCGTCGTGGAATCTAGAGATACCACAACGGTTAAAAAAAACCGTCGTGGTATCTCAATTAAAATTTTGATTAAAAAATTCTTTTAATTAAAAAAAACCGTCGTTGAATTTAAAAAAAAATTTCAAAAATTAGCTACCACGACGGTTTACAAAAACCATCGTGGTAGGTAGGAAGGAGGGTTTTTTTTGAAAAAACCCAAAAACCAAAATTTTTTGAAAAACCAAAAAGTTGAACAATTTCAAAAATTTTCACGCATTCATACTTACCACGACGGTTTTTAGGCAAAACGTTGTGGTATGATGAAAATTAAAAAAAAAATTTTGACTTTTTCAAAAAAAAAAATTTTAATTTTTTTTTACCTACCACGACCGTTTTTTTTGAAAAACCATCGTGGCAGGACATCTACCACGACGGTTTTTAAAAAACCGTCGTGGTAGGTATGAATGCGGGAAAGTTGAAAATTTTTAAAATTGTTCAACTTTTTGGAGCATATATTAAAACCCAAAAAACACCATCTTTCCCACCCCATTACATTTCGAGACTTTTTCACTCTCTAATACAAACTCTAACTCCAAACCCAAATTCGCCCATATCCTCCCTCCATTTATCTCTCACCGCTCCCTCTCTACATTCTCGTCGTCATTCCTCTTTCTCTCTCTAACTCCGAGCCTTTTTCCCTCTCTCTCTAGCCGCCATTCCTCCCTCTCTCTCTAACTCCGAGTATTTTTCCCTATCCCTCTCGCCGCTATTCCTCCGTCCCCTACATTCTTTACCACTCCGCCCATCACGACGGTTTTTTGTATAGAACCGTCGTGGTATGTTCTTAAATGTCCACATTTAGGCCCTATTTTTTGCCTATTCCACGACGGGTAAAAAACCGTCGTGGAATCTAAAAAGATTCCACGACTATGGATTCCACGACGATAGATTCCACGACAGTTAGAAAACCGTCGTAGAAATGTTACCACGACGGTTAAAAACCGTCGTGGTATCCACATTCTGTACTAGTGTTACTAATTATATAATGACAACTCACATATTATATTTGTTGATATGCAAGAGTCTAAATTAGATTTGATATCCCATAACATTTTTCATGTAGGAAATGTCTATACAAGTTAACAAATGGAAAGATTTGTTATTTAGTAGAAAACAATATGAATCATGAAATACGTGACATACCGAAATCAGAGGGCCTTGTGAGAAAAGAATTACGAGGAACAATGGAAGCAACAATCAACATCCACTTTTTTTAATATAGTTAAGATAAAAACATTAGCTTTTGTATAATATATATATTATATATATATATATATATATATTTGAAAGGGTAGACATATAATTTATTGATACCCGATCAAAAAGACAAAAACAATAATTCTTATTTTTCTATTCACTACTACAAAATGTAGATTCCACGACAGAGCTTTCACGACAGTTTTTTAAAAAACCGTCGTGGAAAATGCGGCAAAAACACGGAGCGGAACAGGGTTTCCGAAAACCATCGTGGAAGACCATGATTCCACGACGGTTTTCTATAACCGTCGTGGAAGCTAGAGATACCATGACGGTTAAAAAAATCGTCGTGGTATCTCAATTAAAATTTTGATAAAAATTTTTTTTTAATTAAAAAAAAACCGTCGTTGAATTTTAAAAAAAAATTTAAAAATTAGCTACCACGACGGTTTACAAAAACCGTCATGGTAGCTACGAAAGGAGGGAATTTTTCAAAAAAAAATTTTGAATTTTTTCGACCTACCACGACGGTTTTTGGAAAAAACCGTCGTGGTAGATCAAAATTTGAATTTTTTGACCTTCCACGACGGTTTTTTGGAAAAACCGTCGTGGTAGATCTACCACGACGGTTTTTCCAAAAAACCGTCGTGGAAGGTCAAAAATTCAAAAAAAAAAATTTTTAATTCAAAAATTTTTTTTTTTTAATTTTCATCCTACCACGACGGTTTTGCCAAAAAACCGTCGTGGTAGGTATGAATGCGGGAATTTTGAAAATTTTTGAAATTGTTCAACTTTTTGGAGCGTATATTAAAACAAAAAAAAAAACATCATCTTTCCCACCCTATTACATTCCGAAACTTTTTCACTCTCTAATATAAACTCTAACTCCAAACCCAAAGTCGTCCATATCCTCCCTCCATTTATCTCTCTCCGCTTCCTCTCTACATTCTCGCCGTCATTCCTCTTTCTCTCTCTAACTCCGAGCCTTTTTCCCTCTCTCTCTAGCCGCCATTCCCCCCTCTCTCTCTAACTCCGAGCATTTTTCTCTATCCCTCTCACCGCTATTCCTCCGTCCCCTACATTCTTTACCACTCCGCCCGTATCCACGCTCAACAATCCGGTAAGTTAAAATGTATCTTGCTTGGGTAAGGCACGGATTTGGGAATTTTTCGTCTAAAATGTTGATCTTGTTGATTGTGGTTGTTGATTGTGAAATTTCCGTCCAAAATGTCAAAAATCCACAATGTTCCTTCCAAAATGTTGATTTGGGAATTTTCCGTAGAAAAGTGTCCAAAATCCATCTTTTCGGTGATTGTTGATTGTCGTTATGATTTGGATTGCTTTAAAATTGATTGGGTAATGCTTGGATTTGAGAATTTTCCATAAAAAATGTTGATTTTGTGAGATAAATTTTCCGGATTTGCCACCCGTGGGAAATGAAATGAATTCACAAATTTTTTTTTGTGGACCCTACCACGACGGTTTTTCTGACCGTTGTGATAGGCGGACCTACCACGACGGTTTTTCAAAAAAAACCGTCGTAGTAGGTCCGCCTATCACGACGGTTTTTTATATAAAACCGTCGTGGTATGTTCTTAAATGTCCACATTTAGGCCCCATTTTTTGCCTATTCCACGACGGGTAAAAAAACCGTCGTAGAATCTAAAAAGATTCCACGACTATGGATTCCACGACGGTTAGAAAACCGTCGTAGAAATGTTACCACGACGGTTAAACCGTCGTGGTATCCACATTCTGTACTAGTGATTTATATTTCAATAATTTATACAAGTAATTTTTTGTTTATTATTAGCATTATTTTTCATTCCGTAGTGCCACCATAATACCACACTAGACTGACTTATTGACTACCAAACAGAGTAACATTGTTTTGGAGTTAAACATATTTTATATTATTGTCAAATACTTAGTTGCTTTAAACAACAAGCAAAAGAATAAACTACAATAGTAATTCGAAGACAACAAGTAAAAAATACAGAAATGATGACAAGAATATTTAAATATTATTTCTGAATTTTTTTTTCATGGTCAATAAGAATTTGGAAAGTTGAAGTTCAAATTTGAAAAATATAGTTTCAAAATGATGAGTAAGTTTTACTGTTTTACATCCTAATAAATTTATATATTTGTTAACTATAAGATTACCCTAATATCCTGATCCAAATATATACACATAATTAGGTTTACTATTTTATATTATTAACTAGTTAACTCTAACTATAATTTGTTTATAATTTTATATTATTAACTAGTTAATTATAAGATTATTATTTTATATCAGAAGCAATATCTCCATAACTTCTGATTTATATTGTCTCAATAGTGAAAATTCTTCAATAGTTATTTTCTAGTCTTGTATCAAACACACAAATGGGCCTATATTTGTTATAAAAAAAACTTTAGAATAGTTTGAAAATTCTAACATAAACATGTTAAACGTGTTAGTCCGTTTCCGGCCCATTTATTTTCGTGTTAAACGTGTCGACCCAATTTCGACCCAATTATTAAACGTGCGGTCCAAACCCATTTATTACGTGTCGTTCTCGTGTCGTGTCCGGAATTGCCGGCCCTAACAATTTCAAAATTAAACAGAATAAAAAATTTAGTAATAAAAATTAGAATACTCTTATGATTTTAAAGTATTCATTGATATCAAGAGAGATTTTTGTATTCTGTCTTAACATCAATGTATACCCTCGTTACTTATAACATTGAATATAAAATAACAAATTCAATATTTGTTCACAAGTTGTCAAATCTATTTGTGTCGAGACCAAAGAAGGAAATCTATTTGTGTTGAGAAATCATAAATGAATTTTAAAATCTATTATTGAAATCTAAAAATGTGGTCTTTCTTTGGTAGGCCTGAAAATTTCTTGATCTAGAATTCTAGTGATTGCATGTGGGGGAGTTAATTGGGAGGTCCGTGGAGGTGTTGCTTTGTATGCTTTTGGTTTATGCTAGATAGATTTATGAGTTAATTTTGGATGGCATTTTTATATCTGATTCAAACCAAACAACCCATTTTGAGAAACCGCACAAGGTTACGTAGTTGTATGTCTAAGACTGAATCTTACAAGGAAAATCATGATATATACTCATATGCCAGCGATTTTGTATGGAAAACGTGATATTTCTTTTTATTGGAAATACTTCACCTTTTTGGAATTGGCCGGTCTATGTTTATGCATGTTTTCATGCTACTTTGCAGATTCTTTTACTTTTTCATTAAGGGGCTTTTGCTTTGGGAAGAATTCTGTATTTTGAAATACTTCAACGTTACCCACATGTCTTCGATTTTTTTTTTTTTTTTTTTTTCTATAATAGAAATGTACTCTCTATTTTGATGTAAAGGTTAAAAATTAAGTGTCCTTAAAAATAGATGTTAATGTTCATAACAGATATGGAGTCTCTTTTTTTTTCCTTTCAAATTCTATTTCTTTTTTTTTTTTTCCTTTTCTTTTCTGGTTATATGTGAACAGAGTAATTATCATTTACATGATAAAATATTTTTTAAAAGTAAATTATTGAGAATAATTTATAATTGGTAATTAATTCACAACTAATTTCATAGTTCAAATCTTCTTATTCTGAAGTTATTTAACCACAAATAAATAAATAAATAAAACTAGTAATCCTAAAGTCTTGTACACATAAAATCATATTTCGATTTAAATAATCAAAGAAATAAGGTCTCACTTTAGTCCATTGATAAAGATGTGAAAAAAATCATGGGTTACTTTCTCCATCTCTCTAGATTCTAGAGCCTGACTCAATCCTAAACGAAAAGTAACATTGTAAAGGAGGAAGACCACACCTCATTACTAGCATAGATTCAGTGGCGGAAGTGTTCAAGACCGAGTGTGGGTTACCGCCCCCAGTTAATTTTTTTTTTATTTCTACCCAAAAATTTTTAAGTTTTTCCATTTTATGCCCACTAAAAATTAAAAATTCTCATTTAGCTCTCATTTAAAAATTAAAAATTCTCACATATCCCTACTAAAATTAATTTTACACCAAAAAGTTTTATGATTTTTATGCCCCATTAAAAATTAAAATTCTCATATATCCCACTAAAATTATACCTTTTAGTTTTTATACTTTGATATTATTTGCAAAAAATAATAGTAATAAATATAAAAATTTGACGCACGCTTCCACTAAAATATATGTTTAACTCCGTCTCTGCTTTGATAGTTGTTTTGTGAATGTTTATCAATAATTTGAGAGTTATACTAGTTAAATGAGGATTATTATAATACGTAGCTTGATGATAGTTGATTTTTCTCTTCAATTTATTTATGTTTCTAAATGAGGACTTATACCAGTAATGAAGTGTGGTCTTCCTCCTTTCTTCATA
Organism: Ficus hispida; assembly: GCA_025413025.1. Classification (NCBI taxonomy): domain Eukaryota; kingdom Viridiplantae; phylum Streptophyta; class Magnoliopsida; order Rosales; family Moraceae; genus Ficus; species Ficus hispida. The sequence continues at coordinate 15,409,395 of CM046365.1, read as the reverse complement.
TATCTATAGAATAACACTTATTTTTCCCTTAGGCAATATATGCCAATGCTCCTTAAAAAATTAGGCTAAGTATGGTTCTCCATCCCCACTCAAACTAAACTGTATTTTTTTCATCATTTTTTTGTCTTTTCTGAAAAAGTTTTTTGTCTTTTCTGAAAAAATCAACAAAAATTACTATTTAAACTTAAAAATTTCAACTTAACTCAAAACTCAACTTGTGCACCAAACATGCTATAAAATAAAAATAAAAAAAACTTAAAACTTAAGAGACTTGATATGATTCAAGCCCATGCCAAGCCTTAGAGAATATGGAAAGAGAGTATCCTACTAACGTGGTTTGCGAACTTGGCATGAGCTGCCGGCGATAGGTGGGCTGACGCAGCCCAAGCATACTATTTGTGAGATTTGGCCCAATGTGCTTATAAAAGCGGGTCCTCCAGTGCAATTAAGAAAATTATGATTTTTTAGGATTGCCATTCAAAAGTATATATTTCTAGATTATTACCCCAATCCTAATAGGTTCTGTTTTTTTGACCTCCAATTAAATAAGTGGTCAAAAATCCAAATAAGCATTAAAAGAGGCCAAAAAATATAACCATATTTACTTGAGCTGTTTTCACAGTTTTTGTCCTTGAAGCTATTATAACTGGAGTACTAATAATTTAAGAATATATTTTTGAAAAAAAAGGATTACAACTGTCGTGCAATCCTCCGAAAATTTTCAAAATTTTCCTTAGAATTACATGACGGTTTTTATAACCGTCGTGTAATCCTTTTTTTTTTAATTTGAAAATTTTAAAAATTTTCGGAGGATTACACGACAGTTTTGTTCAAAACCGTAGTGTAATCCTTATTTTTCAAAATTTGAAAATTTGAAAATTTTAAAAATTTCAGAGGATTACACGACAGTTTTGTTCAAAACTATAGTGTAATCCTTTTTTTTTTCAAAATTTGAAATTTTGAAAATTTTAAAAATTTCAGAGTATTACACGACGGTTCTAAGGAACCGTTGTGTAATCCCTCGGGGGATTACACGACATTTCCAAGGAACCGTCGTGTAATCCGATGATTGCATGACGGTGACTGAGACCGTCGTGCAATCTTAAGATTACATGACGGCTTTGGTTCAACAGTTATGTAATCCTCCATTTACACGAAGGTTTTACAAAATCGTCGTGTAATCTCCGTCGTGTAATCCAACTTTTGTAGTAGTGAAAAATGATAAAGGAAATGAGAAAATAGCTTCCAATCAGTTTTTATTTCCTTCATAGATTTCTCTCCTTTTCTTCTTTTCGAATTCATTTTCAAAGTATTTGTTAAACAAACATAGTTTAGAAAACATAAAATAAAACCAACCACCACCGCCAAGTTTCAAATCTAAGGGCTTTTACTCGCACTACTTTCCTTATATCCGCTGAGCTAGTCCCAATATTTGGGTTCTCTTAATACTTCCTTCGCTTTTACTATTTGTCCATTTGATCTTGTTTTCTCATTTTATATATATATATATATATATATATATATATTTTTTTTTTTCCCCTCCAAATATATAAATTTAGGTAGTAGTGTCTCCTAGTTATTGTTTTATTTGAGTTTTAAATTTTATATATGTAGAAAGAAGATTTTAGTAGGGCAAAGCAGGTAACAGTATTTAAACCAAAATCAAGAGTGTATATGAAATTTGTTAAATCATTCTCGATATAAAATCTTGGTTTATAAAATTTTAAAGGGACTTTCAAATCTCTTTTTAACAGATCTAATAAAATCTTAATAATTTTTAATAAGGTATGAATATATATTTATTTATGTATTAATTATGAACTCATTGAAATAATGATCAATTTAATCGGAGATGAAATGAAAAAGTTATTAAATTTTAAAATTTAGAGCAAATGAGAGAAAATTTTGAATCTAAAAATATTACTGTGCCAAATCAGTTTGAAATGAAAATGAGTAGTGCAATAGTTGTTTCTAAAAAAGGAGATTTTTTCCATCACATTTTAAAAATAAGATAAGTTTTTGGATCTAAACAACTGATACTTTCGGTTTATTTCTAAAACAAAATGAGCCAAACACACGAAACAAACAACCCTAAAGCACTTGGGTTAGGTTTCTCTTGTATGACGCAACTCTTTCCATCTACATCTGGACGAATTAAATATTCAATAAAATGTGGGGCCTGGTTGATGCTATATTGAAGCACCACGAGCACAAAGTATATGTGATCTAGAGAAAACCAAACGTAATATTTACATGGGAAAAATTTTGTATTCGTTATCCAATATCATTTGATACTTGTAATTTTTTTTAAAAAAATTTATAATAACTAATTGATTTATGTGTAATTTCTTATTAAGAATCTTATAATATAATAATTTTTTATTTAGAATCTTTTCTGAAGATATTTTGTAAAAAAATTATTACATTATAATTACCTAATTAGTATAACCTATCATGAAAAAAGTTAAACATGCCGTATAGGGAGGGTGTTGGATAGCGGCTCCTCCCTATTTATGTGTACTCATCACTTGTTTCCTCAATAAGAGAGAGAGAGGGAGCGAGAGAGAGTATGGCTTCTCTGGAAGAAATAGCAGCCTCTGACTCATGTAAGCCTCACGCTGTGTGCATTCCTTTTCCAGTCCAAAGCCACATAAAGGCAATGCTCAAATTCTCAAAGCTACTTTACCGACAGGGCCTTTCAAATGTCTTATTTGTTACTATTTCCCAATTTAATTTATAAACCAACCAACTGTCCCTTCGTAATTAAAATTGTCGCAGACCCATTAAAAAATGTCGGTTTCGATGCCTTTCATAGACAGGGATCAAATTGACTGCTCCATCACAGTCAAGACAGAACGAGAAACTTGTGGTGGTATTGGATAGTGTTTTCATTTGCTTTAAATATAGTTTATAATTAGTATGAAAATAAAAATAAAAATTCCTTGATAATATATGATAAATATATTATTTCTGAAACTATGTTTGATTGTATTTTTAAAATGAGTGATTTGGATATAAGAAAAAAATAAATCATGTTTAGATTTGTTTTTAAAAACATTTATCAAGTTACATAGCCTCAAAAATTACAAAGGAAATGAGAAAATGGCTTCCAATCAGTTTTTATTTCCTTCACAAAATCTATTCTCTCCTTTTCTTGTTTTCAAATTCATTTTCAAAGCATATGTTAAACAGACACAGTTTAGAAAACATAAAATAAAACCAAATACCACCGCCAAGTTTTAAATCTAAGATGTGGAGCCTGGTTGATGCTACATTCAAGCACCGTGAGCACAAATTATAAGTGATCTAAAGAAAACCAAACCTAATATTTATATGGGAAAAGTTTTGTATCCGGTATCAGATATCATTTAATACTTATAACTTTCATTTTAAAAACTTAAAATAACTAACTGATTTATGTGTAATTTCTTATTGAGAATCTTATAATATAATATCTTTCTATTCAGAATCTTTTCTCACTATATTTATTAAAAAAAATTATTATATTAAAATTATCTAATTGATATGACGTATCATGAAAAAAAGTTAAACATGCCGTACAGGGAGGGTGCTGGATAGAGGTTCCTCCCTATTTATATGTACTCATCTCTTTTTTCCTCAACATAAGAGAGAGAGAGAGAGAGAGAGACAGAGAGACAGAGAGAGAGAGAGTATGGCTTCTGTGGAAGAAATAGCAGCTTTTGGCTCACGTAAGCCTCACGCTGTGTGTATTCCCTTTCCAGTCCAAAGCCACATAAAAGCAATGCTCAAATTCTCAAAGCTACTTCACCGAAAGGGCTTTTCCATAACCTTTGTCAACACCGAGTTCAACCACAATCGCTTACTCAGAAGCACTTCTCCCGACCACCACCACCTCCTCTCCCCCGGCTTTTTCGATAATCACTTTCGCTTCGAAACGATTCCCGATGGCCTTCCACCTTCCGACCCGGATTCCACACAGGACATACTTTCTCTCTCTGATTCTACTAAGAAGAACTTTGCGGCTCCGTTTCTTCAGCTCCTCACGAAAATAAACGACAGCGCAAAAGAAGCTGGAGGTGGTGTCGTTTCACTTTCACCTGTGACCTGCCTTGTTGCGGACGCATCTATGTCGTTTGCCATCGGATCAGCAGCTCAGCAGCTTGGAATTCCTCTGGTGATGTTCTTCCCTGTTGCTGCATGTACCATTATGGGATTCAAACAGTTCAGACCACTTCTTGAAAAAGGAATTCTACCATTAAAAGGTGAGGTTGTTTTATAGTTCATTACCGCTATTTTTTATATTTAATTATTCTCCTACGTGTTCTTCAACTTTAGAATCATTTTCACTTTTGAACTTTAAAATCTTCCATTTTTTATGAATTTGAATTCATCCCACTTAATCCTATTTGTTAGTATTTCTATAAAAATTTAAAAGCAAACATAAGAAGAGGGACTACGTGTTCTTCAAATTCTAACCAAAATAGTGAAGTATTCGATTAGTTCAAGTTAATTACAACACTGACCAAATTGATCAAGTATAATGTATTCGTATGCTATTACAATGATTTTTTTTTTTTCACACTTTAAGTTTAGTACGATTTTCCAAAAGAAAGATTTTAACATCAAGATAAAAACAAAGGAGGTGAGTGCGACATTCTTGAAAGAGTTGTGCCACAAAAATCAACTAAAATCCAATTTTTGAACATCAACTAATATGACGGTGAGTTTTTTACCTTTTTACTTGTCGTACTTGTTTTTTAATTTTAAAGACTTATCAACAAAATGACAACTCACATATTACATAGGTTGGTGCTTGAAAATTGATAATAGAGTTGGTATTCTTAATATTTTTCTTCCTAAAAACTTTATGTAAAACATAATTCCATAAAACTTAAGTAAGTTTTTAGGTACTTATTTCTATAAACAATTAACACATCTAATAGTTTCGTTCAAAAAGATTAAGTTTATTTCAAGTAACTAAGGATGATATGCTCATGTTGAATTTTTCTTACAGATGAAAGTAGTCTAACAAACGACTTTCTAGACACACTTATTGAGTGGCCAGTTCAAAAAACAAAAGGTGTAAGATTGAGGGATCTACCAAGCTTTTGGCGAATTACAGATTCCAATGATTTCCTCTTTAATATTTGCATAGAAATTGTAGAAAAAGCCTCTGAAGCTTCAGCTATTGTCATTCACACTTTTGATGCAATAGAAAGAGACCTTTTGGATGCTCTCTCATCGACACTCCCAAATATGTTTGCAATCGGCCCGCTCCAACTTCTCCTCAATCGCTTAACAAAAGACCCTCTAGAACCTATTCAATACAGTCTGTGGAAAGAAGAAACTGAGTGCCTAGAGTGGCTCAATACCCAGAAGCCAAATTCCGTGATTTATGTGAATTTTGGAAGCATCACAATGTTTACACCACAACAAGTGGTTGAATTTGGATGGGGACTTGCAAATAGTAGTCATCCATTTTTTTGGGTAATTAGGCCTGATTTGGTCATAGGCGAATCAGCTTGTTTGTCACCTGAGTTTTTGGCTGAAACTAAAGAGAGAAGTCTAATTGCAAGTTGGTGCCCACAAGAGGATGTCCTTAACCACCCATCAATTGGAGGATTCTTGACACACTGTGGTTGGAATTCAATTATTGAGAGCTTGTCATGTGGAGTGCCTATGTTGTGCTATCCTTTCTTTGCAGATCAACAAACAAATTGTAGGTTTGTTTGTAATGAGTGGGATGTTGGCTTAGAGATTGATAATGATGTAAAGAGAGGTCAAGTGGAAACTCTTGTTAGAGAGTTGATGGAGAAAGAGAAGGGTAAGAGAATGAAGAGTAAGGCCATGGAGTGGAAGAAATTGGCAGAAGAGGCCACTGGCGCACAAGGCAGTTCATCCATGAACTTTGACAATTTGGTGAGCCAAGTCCTTTTGCCAAAAAACTAGCTAGATCTTGATATGAAAGGTTGATCAAATTGTTCTTGATATATTATTGTTCTTTTGTGTTTCAATCTCTTAAACTTTTGGGCTTTTGGAATTTGATTATTCAATATTAAAAATTTGATTTTTCGGTCTCCATACTTGCAAAAAGGTTGCTCTTTACATCCTAAATGTTAACATTTCCTCCGTTTCTTTGTTGAATATAAAAAATTCAATCTCTTTTAGGTTCGCAACTTTGTTGATGAGGAACTAAAGGAAAAACTTACAAAATTACCTTACTCGCTTCGTGTAAATCCAGATCTTATATAGCTAGAATAAAGATGGCATATTTCATATTTAAGAGTTATGAGTGAGAAATTAAGAACGGAAAGATTTTCCAAATGAAAATATAAGAGAATAATCCAGACTTGTTCTTATCAAATTTAGAAAAAATTTGGGAAATAGTCATAAATTTGCACTTTCTTATAATTTTGCCCTTTATAAGAGTAAAGTTGATTATTTTATCATTTCATAATATTTAATTAAATAATTAAAATTTGTCATTTCTTCTCTTTTTGAATTTTTGGAATAGTTTTTATATATCTCCGATTTCGTTCGTTGGCCTGTCTCCGATCGTCGGCAGGTCACTAGTCGTCGATTGCTGGCCGCTGATAGGTCACTGATCACTGGCCAATTACCGATAGAATGCAAAATGAATTCTGATAGAATACAAAACAAATTCTGATATATTGTTAAATGAATTCTATCATAATCCAAAATGGTATTAGATTGTATCAAAATCCGAGAAGGCAAAACAGATTCTGATATAATATAAAACGGATTCTATCAGAGTAGATTATATCATAATGCAAAAATGAATTCTATCAGAATTCGAGAAGACAAAACGGATTTTGATAAAATATAGAACGCAAAACATTGAATTTGTACCACTTTCAAGACAATTTCGTTATGGGCAGTGCAATAATTATTATTACTTTCTTTTTCTTTTTCTTTTTTTTTTTTTGCTCGAAATTATTATAACTTTCCTCATCTCACGAAGCCACCAAAAATAGAAGTATTTACATAAAATGACTATTTTACAACACCATTTTTAAAAATGGACACTATTCAACTTATTTGTAAATTTGAATAAAATTTAGAATTTAATATGTTTTTCATTCCAGATTTACCCTTTCACTTTTTAAAACTAACATTCTTATTTCGTGCATTTGTTATTAACTTCATTTAACTTCACCTTTTTCCTTTTTTGGTGAGAGCCTACGTTTAATAATCGTATTTTTTATGTGAGAGTCTAGTCGGGGTGTTATTCATTCAAAAAATCAAACTTTGTAAATAGATTTTTAGTTCCTATTTTTGAGAGTTTAATTATTTAATTTTTATCTGTTTTATAGTTTAAATACTAAATTCTCTCTCATTTGGAATGTCATTTTATTTGGTAAACTTATTCCTTAAAAGACATCGGTTATTTTCATTTATAAAGAAGTTCTGATCACAATGCAGCCTATACTTAAGGAGGTTAGGTGTGGGTGTTGATCAACATTGTTTCCATATATGAAGATTAGGCGGTTTTTACTCTCTCTCTCTCTTTTATTTTTATTTTTTTTTATTTTATAGAATTTCAACTTTAAATGGGATTTTGTGTCCATTTTCATAGGGGTAACATTCTGTACAGTTTTTTTTTATAATTTATTTTGCTAATATAATTGGTGTTATGCTTATAAATTATTATGCTAAGGACCATGACAATGTAATGATTAATCAGGCAGATATGTTTTAAAAGAATTAGGACGTGATCAGGGTGTAAATCAGATATTCTTTTCCCATTTAAATTAGATCAAGGGGTATATTTGTGAACACAATATGAGTAGTTTCAAAGTTTGTTCAATTTTGTAAATAAATTGATATTCAAATATTTTTTTAAATAGTTTTTTTTTAAGGAAAATTATCATTTAAATTAAAATTAGATACAAATATAATACCAAAGATGAAACAACCTTGTCATATAATAGACACGAACATTGTCTAAGATCAATTTTAATCAGTAAAATCTGATGATCTTCAGTGAGAAAGATATAAATCCGAGACCCGATGATGGGAAAATTCATTGAATTCCTCGATAATCCTATAATAAAGAATGTATAAAACTCTTTTTTTTTTTAAATATCTATAATCGATGGAATATATACCACCAAATCATTCATATTATGGTATATAAAAATTTTAATTAGCAACTGCAAAAAACAAAAACAAAAAAACAAAACAAAACTGTAAGTGTAAATTTTCAAATTTATTTACTCGGTAATAACACAAGATTTTATTTGTAATCTATAACAATAAATTTGCAAATTTTTTTAGTATGTAAAAATACCCCTAAGGACGAAAAATAATGTCTACTTGTTTTTTCCACTAAAAAGCGACTGATTCATCTGCCTCCTACCTGTACTCATCGTCCTTGTCAATTATTTTTTCAAGGTTTTGTCTGACATGTCTAATATCCATGTGACCACCGTGCCCACAAGAGGAAGACCTTAACCACATGCCCCATTAGTCGGAATATACGTACTATAATTGTTGTATGCAGAGATTGCTAACAAATAAATATAATTGCAATAAATGGGAGGTGGCTCGGAGACGGCCGACAACGAAGTAAAGAGAGATCGGTCATGTCCTGTAGGAAAAAGCTGTTGTAAGATAATTATGTTTTATCTAATATTAAAATTTAATTTTAATTAAAATTTTTTAAAAAATTTATTAACTTTTATAATTAATTTTTAAAAAATCAATTAATCTTAATTTATAAATTTCACCTCCGATCAATAAACTAAATATAAATTTAATAATCGAGAAGAAAAGTACATAAAATACTAACTCTAACCTTCATTTTGATTAATTAAGATTAGTACTTTCGATGAAATCAAAGCTGTGCTCTTTTTTTTATTATTATTATTATTTTTTAAGTGCTTTTTTGGGTGGGGAAGTGTATTGACAAAATTTCTTCGCGCAATTTAACTTGGTTTGATGATTGGTTGCGGTTGGTGGGTGGTTTTTGTCTTGTTTTATGAGCTGGTGTGGCGTCTTGTTTCATGGGCACTGCAATGTCCTAATTGTCCTTTTGAACAGTCATTGGCTCTTTATAGTTTTATGCTGTAATTTATGGGCTTTTTGACTTCGCGTGACGCTAAAGGACTTGCTGGGAAATAATATAATTCTATTATTCACAAGACGTAATTAAAAGATCCGTCGACCGACAATATTATGTGGCTTTTCTTCTTGCTCGTTATGCTTTATATTTGAGTAGTAACTTTTTAAATTTTTGGATTCATGAGATACCTTTGTGTGTTTACACACTACTACAAAATATGGAATCCACGACAGAGCTTCCACGACCATTTTTTAAAAAACCGTCGTGGAAATGCGACAAAAACACGGAGAGAAATAAGGTTTTCGAAAACCATTATGGAAGCCGAAGCTTCTACGACGGTTACAGAAAACCGTCGTGGAAGACCATGCTTCCACGACGGTTATAGACAGCCGTCGTGGAAGCTAGAGATACCACGACGGTTAAAAAACCGTCATGGTATCTCAACTAAAATTTTGATAAAAAAAATTTTAATTAAAAAAAACCGTCGTTGAATTAAAAAAAATAAAAAATTAGCTACCACGACGGTTTCCAAAAACCGTCGTGGAAGCATGAATCTTCCACGATGATTTTTTAGAAACCGTCGTGGTAGATACGAAGGAGGGAATTTTTTTAAAAAATTTTTTTTGAATTTTTTGACCTACCACGATGGTTTTTCAAAAAACCGTCATGGTAGATGCCCAACCACAACGGTTTTTCCAATAAATATTTGTCAAAATGTGGCGCCTGGTTGATGCTATATATATCTTCCGCAACCAAACACAAATTATATATGTAAGCGATCCATTGAAAACCAAACATTATAATATATATATACTGATCACTTTTTTCCTCAACATATTTCCTTTCAAAGCCTCAATAAGAGCGAGAGAGAGAGAGAGAGAGAGTATGGCTTCTGTGGAAAAAGTAGTGGCTTATGGCTCAAGTAAGCCTCACGCTGTGTTAATTCCTTTTCCAATCCAAAGCCACGTAAAGGCAATGCTCAAATTCGCAAAGCTACTTCACCAAAAAGGCTTTTCCATAACCTTTGTCAACACCGAATTCAACCACAATCGCTTACTCAAAAGCACTTCTCCCGACCACCACCACCTCCTCTCCGCCAGCTTTTCCGATCATCACTTTCGCTTCGAGACGATTCCCGATGGCCTTCCGCCTTCGGATCCGAATTCCACACAGGACTTAGCGTCTCTTAGTGATTCCACTATGAAGAACGTCTCGGCTCCATTTCTTCAGCTCCTCACTAAAATAAACGACAATGCAAAAGAAGCTGGAGGTGGTGTCGTTTCTCCCGTGACTTGCCTTGTTGCTGACGGGTTTATGTCGTTTGCCGTTGGATCAGCTGCTCAGCAGCTTGGAATTCCCATGGTGAAGTTCTTCTCTCTTGCTGCGTGTGGCTTGATGGGATTTAAACAGTATCGCCCACTTCTTGAAAAAGGACTTGTACCATTAAAAGGTGAATATATTGATTTGTGTGATTTACTTCCTTTTCAATCTTGATTGTGCTCTTATAAGGTCGAAAAAAGTTTTCTTATTTAAAATACACTTGATGTATATTCCAAATACCAGTTACGTAGTGTTTCTTTTTTTTTTTCCGGGTATTTTTTTAAAACCAATTTAAAGCCCATTTTGAACTTTGAAGATTCCTGTTTAAAAACATTTTTCATTAATAGAACAATTTTTATATTTTTTTTGTTCAAACTATAGATCTAATATTTTTCTTTTTCCTATGGGTGTTACAGATGCGAGTAGTCTAACAAATGACTTTCTAAACACACTTGTAGACTGGATTCCAAAAATGAAAGGTGTAAGATTGAGAGATCTACCAAGTTTGTGGAAAATCACAGACTCCAACGATTTCTTGTTCAATTTTTGTATGAAAATAGCTGAAAAAGCTTCTGAAGCTTCGGCTGTTGTGATTCACTCTTTTGATGCACTAGAAAGAGACCTTCTGGGTGCCCTCTCATCTACACAGCCAAATTTATATGCAATTGGCCCTCTCCAACTTCTCCTCAATCGTTTACCAAAAGATCCTCTTAAGCCTATTCAATATAGCTTGTGGAAAGAAGAAACCGAGTGTTTAAAGTGGCTCAACACCCATAAACCAAATTCTGTGATTTTTGTGAATTTTGGAAGCATCACAGTTTTGACACCGCAACAAGTGGTTGAACTGGGATGGGGCCTTGCAAATAGTGGTCATCCATTTTTTTTCGTAATTAGACCTGATTTGGTTATAGGCGAATCAGCTTGTTTGTCACCTGAGTTTTTGACTGAAATTAAGGAGAGAAGCCTGATTGCAAGTTGGTGTCCACAAGATGATGTCCTTAGCCATCCATCAATTGGAGGGTTCTTAACACATTGCGGTTGGAATTCGATCATTGAGAGCTTGTCATGTGGAGTGCCTATGTTGTGCTATCCTTTCTTTGCCGAGCAACAAACGAATTGTAGGTTTGTTTGTAATGAGTGGGATGTTGGTTTGGAGATTGATAATGATGTAAAGAGAGATCAAGTGGAAAATCTTGTCAGAGAGTTGATGGAGAAAGAGAAGGGTAAGAAAATGAAGAGTAAGGCCATGGAGTGGAAGAAATTGGCAGAACAGGCCACTGGCCCACAAGGTAGTTCATCCATGAACTTTGACAATTTGGTGAGCCAAGTTCTTTTGCCAAAAAACTAGCTACATCTTGATATGAAATGTTGATCAAATTGTAGTACTTGCTATATATATTGTTGTTCTTTTTTGTTGTTAGGCTCTTAAACTTTTGAGCTCTTGGAACTTGATTATTCGATATTAAAATTTTGATTTTTAGGTCTCCATAGTTACAACAAGGTTGCTATGACTCCTTCGATAAACCCTTTTTTTCTAGAATCAAAAAATTCAATTGCCCAAAACTTTTTTGGCTGTTAGGTCCCCAACTTTGTTAACCAAGGAGTCAACAGAAAAAATTTGCAAAGCAGCATCCTTTGAAATTCTGGGGACTCGCAAATCAAGATTTCGACATTAGAGACCCCAGTACGGAGAGTTCAAAACTAGTTTATTATTCTTTGTTATTTTTCCTTGTACTCATATTAATCTGTTTAATAAAATATCTTTGCTAGACTTGTAATAAAATTATCTTATTCACTTCATTTGAATTCATATCATACGTAGCTAGAAGAAATATATATTTCATATTTTTGAGTGAGAAATCAAGCACTGAATAGATTTTTCAAGTAAACAAATATTACTATAGATAGTGATCTGTTTTCAATCAAAATTAACATGTTATTAAACAATAAGAAGATCGACCCAAACTTAAAAATTTGGTTCTTTCATCTACCCGAAGAGGTCTATGGAAATACTGAACCACTGACACTGAATGGTCTATACAAATACTTGTTGAATGATCAAAATAAAAGCAGCACAAGTTGAAATTTCTAATTATTTTTAAAACTTTAAAAAGAAAAGGTTGAAACTTCAAATATTACCGGTTGAAAAGACAAAGCATTTTGAGAGCCGTGAGCAACTAGATGTTTTGGAGCTTCGAATTTAATCACATTAAGAGAAATTGGCTTGAAGAAACCCTTTATTGTATTAATGACTTTATAATGGCTCTTTGCCGTCAATAATGTTTGTCTTCGTCTTTTACATTTTCATAACATATCCATTTTGGTCATTGAAACCTCTTACGGCAATTAAAACGTAGGACAATGCTTTTAGAAATTAACTAGTTGGAGAGCACATGACAATGCTTTTAGAATTAACTAGTTGGAGAGCACATGAAAAGCGGAATAGGCAGGTAAAGTAAAACAAAACAAAACAATAGAGAATTAAAAAAAAAAAAAAAAGAAAACCCGCCATGTAACAAACACTAAAAGAGCCATATCACATTTTAAGAAGTGTGGACGAATGACACAGTAATTCGTTCTTTTATTATGTAATAATAAATAATAGATAATACATTTTGGCGATTTACAAATCAAAAACAGACTTGGTATGCCAGTGGAAGGAAGAAAGCTTCGCTAGCCAATGATTACCAAAGACTATAGGAGGCCTTACGCGAAAATTCATGGTAGGCCTATCAATATATAACATGTTTAAGCTAATGTAATATATATTCATTTTATTTACCTGTAAATATTGAATTTACTATTTTTGATCAAATAAACATCACTGTTAACTAGTAAATAATAAGTTTATTAACTTTTATTGTAAGATTTATGGGTAAATTTCCAAAATTATACCCAAGTAAATATTAGATTTACTATATCAAGTAATAGAAAATCCTTTGCAATTTTTACGGGTAAATTTTCATATTATTAATAGAAAATCCACATTTACGGGTAAATTTCCAAAATTATACCCCTGATTCGCATAGTAATAGGAAATCCATTTTACGAGCAAATTTCTAAAATTATACCCATGATTTGCATAATTTCCAAAACCAAACCATGTGGTTTGTTGTCTCGCCGTCTTCAGAGAAATAGTCCATTGTACGAGATCTGGACGACGGCGTTTTCTAGGTGTTGTCAAAATTGGGCTACACGAAATCACAAGGACGGTGGCGATAGGAGAAAACGCAAAGACTGAGCCACGAGGATGCTCGCCGGATTTTTACACAAATCTGGGTCCGCCGTCGGACAAGATCGAGAGGAAAACTGAGAAGAGGAAGCTGGAGAGAATCCTTAGGAGATTGATTTCACGGATGATCCGATGGAGATTGCGAAGCTTCCGGGTAAGATCGCAAAGCTTCTGGTGACAGAGCTGAGCCATCGTCGGTGACAGCGACAACGAAGAAACGAAGTCAGCGACTGCGACGGCGGATTTTGGTCGACGATGATGTGTATTGCCGATGACGGTATGCAGAGATAGAGAGAGGAGAGGAAGTTGGTTGATTTGATGGTTTCCATTTAAGGATATTTTTGAGTTCTCATCTTCCTATTTTAAGCTAATTATACTATTTGATTATAATAATTTTATTTCTGCTATTATTTTAAAATCATGTAATACATTATGCTATATGTCTATATTTTTTATACTGCCTAAAAGGGTCATGTATGCCAAATCCAATAATTTGGGACCGATACGGAATTTTTTTTTTACTCTTTATTTTTAATTTTTTGATAGATAGAGACCGAAAGGGACCTTGCACGCCCCTACATTATGTCTTGAAGAATTTTAAATAGAAATTAGTTTGACATTATTGCCCTCTCTACCAAACACATTAATTTGACTTAAAAAAAAAAAAATCCAAATTCTAAACATTCTTGTTTCAATGTGTCTATATAAGCCTCCAAATTCTGAACCTTTTGAGTACGCTAAAAAACATAGGCAAAATTAAAGAGAGATATATTGAGAAATGGATTCCGTAGAAGTTGTAGCTTGTGACTCACGTAAGCCTCACGCTGTGTGCATTCCTTTTCCAGTCCAAAGCCATATAAAGGCAATGCTCAAATTCTCAAAGCTTCTTCACCAAAAGGGCTTCTCCATAACCTTTGTCAACACCGAGTTCAACCACAATCGCTTACTCAGAAGCGCTTCTCCCGACCACCACCACTTCCTCTCGACCGGCTCTTCCGATAATCACTTTCGCTTCGAGACAATTCCCGATTGCCTTCCGCCTTCGGATCCGAATTCCACACAGGACCCAGTTTCTCTCTGTGACTCTACTATGAAGAACTTCTCGGCTCCGTTTCTTCATCTCCTCATGAAAATCAACAACAGTGCAAAAGAAGCTGGAAGTGGTGTCGTTTATCCCGTCACTTGCCTTGTTGCGGACGGATTCATGTCGTTTGCCGTTGGATCAGCTGCTCAGCAGCTTGGAATTCCTCTGGTGAAGTTCTTCCCTATTGCAGCGTGTGGCTTGATGGGATTTAAACAGTATCGTCCACTTCTGGAAAAAGGACTTGTACCATTAAAAGGTGAAGATTTATCTATATATATATATATATATATATATATAATAGAGTACTAATATGCTTGCCTTTCAATATTGATTGTGCACTTATAATTATGTCGAAAAAAGTTTTCTAATTTATAATAACACGTGATGTATATTCCAAATATCAGTAACTTAATTTTTGTTTTTTGGTATTTTTTTCAAACCAATTTAAAGACTCAATTTGAACTTTGTAGATTCCTATTTAAAAAAATAAGTATGTCATTAATAGTATAAATTTCTATCATCTTTTGTTGAACTATCATAGTAGATCTATAATATTTTTTTCTTATGGGTATTACAGATGAGAGTAGTCTGACAAATGGCTTTGAAGACACACTTGTAGACTGGGTTCCAAAAATGAAAGGTGTAAGATTGAGGGATCTACCAAGTTTTTGGCGAATTACAGACTCCCACGATCTGTTGTTCAATTTTTGCATGCAAACAGCTGAAAAAGCTTTTGAAGCTTCGGCTGTTGTCATTCAATCTTTTGATGCACTAGAAACAGACCTTCTGGATGCTCTCTCATCTACACACCAAAATTTGTATGCAATTGGCCCTCTCCAACTTCTCCTCAATCGTTTACCAAAAGACCCTTTAAAACCTATCCAATACAGCCTGTGGAAAGAAGAAATCGAGTGCCTAGAGTGGCTCAACACCCATAAGCCAAATTCTGTGATTTATGTGAATTTTGGAAGCATCACTGTGTTTACACCACAACAGATGGTTGAATTTGGATGGGGACTTGCAAATAGTAGTCATCCATTTTTTTGGGTAATTAGGCCTGATTTGGTCATAGGCGAATCAGCTTGTTTGTCACCTGAGTTTTTGACTGAAACTAAAGAGAGAAGTCTAATTGCAAGTTGGTGCCCACAAGAGGATGTCCTTAACCACCCATCAATTGGAGGATTCTTGACACACTGTGGTTGGAATTCAATTATTGAGAGCTTGTCATGTGGAGTGCCTATGTTGTGCTATCCTTTCTTTGGAGATCAACAAACAAATTGTAGGTTTGTTTGTAATGAGTGGGATGTTGGCTTAGAGATTGATAATGATGTAAAGAGAGATCAAGTGGAAAATCTTGTTAGAGAGTTGATGGAGAAAGAGAAGGGTAAGAAAATGAGGATTAAGGCCATGGAATGGAAGAAATTGGCAGAAGAGGCTACTGGCACACAAGGCAGTTCATCCATTAACCTTGACAATTTGGTGAGCCAAGTTCTTTTGCCAACAAACTAGCTAGATCTCGATAAAATAAAATAAAATAAAGCAAAGATTGTTCAAATTGTAGTGCTTGCCATTGATTTGATTTGGTAAGTAGTGTCTCGTCGTTAAAGGAGTACTCTATTAAGTTTGTAAGTGGAATGTAGAGGATTCTGATCATAGACATTCAACAACTATCAACCCAAGGTTCAAAGAGTCCATGAACACATATACAGTGATCTATATATGTCAAGAGATAGACTTTTACTTGCCGTTAGACTTGAACTTTGAATGGATAAAAGTGAAAGCTTCAAATAAAACATCATCATCACCATGTCACCACCGGTAGTGATATGTATTACTGCTTGCTATTATTAGCCTTTTCATTGTTGTTTTCTTCTTCTTCTTTTTTAATATTATTATTGTTTTGTCATTTTCCCTTGTATTTCATATTTATTTGGGTGTTATATGTATATTTATTCTGCTGAGTGTGTATTTGTATGATTATACTTAATGAAACTTGTACGCCATAAAATAACCTCACTCGTTTTCTCTTAACTTGTACGTTTATTTATTTATTTATTTTTCCAGCCATGCATGACATGAATCACTGAAAATTATCAGTATCATATAAGGTCATTGACAAAGTTGAAATTAACAATTTGTACATATTGCCACTAAACTAATCCCAATAATCCTAGCAAATCTTTGACGTCATTAATTTTCAAAAGAAGTTAATTAAGCATTATAAAGTGTGTTGCCGTTGAAGTATTTTGCTGCAGATTTGGGGTTGTGCTCGTGATGCAAACTAATATGTCTTTTTTATAAAATGGATGTCGACTTTATTTTCTATTAAAGGGGTCGGGATCAAGGGGTCAAGTAGAGATTAGGTTAAAGTTGGGTAGGATCTCTTTTTATTTTTTATTTTTATTGATGTCGACATTGGCATTAATTAGCATTATTTATCAATATTTTAAAACCAAATTAGATTCGTAATCATAATTTCCCTACTTTGACTTTTTTTTTTTTTTGTCTCATTTGCTGAAGTAAGAGAGAGCTAAGGGGTATTTGGTATTTGAGTTTGAGTTAAAAGACAAAAAACTTTTTCAGAAAAAAATAAAACTTGAGTTGAAAAATTTGAGTTTGGATGGGTGAACCAAACTCACTTTAAGTCTATAATTGTAAGGAGAGTACTAGGTATACGCTAGGCGTTATACTCTACCAATATTTATATATTGAAACTATTAGATTTTCATGATATTTTTGTTAGTTTCGTATATTTACAGTTTGAAATTGATTTTGACTAAATATATTAGGAAAATGAGAAAATGCAACAATGAAAAACATGAAGATAATATAGGGAATTCAAGGACCCCAACCCTCCCAAGGCCCTCTGCCACTCAACAACAGGCTATTCCTTTACATAACCCTCCCTGTAGCCCTTATCCCTTTTATACTAACACCTAATCAGCTACTGACATTAGGTTCTTAACAAAATCTAATGCTTCAAAACATATATTATTACATGGAATTAGTGGGGGCACAAATAATGACAAAATTACTAAACTAATAACATATGAAAATCAATAAATTTTAACATTTTTCACTTAAAAAATATTAAGTAATGCAACAATATAACTGTTCTCGAATCATTGATCAAGTTGTAATTTAGATTTCAAAACTAGTGAAGCAAAGAATAAAATAATTTGAAAAAATTGAAAACCAGCGGATAAGAATATACAGAAAGCAGTAGAATAATATGCACACTTGATTAAAGAAAGAAGTAGAATAGTAAAACATTACTTGTAAAAAGAATGAGAACAGAGAGAAACAAATCAACGGAGAAGAAAAAATTAAAGTAGAGTAACAAAGCTAAATTATAGAATATAGAAAGCATACAAGAAAAATACTGATATTACGTGAAAACAATGTCAATTTTCCTTTTTGAAAAACAATGTGAACAAACAAAAAAAATTGAAATTTTGAAAAGGTAACTAATATTTCCAATGCAATCAGTTAAGAAAAGCCCAAAATGATAAAAGTTTGGGGCCGAAAGACTTTACTAGTGGGGCCATAGACCTTCTAAAATACCGGACTCAAAAATTATATGCAACCAAACAAGGTTTTGTAGCCTATACAGTGGGGGCAAATGCCCCCATTATGCCTCTCCTCCTTTCGTTTCAGTGACTGCATGGGTATATCTTGTAGTAAAAGTCTCCTGACTGTAATACAACATTAAAACACATGAAACAATACTAGGTTTTTGCTTTTAGCAAGTAATTGGACGGATCAAATTATGGGATCCAGGTGATCATGTTGCCTTGCTACCGAACATATATAATACTTTTTTTTAGGAAAAAAAAAAAAAAAACCAAATGTAGAGAGAGAGATGGAGTCTGTGGAAGCAATGGTGGAGGGAATGGAGACTAGGGGGGTATGGCCCCCCCCTAACTTTTTGCGAAATTTGTATATATGGTTTTTTTTTTTAATTTTAAAAATTGGAATATGCATGGACCAAATATCCCCCATAAATTAAGAGTTATCTATATTTCATTGAGCAAACTATTTAAATTTTAAAAATAAAAACAGTTTTATTAAATCTATTTACATTAATAGGTTTAGTGGCTTGACTAAATATTCATACAAAATAGCCATTTTTAGACACCCCTTTTAAAAAATGAACATTTTAAAACTTATTTATAAATTTGAACCAAATTTGAATTGTCTTACATTTTTATTCCTTCGTTACCCTTCCATATTTTTTGCTGATTTTGGTGCTTTCTTATTTTTGGAATTTAAGAAAAGCTCAAATTGACTAAATGTTTGGGGCCGAAAGACTTTAGTAGTGGGGGAATAGACCTTCTAAAATACCAAACTCAGAAATTATATATAACCAAACAAGGTTTTGTAGCCTATTCAATGGGGGCGCCATTACGCCTCCCCTCCTTCCTTTGCGGTGACTGCATAAGTATATCCTGTCGTAAAAGGTTCCTAACCGTAATACAATCATGAACCAATACTAGATTTTCGCTTTTAACAAGTAATTGGACGGATCATATTATGGGATCATGGTGATCATGTCGTCCTTGCTGCCAAACATAAATAATATATTTTATTTGGAAAAAAAAGCAAATGTAATGATATAGGTACATCACTTTTCCTTTTCCAGAAACAAAAAAAAAAAACAAAACAAAAACAAAAACAAAAACAAAAACAAAAAAAATTCACTTTTACTTCTAACATTTTTGTTTCAAAAGTCGAGAGAGAGAGATCAGAGATGAATTGTGTGGGAGAATACTAATAATTCACAACATAATTCTAAATCCTAATAATTCATAATTAATAAATTAAAAAAAAATCACTCGAGGCTGGGATTTCAACGCGACCAGAAAGATGAAGAGGATCCACTCGGCTCACTATCTTGATCAGTTTTTAGCCAAGTATGCGTGGCCCTTTGAAGTTGCTCAGATGCCCTAATAGTAATATATATCTATTCTGGAATTGACATCTTCCGTTCAATTTTGATGTTTAAAATGGTGGCTAATCAATAATATCTTGACATATCATTAATAAAAAAAAGTTAAAATTTAAGGTATTAAAAATTAGTTACAAAATATTTTAAATTTTTTAAAATGAAAGAATACAATATTATTGATTAAATGTCTACCAAAAATTGAATAGAGGATTTGAGTTCCCTACCTTGCCACTTTTCTCAAAATGTTGTTCAATAATACGTTTTATTTTATTTGCTTTTCTGGAACTCAATAATACATTTTAAAATTGCCAGATAAGACATTCTATTATTTTTTATAATGGATGTGAACTTAATTAGTATTATTATTTTTTCTTTCCCAAGGACCAAGGTTAGAGGTTGGGTCTTTTTTATAACTTATTTTTACCGACGCCAACATTATATTAATTAGCATTATTTATCAATATTTCAAAACAAATTCCGATCCTTGATATTTCCAATGCTCGCATTTATCTTCAGAAAATTATAGCATATAAATATAATTTTTAAAACATTAGTCTTTGATCAAGAAAATCTTATAATAAATGTTAGTTTACCAATTCTCAAAAGTAATTATTTTAAATTTTTGAGAAAATTGATAAACTAATAATTATTTTAAACTTTAGTTTCAAATTGACAAATAAACATTAGGGAAATAGCCATAAATTTGCAGTTTCTTATAATTTTGCTCTTTATAAGAGTAAAGTTGATTATTTTATCATTTCATAACATTTAATTAAATAATTAAAATTTGTCATTTCTTCTCTTTTTGAATTATTGGAATAGTTTTTATATATCTTTGATTTCGTTCTTGGCATGTCTCCGATCGTCGGCAGGTCACTAGTCGTCGATTGCTGGCCACTGATAGGTCACTGGTCACCGGCCGGTTACCGATAGAATGCAAAATGAATTCTGATAGAATACAAAACGAATTCTGATAGATTGTTAAATGAATTCTATCATAATCCAAAATGGTATTAGATTGTATCAAAATTCGAGAAGACAAAACGGATTCTGATATAATACAAAACGGATTCTATTAGAGTAGATTATATCATAATACAAAAATGGATTCTACCGAGAAGACAAACGGATTTTGATAAAATATAGAACGCAAAACATTGAATTTGTACCACTTTCAAGACAATTTCGTTATGGGCAGTGCAATAATTATTATTACTTTATTTTTCTTTTTCTTTTTCTTTTTTTGCTCGAAATTATTATAACTTTCCTCATCCCACGAAGCCACCAAAAATAGAAGTATTTACATAAAATGACTATTTTACAACACCATTTTTAAAAAATGGACACTATTCAACTTATTTGTAAATTTGAATAAAATTTAGAATTTAATATGTTTTTCATTCCAGATTTACCCTTTCACTTTTTAAAACTAACATTCTTATTTCGTGCATTTGTTATTAACTTCATTTAACTTTACCTTTTTCCTTTTTTGGTGAGAGCCTACGTTTAATAATCGTATTTTTTATGTTAGAATCTAGTCGGGGTGTTATTCATTCAAAAAATCAAACTTTGTAAATAGATTTTTAGTTCCTATTTTTGTGAGTTTAATTATTTAATTTTTATCTGTTTTATAGTTTAAATACTTAATTCTCTCTCATTTGGAATGTCATTTTATTTGGTAAACTTATTCCTTAAAAGACATCGGTTATTTTCATTTATAAAGAAGTTCTGATCACAATGCAGTCTATATACTACAACAAAAAAGCCCTTTCACGACATTTAAAAAATGTCGTAAAATGGATTCCACGACATTTTTGAAAAGGTCGTGGAATGGGGGTGCCGTGGAAAGTATTACATTTTTTACGACATTTTTTTTATGTCGTGATCCATGTCATGAATTCTTTGTCCTTGACATTAAAGTGGTGTCATCTATTACCTTCCGTTTGGTATGTCCTTACATATGACAACAATTAAAAAATGTTGTGATTGGTATGTATCACATTGGTTCAAAAATGTCATAATAGATGTGTATCATAGCATTTTTTAAATGTCATGATTCATACATATTGCAACAATTGAAAGATGTCGTGATTAGGACAATTTACGGCATTGAAAGAATGTTATCTTTGGAAAACCATGACATTGGATAAGTGTCATGTATTGTTGAATTATTATTTTTTTATTGTTGATTATTGATAATTATAAATACAAATTTTGGAATACACAAATTATTGAAAAAAATAAAATTTAGTAAAATAATATTGTTGATTATTGATTATTTACAATTGTAAATGCAAATTTTAGTTCATATAATTAAAAAGAATACATTAATATACAACACGAAAAATAAAACTTTCGGTATTAATAAATTTCCAAGACCCAATGACAATGCATTTGAATTGGAGGTATTGTTCAAGGAATTCCTTGGTTATCTTTTGCTTGTTCTCATCGTCGAAGAATTGCTTCAGTCTTGCTCTTCTTTTTCACCATTTCGGACAAGCTTCTTTCTCAACTTGGTTCCTCCTTTGGCTACAATACAATAAAAATCAAATTATTCTGTCTCTCCACATCACATGTGTGCAAGTTCATATGCATGGAAACATGTAATGATATACTAGAACCAATACTTCAAGATATGACTTTCTCATAAACATTTCTTAATATAGTGCCTAAGGTTGTTCGATGTTTGGAAATCCCCCGTGTTAAAATATGAATGAGCAAATTCTTCAATACTCTCAAGCCTGCAAATCATTGTCCAATGTATATTATAGTTCTCATTCCAAGAAGTTGCGCATCATAGGAAGGAAATGAAAGAAAAAGTTGTTGAATCCAATTAGAAATGGAAATGTTTATACTTGGTTTTGATGAGGAAAGCTAAAGTACCTATAAACAACACACCATGATCCAGATATTTTTTTTCATTTTTTCTCTTCCAAAAGGTACCAAAAATCAGAGAGTTGGCATCTATCAGCAGAACAGAAATCTAGAGCCACAAATGCAAATATAGATGTAAAACCGATTTCTTGTTCATATGAATTCTCACCTAGATAGAATCTAACAAACATTCAAAAAAATGTACATATGCTGGCTTGCCTTCAAATCTGGGAGAGGGATGTATATTCACTTATCAAAACGTTGACGAATAGCCTGCATTCACTTTACATTAGCCAACCTCAATACAAATAAGATTATTGTAGTTTTTCCACCCCCCGTCCCCCGGAAAGAAATACAGAAGATTAGAAGGGTGTTATTATCTAACCTGATCAAGAGCATAAGGAGTATTCGTGTGTATTAGTTAAAATGAAGGCTACGAGATTACTCCCAAAAGCACATAATGATAATACCTGCATCTGTACAAGAAGTTCTGTTTTGATACGTCGAGATGCTTCACTCTCATTGCCTTCACCCCGTTGGCCGCACAAGGAATCCATCTCATCAATGAAAATAATAGGAGGAGCACTATCATGAGGCATCTGGAAAAGATTTGACAGTCGCTTTTCACTTTCCCCCATCCATTTTGAAACAAGGTCTGATGAGGAAACACTGCAGAGACACCACAGAGCTTGTCAATGCACCAAATTGAACTAATGTATAGAGAAGTAATAATATTTTCTGCCCACAGGCAAGCTGTACTATGTACATCAGAAGTACGACTTGCATCCTCAAAGCAATATGTAGAAAAATCATGTTATAAAAAGGCAATGTAAACACACATACACAAACATGGGCAATCTGTCTAATGAACATAAGGAGTAAGACAAACATCCTGAATCAAATATGTCGAAGAAACATATTACACAAACATCAGAGGAAAGGAACATAATTTAATACAAAGTTCACGTATATGCACCAAAAACGAGTATAATTACAGTTAGAAATTGTAATATAAAGTTTATGTATAAAGCATTTCACTCTAGTGCATTAAGCTTCTAAAAATACGAAGCTACAACGAAGAATGTCTATTAAGAACCATAAAGTCAACAATACAAGCCTATGCTAAAATCAATGCCAACATTATATAAAATCTTTTTGATTAAAGCAATAGTGGAGGTTCTGTTTATTAGAGGGCGTGAACGTGGGCGTTCGATTTCGATCCAGCGGACGATTGTGAACGAGGCTCTGTTTTGAAATTGCAAAAACCATTACCACAAAATTGAAACTTGAAAGCAAATAAGTTTGATAAGAGAAATAAATTATTATTAAATTTTTATCGTATTTATATGATGTATATAGGTAGAAAAAAACATCGATATTTATATGTACAGTGCCAACTTAAAAAAATGTTGGATAAGAGTATAAATAGGAAAAAAAAATTACGGTTTTTGTTTTTTTTTTTTTTGAAGTGTTTTTTTTTCTTTTATTTATTTTATTTTATTTTATTTTAAGAATAGCAGCATAACTCGTTTAAATTAAAAATAAGTATTTAATTATCTGAAAACAACCATTGTGTGGTGTAGTGTTGTGTAGGCAGTTACCCAAACTTTTTTTTAGGAGATTTTTTACGAAGTTATTTTGCTTCTTAAAACTTGTTTTTTGTAAGGAGAAATTCAATATATATATATATATATATATTATTTATAGTAAATATTAATCTTAATATTAATATTATTTGATAGTTTCACCAAAAAAAAATTATTTGATAGTAAATACATATGTGTTGCCACTCATCCGGGTATATTTTATGTACTTTTTTTTTCGCTTTTTAAAGGTTAGTTTAAAATTAAAAAGCACGTCTAAACTTTATGGTTAGAGTTTTTTTTTTTTTTTTTTTATCGTATTTATATGATGTATATAGGTAGAAAAAAACATCGATATTTATATGTACAGTGCCAACTTAAAAAAATTTGGATAAGAGTATAAATAGGAAAAAAAATTACGGTTTTGTTTTTTTTTTTTTTTGAAGTGTTTTTTTTCTTTTATTTATTTTATTTTATTTTATTTTTAAGAATAGCAGCATAACTCGTTTAAATTAAAAATAAGTATTTAATTATCTGAAAACAACCATTGTGTGGTGTAGTGTTGTGTAGGCAGTTACCCAAACTTTTTTTTAGGAGATTTTTTACGAAGTTATTTTTGCTTCTTAAAACTTGTTTTTTCTAACGAGAAATTCAATATATATATTATTTATAGTAAATATTAATCTTAATATTAATATTATTTGATAGTTTCACCAAAAAAAAATTATTTGATAGTAAATACATATGTGTTGCCACTCATCCGGGTGGGTATATTTTATGTACTTTTTTTTCGCTTTTTAAAGGTTAGTTTAAAATTAAAAAGCACAAGTCAGATTGTATTACAAAATAAATAAATAAAAGAGTCCGAATTAAAAAAAATTGTTTAAAAAATAAAAAAGAGTCCGATTTTTTTTTTTTTTTTTTTAAATTCTTTACTTTAATTAAAAATAATTTTTATGTTTGAAATAGAAAAGTACGTGATCTTTGGTTCCTTTCCGAATTTCAAATATTTTTTGTTTTTATCTAAAGTTGAAATCAAAAATTTAAGTGGTATGAAGATGCCAATATAACAAATATATATAGCTATGTTTTTTTTATTTTTTTTTATTTTTTTAAAAAATGTAATCAA